>JAOTRH010000001.1:21697573-21732590 GCA_034768845.1 Heliamphora exappendiculata | reverse complement strand
GAATAATCAAACAACTCATATCTTGTAATATATTTCAAAGGAGTACTGGACATCAAGGTATTTAATATAATCATGTGATATGGGCATTCTGTACTCAATAATTCTTTTTCAGGTTAATAATTTATTTCTATTTTTAATAAATTTTTATATGTTTTGATCACTATAATTATTATTTTTATTCATCTTATTTAGACGAATCAAATAAATAAATAAATAAATAAATAAATAAATTTAAAAAACAGAAATAAATTAATGAGTCAGATTTGTGTTTGCTTTAATTAATTTTTAATAAACTTTTTAATTATTGGATTAAAAAGTTACGTTTTTAATTAAAGAGTACTTAATTATGAACTTAAGTACTCTTCTCCTGATGATTTATCTGTACATTTTAATAAGACAAACTAAGAAAGTACAAAATTATGATAATAATAAAAAAAATGCAGAAAGGAGGACCACTCCTTACATAATGACTTGGGTACGCATTTACAGGACAATCCCAGGCTAATTATTTTGTTTTTTTGCTTATTATTATTATTATTTTTATTTTTTTTTTGGACAATAATGTTATAGAACTTTTTCAAACACTCTGGACGAAAGGAGTTGCAAAATAAAAGCTTTTTTTTTTTTTTTTAATCAAAAAACGAAAAAATATATGAAAAATAAAAATATAAAATATAAAATTTAATTTTTTTGGGTCTCTTTTGAATTTTTACGGTATTTTGTTCATATTATTTTATTTTTTCTCTTTTTTATTTTAGGTACTGGTCTTCGTTGTGATTATTGTTGTCGTGGTCGTCATTCGACGCAGGCGATTTTTCAAGTTGTTGGTAGTTTCTTAGATCTTGAATTAAGACAGTTAGAATTAGAATTTGTAAAAATAATACATCAAATGTAATTTCTTTTTAAAAAATATTATAAAACTGTTTTAATTTCTAAATTTATTTTTACAAAACAATTTTCAAATAATAATTTTAAAAAACACAATCAAATCGGCTCTAAATTTTCGTCTTCAATTTGTCCATAATTTTTCTTTTTCTTAATAAATCTCTCTTCTAAGTAAATATTCAAACACAGCCTTTCCATTTTTTTAATAAAAATTTAAGTAAATAAAAGAAAAAAGAAAATAATGGTAAAACTACTTGCATATGTGTATGCATACGGCACAAGCATGCAAACTCACAATTCCTTTTATAAGGGTTTACTTACTAAAGTGGTGAAACTTTTAAAATATCATTGCATCCTTTTCAAAGTAATTATTCAGTGTTTTTAGTATAACATACTAACATGTGGCATCGTATGTATAATGTATAGGAATAATTATAATACTTATAGTAGAGTTAATTAATTATTAATTTTATTTAATTGTTTAAAAATTTTATATTAAGACTAGTCCCATTGATAAGATTTTTTAAAACAAGGTCTTATTTTAAATGTAGTTTTTTTATTATGATATTTAGGTAGTTGTAATATTTCTTGGTTTTTGTGTGCATTGTCACGGTTTTAAATTTTTTAAGTCAAAAAATTATCTAAAAATTATTTAGAATATTCTATACAAGTCTTCAATATATTTATAAATACTAGATAACTCTTAAATCTTTTAAGTTTCTTTGAAATATTCTAAATTCTTCCAAAATATTCTAGGCACTTAGGGCATGTTTGTTTTGAGAAATTCAAACATGAAATTTAATTAACAATCATGTATCACATGTTTGGTTGTAACAAATGAGTTTGGATATACTATCCAGGATGGATTGTGAATCCCATGAATATGAAATAATTCTATCCTAAGGGGAGTGGTGGGATTGACAATTCAAAATTAAAAATTAATATCAAATGTCAATTAGTAGCATTTTATTGATTATTTTATTATTATTTCTTAGAAAATAATATTACTTGAAAGGAAAAGAAAGTATCCATTATTTTTTTGGTTTAGAAAAATATTTTATTTAGAAAAAATGTTTTTTTTATAATTAGGTTGAGTATTATTGTTTGACCATTGCTAGACGAGTTTTTTTTTGTGAGATTTGCAATTAGCAATTAGTAATTTTCAAATTTAAAAGAGTTGTTTTTTTTTCTCTATTGATGAGATTTGTAATAGCAGTCAGCACTCAGCAATGTGTGCATTGCACAGGAAAATTAATTTTAATTAAATTGTGTATTATTGTTATTTGGCCATAAGATTTTCTTTTTAATAATCAAACATGTGAATGGATAATATGAGGGATTAATAATTTATTGAATATTTTATCCTGAGATTATTAGTAAAAAAATACTAAATACTCCATAATTCTTTCTTTCAATACAAACATAGCTTTAAGGTTCTCTTGCATACTAAACTCTTTGAAGATGGTCTAAAATCTTCTCTGAACCTCTTTAGCTTCCAGCCTTCTCCATGACCATACTTGGAAGCTAGCAGTTTGTAACAGCATGCTTGAATGCTTATAGGGAACTTATAAGTGTACACACATAAGTGCTTGACACACCCACTACATTATTAATATATTCAGATATAATATATAAATATTTGTGCACTTAATAAAGAGGAGTGTACTCTAATTTTTTTGTGTGGATATAAAAGTTCCCACCATGATGTGCCAAGTCAGTTAAATTTTTAATTAAAAATTTTAAAATTCTTAAATTTTCAATAAATACAATTATTTTGATAATATCTACTTTTGAAATGTATTCAATGGGATCTAAACAAGAATCGACTTCATATAAAATGTTATAAAAAGACAATTCGAGAAAATTGGGACTTTTATTATTGTTAAAAATAGAGAAAATTTTCAATTTCATAAATTAGAAGAAAAAAAAAAGAGAAGAAATTTCAGTTTTTTTTTTTTTGGTTAGGTAAGTGAGGAATGAGGGCGTTGACACCCCAGGGGTCGAATCCTGAGGGAGAGGGGGACGGTAAGTGGGGTTTGGGAAGCGCTGCCACTTGCGCTGGGCCCACTTAAATTTCAATTTTATAAGCTTCAAAACTAATTTTTTTGATTTTAAATTATGATTTCCTTATATTTCACATTATTTGTTTGCTTTTAAAATTAAAAAGTTTACCAAGCACATACTTTTCAAGAAAAAAAAACGATTTTAAATTTAAAATTTTTTACAAATTTTAAATGCCGTTACTATTTGCGCAGTAAAAGATCACAAAAGGAGAAATTTACAAAGGGTATATTAGGAATAGAAGATTGTCATTTGTGAAGAGACACAGGGACTGCTCTTTTTAAAAATTTTATGCAAGGGACTTCTGCCAAAAACTCTTAATTTGTACGAGTTGGGAATTATGTAAACATTGACCTGAATTGTAGATGTTACAATTTTTTATTTGTTGATTACATCATAATTCAGCAATATTAAATAATTCTTTCTTTTCCAAACCTAAGTACTTTCATGTTTGAAGATCCAATGGCAAAACTTTCATATTTAGATGCCAACCAACTTGTACCTTATGCCCTTGAACATAGCTTGCATTAAGGGTCCATTTGGTTGGCAAGAGATAAATTTACGAATATAAAATATTTTTAAATATATAAGTAGATATAAAATAATTAAATATAATATCAGATATGTTATACTTACATATAACATGTTTGTTTTTATTTTGGATACGAGTAGATATTGATTTGTAAAATAAAAATAAAATATATTTTTACCTATTTATCCTCACACAAATTCAAAAATATGTTTTACCTATAGTTGAGGGGTAAAATTGTCTTTTGAAATGAAAAAATATGTTATACATCCTCTCCCGTGATATATTTAATTTTTGGATAAGAGGTCACTTTAGATTATATATCCACCTCATTTGAGGCCACCAAACATTGGATTTAAAGACTTAGAGAATTTTATCTCCAATCCATGGTGCTATATCCTCTAAACAAACAACTCCTAAGGGTTCGTTCAGTGATAGAAAAATAAAGAAAAAAGAAAAAAGAAAAAATTGAGTTTTATTTTTCTGGGCGTGTTCAATTATCATAAAAAAATATAAAATCCACAATAGCAATTTTTTGCAAAAAAAAATCCTAATAAAAAGTAAAACATTATGCATCACAAAAAAATAAAAACTATTTTTTTTTTACTAACTTTCATATAAACTAAACCGGTAATGGAAACTAATTCTTTTCAATTTTTGTCCATTTCCCTTCTTTCATTTCACTTCTCTTATAAATCACTTTTTTATATAATTTTCTTGACAACTGATCATAGCCTAAAATATCCAAGGCAGGATTTTCTTCAGCCTCTTCATTAAAGTTATTAAGTGCCTCGACCATTAAGATGGTGAGACCTAATGGAATCAAAGAGATAAATTACCATACCATAGAAACCCTTTGCATAAAAGCACATGAAGAAGAAAGTGAAAACAAATTTGTTTGTATTATCTTCCTTGTTTAAAGAACAAATATTTTATCAAGAAAAGTGTAAAATCAAAGATCTTTTGAGAAATCTGCTGGATCGGTAACCAAATAACTAACAAACACTACCATTTCAACCTTTCATTTCCACTTACATATCAATCATTTCGCTTCAATTCTGCCAAATTGTCTATTTCCTTCAACAAAATTGAATAACTTCATTGTCAATTCTGTACAAAAGGGAAATGCATTTAAAATTTGAAAAATGACATGTATTAAAGAAAAAACAGATTCCACTAGCATGCTTCACTATCAGATATAAAATTTTAGTATAGATGACAAAGAATGAGCCATGACTTGGGACCCATCTTTTACACGCCCAGTATTCAAGTTTTTCTTTGTAAGGCATATAGAACTAATCCTCCTTGGCCCTAACCGTTAACCCTTGCCCGGCCATCGGAGTGCAAAATTGTGAGTCACCATGAGAAAGAACATTTCAAGGAGGCAGAGAGTATGGAAAGCAATTTGATCAGCTGTGCCCATAGTTGCAGCCCTTCACAGAAAATTGCCCGGAATAAAAAGGCACGAGGTCACTGCAAAGAATGCAACGAAAATCTCATTAGACAAAGCTGCTGCTAAGATTCACTCCAAGAAAGGAATTACAAGAATATGACAGAAAAGGAGGCATAAACAGTGATAAGTGACAGGTAATCTTAACTACTATATTACATCTCAAAAGAGACCAAAGTGTTTCATCCCCTACAGAAAAAACCACCTCTTTGGGGAGAGAGAGAGAGAGAGAGAGAGAGAGAGAGACCCAACCTTTCCAGGAGGGTGTTTACTTGTATTCACAATTATGTATCTAGAACATTAAACAACCACAGAAATTTGCAACATGCAAATAGAAAGTGCCACATAATTATAGGACATAATACGTTCAAGGTTATTTCTGTTGCATTGATATTGTAGACTATGAAACTGGAAATGGCCAGAACAATATGATGGAACTCATTACTGACCTGTGACACCTGTAATAGATCCCTTGATTGCATAGCATACATATTTTCTGTCAAAAGACAAGAAAAATATATAACCATCAAATCAAATTCTATATGTATCATCAGTAATCACTGACACCGAGTTTATAACCCGCCAGGGTAGCCTAACAATTTTACAGTTGTTACTAGGACCCAACCATATACCCGGAGGTCTTGTGTTCAACTCTCCCTTAAACCATTCTGACTTAACCGATACTTAGGGTTTGCAGCTAATAGCGGGTATCCAGAGATTTACCCTTCAGAAGTGGTTGAGGGGGTTCCTCTCTCAGCAAAAACAAAAAAAAAAAAAAAAAAAAGTCTAATCACTCATTTTCTGGATACACAGCTTTTTCCTGGATATACACGGTGGGAGAAAAAACTAAGACAAATAAAGGAAAGGAAAGAAAAGATTACAAACGGTAACTAAAAAAGCTCTTACTAGACAGTGACAATAATACCTCAAAATAATTGCTTAAATACAAAGCGCACCCACATCAGGCAGTCCTCCTTCATGTCCATGTGAGTTTGCAGCATTAGCAGGTCCACCTTTCTTACCTTGCTTTCTTTCCTTTCGACTCTTGCCATATTCAACTGTTTGGTTGCTGAAAAAACAAGATTGCATGTTGTCAAATAAACCAATCATCATTTTTTCTTTTCTTTTTTTTTGGGGGGGGGAGGGGGAGGTGAGGCGATAAGCATGCTGTATGAAAGATCAAGACTAAGATATGCTAATACAATTTCCCCCTTCAAATTTTTATAGAAAAAAGAACTTTGGTTGTATCTGATGATTTAGTGTCATTTGCCAAGAGGAAAGGAAAACAAAAAGTTATGTTGTTATGGAATAATTTCATCACTAGGAGCATTTCACTTTCTACGACTCAGCATGTAAACAGCAATAGATACGTCCTTTTCACCCATATGAGAAACCTAGAAAAAATCTGGCTTTTCATGCAACTACTTATCAAAGAACATCTTAAAAGAAGCTCAAAATGATACACAGTAAAATAGTCACCAAGAAGCATACATTGCAAATTTAGCAGAGGATCTCCCTGAAACGGCCCCACAACAAGCCTTGTGTTTCTTCTTTGAACCACACGGGCAAGCCTTGTTTCTTGGGATTTTCTACAGTACAAATTTTAACAAACTAAAATAAGGAAGGTAAAAGGAATCTGTTTTCCATCTAGACATATGTACAAAAAAACCTTTTCATCCTGCGGTGAATTTTTGTTATCATGATTTCTTTCCTGATCGCAAGATGGTTCTGGTGTGGATGAATTGTTTTTGAGTTCTTCGCTATGCTGCTCAGAGATTCCATTTCTGTTGTCACCTAGGCATTCACAAAATGTTAACATAATATTAGAAAAAAAGGAAACCACTCACCAAACTACCAAGTGAAACAAATGAAAATGCAATCCAGCTTCAAAACATTCTGAATTTGTCAAATTATGTAGCCCATTAATTGTCTTGTTAACAATTTTTTAATTGAAAGGTATAAGTAGTTTCTAAGTTCTAACTTCATATCGACTGGAAATATGTAAATAAGCTAAATAATGTAATTAACATTAGATGTATTCTTTTCAAAAAGGAAGATGTTGCTCAAGAAGCTCAGCTTCTTACAAAAATATAAAATCGAACTGACTGATCATGAGGGGAAGAAACTACAGATTAAACAATAAATTTGCACAACAAACAATTTCACAGACCCCTAATCTTTTGAAGACGGATACATTAGCACTGTGACAACGCAAAGGATTCACTCATGTAGGCTAGCTAGATCAGAAGAAAAAACTAAATTGAAGACCTTGACCATGAATGTCTTCAGAATAGCTAATGAAGATGGAGCAAAAAGAATCAGAAGGAGAAGAACGAAGAGCAAAGAGAACAGTCAAACCTCCTCTTCTTTATTTGTAATGTATCTTTTTGTTCTTCTTCCTTAATATAACTCCTGATTACGGAGGAGAGAGCAAGTGGCGTTTCTGCAATGACATAAAATGGAATAAAAAGCAAAAGAGATACAACTAGACTCTTACCACTTTTCTTCTTCTTCTTTTTTTTTTTTTTTGGGGATAAGCAACGATTGTTTTGAATGACTTGGAAGAAATGCGCTCTCCCACCAGTTCAAATTTCAGACTTAAAAACTGTCTCACAGAGCTTGGAATAAACCTTGATGCACAATATAGTTACATATACAAACGTATAGTATATATAGACACATATATCTATGTACACCATGAGCATCCTATGGGTTTAATTGTGAGCTCTACTATGATTGATGATATTGAGTGCGCTAGAGAGAGATATTAAAAAGAGAGGGAGGGATACGGACTGTTTCTCAAGAAGTGAGAAATGATGATAGCTTATAGGTTTTGTGCTAAGAAGCATGGATGTAGACACAACACTTAGAACGCAATAGAATATGATATGGCAATTTTTAAAAAGACATGGATATGTCACAGCAAAGATGCAACAGCAAATAACTGTGGTGCTATATATATGAAATAATAACAATTGACTCACCTTTTACATTTGTGGCCTGTTGGTGGTGGTTATGATGGCCATAGCCATTCAGGGGCAGAGCCCAGATCTTTGCCCAGTACGGGGCAAAAATATACCTAGAACTATATATATACCTTTTTCATGTTTGGTGATTAAAACAAGTAAATAAATTGAAGTACTAACCCAAAAAAATAAACAAATAATTATTGATAAGATGTAATTTTTATTTTTTAAATAATCTTGAAAACGATGCATGATAGTTCCATTTGACATGCTATTAAGAACATGTCTCAACCCCAAGGGGTTGGCTTGGTAGTCGAGACTTAGGACTTAGGGGTTTGCTCCCTCTTAGGTTTCAAATTCGAAACATCTTATGTGCTATCAATTATTTGAGGCTAGTCCATTTGAAATTTTGTCTCGGCTTTAATTGGGATCCCCGTAAGTAGGCAGTGGAATTGGTTCCTCAAAGATTAGTTGAGGTGCGCGTAACCTAACCTGAACACCCTGAGTTATCAAAAAAAAAAAAAACAAGAATATGTCTCAATATGCACATCCAACTATTATTAGGGCAGCAATCACAAGCACTGAAGTTGTTGGACAGTAGATTAGAGAGGGAGAGACTAATAACACGAGAAAGCAAAGAGTAAGAGAAATCAATAGAGAGGACAAATTACGAGGGAAATATATGTTGAGAGCTAGATGGAGAAATAAAAATTAAAGAGCAAAAATTTTAAGAAAAATAACTAAACCCATATACAAAATTAATCTTTTTTTTTTTCGAAATGTCAACAGGTGCTATTTAGAAAATCTTCATAAAAACTATAGGTAATACTTGTAATTTTTATGGGTAATTGCCCCTACTCGTCCCTACATGGCTCCACCCATGTAGCCAATGGTGAATATGGTAGTACAAAGGTTGTTTGTTATTGGTAAGTGGTGTTTAGGCTAAAGAGAACATGCAGAGAAAAGAGGAATAACATGGATAGATTGTGATTTTATTATGAAGGGGTAAAAGGTTTCAGAGTATTAGAGTATTTATTTTCTATATCATTTTATGTATTAGAGGTACTATTGTTTTTGTGTCGTAAAGTATTTTAATTTAAATAGGTGTCAGGTAGAGAAAACTCATTATGTTCCTAAAATTTTAATTTCTTATTTCTTGTCTTCTCTTTCTCTAGAACCCTAAATATTATATTCTTCGCATTTTAACTTGGTATCAGAGCAATCTAATCCAACCCTAGAATGAGCCGCAGTGTTCTGGAATGTGCCGCAAGGTAAACACGATGTGCTGACATCATCTTCTGTACGATGACGTCCTCATAACGTTAGCAGGTGGTACGGCCACCGACGATTGGCAACTATGTGGGTCACCTCGTTTCAGGCTCTTAGTAATTATGGTGATTTTTGCGAATTTTTTGAAGTCGTTTGATGCTCCGTTTGAGTCCTTGAAGTCTCTAGCTTTTTCAGATGCCCTAGCTTCCAATCTCCCACTCGCGTTGTTCTTTGCAGTTTTCGATCATCCAAATCTATCCTATAGGTGCTGAAAATTCATGCTTAGACTATCAGTGTTCTTGATTTGGTGTTTTCCATCGCTTCCTATCATTTCTAGTGGTTTTCTCAGTCGGCAGTGACCTTTTTTCTTTTTCTTTTGGTTCGCAATGTTCACGATTTGGTCTCCGATCGCTGAATGATCTATTTGGTTCGCGATCTCCATGTTTGGTTGGTGATCTCCTGGTTCACGACGCGCTGTTCGTTTGCGACTGTTGATTGATTATTGGTTACTGCTTGGTTTGTCGTCTCCTCGTTCGCAACTCATCATCTTTGGGTTGTTAGTTCGTGATCCCTCCAGTTCATGATCTCCTAGTTGTTGCCTTCTCGATTCACTACACTCTGTTCGGTTGTGTGCGATTTGCACCCAGTCAAGTAACCATGGCTGAGACAAAGACCTTCGACCTCAAAGATGATGATTTGCGTGCTGTATTACCTCTAAACATTTGAATGGACCGAATTATCTGGCTTGGGCACATGCATCTAAAAGTTCGTCCTTGGGCCAATCTGTAATAACCCGTACCATAACAGTTAATAAAAATAAGACACGCGTCACTCCTTAGAATAATATATTATTTGATAGTTCGTAGAAAATTTGTAAAAATAAAATTTCTGACAAATAATAATATAGCGATAAGAATTTTAAATATTTCTAGATTTCTTTGCATTTGTTTTGATAGAATTATAAAAAGATTTAGATAAAATTCTGGATAAGATCAAATCAAAGTTAATGATTGAAAAATATTTGGGCCATAATTCTCAAGATTCGAGTAATTTATAAAAGGCACTTGGTGGCAACATATCATATATATATATACACACAGTGAGTTTTTAAGCAAACACGCAACGCCACCACCACCGCGAGCCCGACACCGCTCAGCCGCCACCGTCGCCGACCACCAGTTCTCTCTCTCTCTCTCTCTCTCTCTCTCTCTCTATTATGCATTGAGATTTTATCATCGGAGGATTAGAAATTTTGGGATCAAGAACAAAGAGAGAGTTTTGTCACGCCTAAGTCGATGTGAGATGCTTAAGTATTATCTTGAATATAAATGCATGTGAGATACTTAAGTATTATCTTGAACATAAATGCAGTATTATTTTGAATATAAATGCATGTGAGAGTGCTTAAGTATTATTTTGAATAGAAATGCATGAATTATACTTTAAATTTGTTTTATATTCATGTTTTGAAGCATGAAAAATTGTGATATCATGATCTTTTATTCAAATGTACTGGCGTTCTTTTTTTTTAAAAATGCTATCTGCACTTTTACAAAGCATGAGAATATGAAATAAAGGTTTTTGATAATGTTATGCGGTTCCAAAGTGCCAAGTTACAAGGGTTTTTGGCCCTTTATATCCCGTTAGGGGAGGTTGCCCAATTATGGGTGCTATTGCTCCCTATGGGGAAGGTTTCCCATTGAGCGGGAGTTTTTGCCTTAAAGGTTTTGCAGGTTATAAGTCCCGGACAGCACATACCACTCGTGCTTGGTGGAGAGTGGCCCTCATTCCATCACGTTGCTAATCCGTGCATTGAGAATTGAGATTACGGTACCGTTGGAACTCCCGGTCGTGAGGTTGACGACTACTTGGTCACTGTTGAATATGAGTTATGAATGAGACACGATTATTTTGAATTGTGGCGGTTATGTCAGAAACTTTATTTTTATTTTTATATGAGACAGTGAATTCTATGATTTGTGATTGTTGAGCCTAAAATACTACTTTTACAAAGATTGAGAAAAATTCGTTATAACTTATGAGATCCTAAAAACCTGATAAGGTTATTTATGAAATTTTATGACAAGTGGATGCAATATCTTAATTTTCTTATGGAAAGTATGATGTTTTAGTAGATTGACTGCTTTTTTTATCTTGTTCATTATAATACTAAATGCACCCTCCTATAACCTTTGTGGTTGCAGATAACAGGGATGGTTAGAGTTGGTCCACCACAGTCGTCAAGTTTATAATCCCGGGATCGTAGTTAATGTTTTTTTTGTAAAATATACGCTGGTTTTGGGATACAGGATAGCGTATTCGAAGCATGTACAGTTGCTTGTTTTCTATAAATAAATAATTCCAGTTTGATAATTTTGTTTAGTATACACCGGTTTGGGTATACTGAAAAATATAATCATATCATGTACAAGTACTACTCTTTTGATGATTTTAGATTACATTGGTTTTCTCAAAGTCAAAAAAAAAAATTAGTAGAATTCATGTCTCACCTGAATGCCTATAGTCATTACCTTAGCTGTAATGCGAAGGAAAAACTGTGCAATCTCAGGATGTGATAATATTCTTTATCGATTTTGTGCTTTTGAAAAGGGGTGTGACAATTTTGGTATCAAAGCCATAGATTTTAGATTCTGTAGACTTGTCAGAGTTTGGTCTGTGGTGGACCGTAAGATAGGTGCGTCTTTTTGAGTTTTGGTATAGGTCTTGGAATATCAGACCCTTGTCTTCGGACGTCTGATTGACTGACTTTGAAGTCCATTTGGGAAACGCGTTCTTCAGGCGTAGGTTCCTAATTGAAAATCTAAGTATGTTGTCAGATTGGGAAGATAACCCTCGGTTTTCTTGTTCGACTGTCTTTATGTGCTGGGTTAGGCTCTAGTGTCGAATCTTAAATCCATTCATTTCTTATAATAGGATAACGTGTGGAACATTCAGAAGGGGCATCGTCAATTCCTAATAAAGTACAACAAGAAGCATCTTTCCAAATGGGACCACAACAAGAAGCATCTTCCCAAATGGGACCAATACCACCTGATCCTACTACAAGAATGTTAGAAGTGATAGAAAGACTAACAGAACAAAATGCAAGGTGGATTGCAACACAAGCAGAAAGGATGGGAAACTCCTTAATCAAACAGTTTAAAGATTTGGGTGCTAAAGAATTCATAGAAACTCTTAATCCCATGAAAGTAGAAAATTGGCTGAAGAGTGCGGTACGCATCTTGGATAGACTAGGAGTACCTGAGGATGAACAGGTTAACCTTGTAGCCTTCATGTTTAGAGGCGAGAAATGCCATTGGTGGGAAGCTACAGAAAGGTTATTGAAGATGCCGGTACCAAGAGTCGAACCCCTTGTATCCCAAAAAACTTTCTGGAGTCAGTTTGAGAAGGCATTTGATGAACAGTACAAGCCTGTAGCATATAAATAAGAGAAGGAACAAGAATTCATCGACTTGGAGCAAGGAAAAATGAGTGTGGCCAAATATGAAATGAAGTTCACGGAATTGTCTCGGTATGCTATACAATTGATACCTGACGAGGAGACAAAATGTAGGAGATTTCAGAAAGGACTGAACTTCCCGATAAGGACCAGGCTAACTTTCCTTGAAATCAGTGGCTATGCAAGTCTAGTAAACAAGACTCGGATGATAGAGAAAGATGTGAAGGAAGCAGAAGGAAGACGAGAAAGTTTCAAGAAAAGCAAGTTTAGTAATACTCTTCCGCTGAGAAGCACAGAAAGACATAATTCCAAAAACAACGCCTCCAACCCACCAGCTTTCCGAAGCCAAAGTTACCAATCTACTACTCGTAATACCAAATTTCGAGAAAACCCATCAAACAAAGGATTGTCTGATAGCACAATAGAGCCAAAAACGAACGGATGTTTCCAGTGTGGGGCTACATATCACTTTAAAAGGGACTGCTCAAAACTTAATCTAGGAATCATTTGTTATCGCTGTGGTGAACCCGGACACATAGCCACTCAATGTGGACAATCGGGAAGGGCAGCACAGTCGGCAGCACAGTCATCCATTGGAAGTAAAAGAATGGAGAATAACGGATCAGCAAGGAATGAACAGAATAAAGAAAAGGGACCAATGGAGCCGTCAAGAATTTCAGGAAGGGTGTTCACCATTACTTGACAAGATGCACAGGCTACTCCTGATGTGGTGACAGGTACACTTATAGCCTTTAGTCAAACTGCATATGTTCTGATAAACCCTGGATCTACACATTCATTCGTATCGCCCGCATTCATAAAACAAGTAGGAGTTGTAGAGATGGAACCTCTTGGTTGCATAATAACAACTGCTACCCCAGTAGGAGAAAAAGTGAAAATTAGAAGTGTATACAAAAATTATTTGTTGAAGATAAGAGACAAAGACATAATAGTAGATTTGATGCCTTTAAGCATGATAGCTTTCGACCTATTCTCGGGATGGACTGGTTGTCCTCCTACCATGCATCACTAGACTGTTTTGAGAAGAAAGTAACCTTCAGAATACCCGGAGAAGTGAAATTTGTTTTTCAAGGGGATAAAGGTAGGAAGACTGTTCGTATTGTGTCAGCCATTAAGGCTTCAAAATTATTACAGAAAAGCTGTTATGGGTTTTTGGCGCACGTGGTAGACACAGAAATGAAATGAAAAGAACTTCCAGAAGTACCAGTAGTCCGTGAGTTCCCAGATGTGCTCCCAGAAGACCTGCTTGGAGTACCACCAGAACGAGAAGTGGAGTTTACCATTGATCTATACCAGGATACAACCCCTATATCCATCCCTCCTTATAGGATGTCCCATGCGGAGCTGGGAGAATTGAAGGAGCAATTACAAGAATTGTTGGATAGAGGGTTCATCAGGCCTAGCGTCTCACCTTGGGGAGCACCCGTGTTATTTGTTAAGAAGAAATATAGGACTCTCAGGATGTGTATTGACTACTGACAATTAAATAAAGTAACTGTTAAGAACAAGTATCCCTTGCCCAGAATAGATTATCTTTTCGATCAGTTACAAGGAGCAAAAGTATTCTCGAAGATCGACTTGAGGTCAGGGTATCATCAATTGAAAGTGAGAAAATCAGACATACCCAAGACTGCTTTTAGAACTCGCTATGGCCATTATGAGTTTGTAGTAATGCCTTTCGGGTTGGCAAATGTGCCCGCAGTATTTATGGACTTGATGAATCGGGTATTTAAGAAGTTTCTAGATAAATTTGTGATTATATTCATTGATGACATTCTGATATACTCACGAAGTAAGGAAAAACACACGAAATATTTGAAGATTTCTTTAAAAATTCCAAGGGACCACAAACTGTATGCAAAGTTCTCTAAATGTGAATTTTGGTTGGACCGAGTGATGTTCTTAGGTCATGTAATATCTGGAAATGGAATCCAAGTAAATCCGACAAAGGTTGAGGCTGTAGTAAATTGGGCAAGACCAACCAACGTAACAGAGATACGTAACTTTTTGGGTTTAGCTGGTTATTATCGGAGATTTATTCGAGATTTTTCTTTAATCGCAAAACCTTTAACTCGGTTAACCCAAAAGAATGTGAAGTTTGAATGGTCTGACCAATGTGAACGCAATTTTCAAGAACTAAAGTCTAAGTTGGTGTCAGCTCCTGTACTCAGCCTCCCATCAGGCAATGAAAGTTTTGTAGTCTATAGTGATGCATCACACCAAGGGTTGGGTTGTGTTTTAATGCAACATGGAAAAGTGATAGCATATGCATCTAGACAGTTAAAGCCTCACAAGAGAAATTATCTTACCCATGATCTAGAATTAGCTGCAATTGTCTTCGCACTCAAAATATGGAGGCATTACTTATACGGGGTCACCTGTGAGATATTCACCGACCATCAGAGTTTAAAGTATGTCTTCACCCATAAAGAGTTGAACCTAAAACAAAGAAGGTGGATGGAACTAATTAAAGATTATGATTATACAATTCACTACCACCCGGGAAAGGCCAACGTGGTAGCATATGCTCTAAGCCGGAAATCATCAAGAAGTATAGCACACCTTCGAATAGTACATAATAGTGCGTTTTCTGAAATACGATCGCTCGAAATCACCCTTGTAATAGGAAAAGATGGGGGCTTATTAGCAACTCTTAGGATAAGACCGACCTTGTTAGACCAGATTCGAGCAGCCCAGTTAGCAGACAGTCAAGTGGATAAGATAAGAGCAGAGGCAATTGCTAAAGGAAAAATGGAGTTTGAGGTTCGGGATGATGTCTTATAGTTTGGGCATCGACTATATGTGCCTAATAATGAAGAGTTAAGGAGGCAAATTTTAGATGAAACTTATAATGCAGCATACACAATGCACCTTGGAAGCACGAAAATGTATAGAGATCTAAGGGAAAGATACTGGTGGAATGGGATGAAAAAAGATGTGGCAGACTTTGTGGCAAGATGTTTAGTATGCCAACAGGTTAAAATTGAACACCAAAAGCCGGCAGGATTATTACAACCCTTACCTGTACCTGAGTGGAAGTGGGAACATATCGCCATGGATTTTGTGGTCGGGCTACCACGATCACCCAAAGGTAATAACGTTATCTGGGTTTATGTGGATAGATTGACAAAGTCAGCACACTATTTACCAGTAAAGATGACGTTTCCTATGAGTCGGTTCGCACGACTTTAAATTGATGAAATTGTTCGTTTGCATAGCGTACCAGTCTCTATAGTATCTGATAGGGATCCACGTTTTACATCCAGATTTTAGCCAAGTTTACAAGAGGCGCTGGGGACTATGTTAAAGTTTAGTACGGTTTTTCACCTGCAAACTGACGACCAATCAGAAAGGACAATTCAGACCTTGAAAAATATGCTCAGAGCTTGTGTACTGGACTTTGCCGGGAGCTGGGAAGAATATTTATTGTTGATTGAATTTGCGTATAATAATAGCTTCCAGTCGACCATAGGAATGGCCCATTACGAAGCATTGTACGGCAGGAAATGTCGAAACCCAATCTGTTGGGAGGAAGTCGGAGAAAAGAAGCTACTTGACCCTGAAATTGTGCAAATCACCGCCAACAAGATAAAATTGATTCGAGAAAGATTGAAGCAGTCTCAAGACCAACAGAAAAGTTACGCGGATAATCGGAGACGCGACCTAGAATTTGAAGTCGGAGATCATGTATTCTTAAAAGTATCGCCATGGAAAGGAGTAATAAGATTTGGAAAGAAAGGAAAGTTGGGTCCCGTTACATTGGACCATACGAGATCATTAAAAGAATTGACAACATAACATATCAATTGGCCCTACCTCCGGAGCTTTCAAGATTACACGACATATTCCATGTCTCGATGCTAAAAAAAATACATGCCGGATCCTTCACTTGTACTAACAGTGTAGCCAGTTGATCTGAAGCCCGACCTTACCTACGAATAGGAGCCAATACAAATACTAGATAGAAAGGAACAAGTTCTGCGAACTAAAGTCATTCCTTTGGTAAAAGTGTTATGACGGAGTCATTCAGTAGAAGAAGCCACCTGGGAACGGGAAGAAGACATGCAAAAAAAATATCCACACATTTTTGCGTAGAAAGGTACGAAAATTTCGATGACGAAATTTCAAAGGAGGGTAAATTATAATAACCCATACCATGACAGTTAATAAAAATAAAACACGTCACTCCTTAGAATAATATATTATTTGACAGTTCGTAGAAAATTTGTAAAAATAAAATTTCTGACAAATAATAATATAGCGATAAGAATTTTAAATATTTCTAGATTTCATTGCATATGTTTTGATAAAATTATAAAAAGATTTGGATAAGATTCTGGATAAAATCAAATCAAAGGTAATTATTGAAAAAGATTTGGATAAGATTCTGGATAAAATCAAATCAAAATTAATGATTGAAAAAAATTTGGATAAAATTCTGAATAATATCAAATCAAAACTAATGATTGAAAAAGATTTGAGCCATAATTCTCAAGATTCGAGTAGCCTATAAAAGGCACTTGGTAGCAACATATCATATATATATCTCACATATCATATATATATATAACACAGTGAGCTTTTAAACCAAACACGCAACGCTACCACCACCGCAAGCCTGACGCCTCTCAGTCGCCAACCACCAGCTCTCTCTCTCTCTCTCTCTCTCTCTCTCTATATATATATATATATATATATATATATATATATAATGCATTGAGATTTTATCATTGGAGGATTAAAAATTTTGGGATCAAGAACAAGGAGAGAGTTTTGTCACGCCTAAGTCGAGGTGAGAGTACTTAAGTGCCAAGTTACAAGGGTTTTCGGCCCTTCATATCCCGTTAGGGGAGATTGCCCAATTATGGGTGTTATTGCTCCTTATGGGAGAGGTTTCCCGTTGAGCGGGAGTTTTTGCCTTAAAAGTTTTGCGGGTTATAAGTCCCGGACAACACATATCACTCGTGCTTGGTGGAGAGTAGCCCTCATTTCATCACGTTGTTAATCCGTGCATTGAGAATTGAGATTACGGTACCGTCGGAACTCCTAGTCGTGAGGTTGACGACTACTTGGTCACTGTTGGATATGAGTTATGAATGAGACACGATTATTTTGAATTGTGGTGGTTATGCCAGAAATTTTATTTTTTATTTTTTGTATGAGACAGTGAATTCTATGATTTGTGGTTGTTGAGTCTAAAATGCAACTTTTATAAAGATTGAGAAAAGTTCGTTATAACTTGTGAGATCCTATAAACCTGATAAGGTTATTTATGAAATTTTGTGACAAGTGGATGCAATATCTTACTTTTCTTATGAAAAGCATGATATTTTAGTAGAATGACTGTTTTTTTTATCTTGTTCATTATAATACTAAATGCACTCTCCTGTAACCTTTGTGGTTGCAGATAGCAGGGATGGCTAGAGTTGGTCCACCACAGTCGTCAAGTTTATAATCCTAGGCTCGTAGTTAATGTTTTTTTTTTGTAAAATATACGCTGGTTTTGGGATACAGGATAGCGTATCCGAAGCATGTACAGTTGCTTGTTTCCTATAAATAAATAATTCCAGTTGGATAATTTTGTTTGGTATACGCCGGTTTGGGTATACTAAAAAATATAATCATATCATGTACAAGTACTACTCTTTTGATGATTTTAGATTACATCGGTTTTCTCAAAGTCAAAAAAAAAAATTAGTAGAATTCATGTCTCACCTGAATGCCTTTAATCACTACCTTAGCTGTAACGCGAAGGAAAAACTGTACAATATCAGGATGTGATAATATTCTTTATCAATTTTGTGCTTTTGAAGATGGGTGTGACACAATCGACACTTATTCCTAGTTCTCTTATTATTTCAGAAGTTTCAACTTTAGTTTCCAGTGTAGTCGTAGCAACAGTTATGGTGGCCGTGACGGTCGTTCTATTCATAGTGGTTCGCGTGATGATGGTCGGTCGGTCTAGTGATCGTAAGTGTAATAATTGTGGTGGCACTAATCACATCGTATTATAGTGTTATAAAAAGTATGGTAAGCCCAGCTACACTTATCATGTCACCAGTGGGACTCTCCGGTGTCCGCCACCTATCTTGTCAGTATCCTGCAGTTTGATCGCTCCTCCCTTTAGTTCTCATGATGTCCTCACCACCTAGCTTAGTGAGTAGGTTCAAACTTTACACACTGCTTATCCTTCCACTTCTACTACTAATTTAGTAAACTCATGTACTATTGCATGTGCTGCAGTTTCACCTCCTACCTAGGTCATAGATTCTGGCACTAGTTCTCATATGTATGGTAATTTCTCCTTATTTTCTCATTTAACTCTACTTCATCATCATATTGTCTTAACTGATGGGTTATCTCGTTTGATTCATAGGCGGTGCATACTTTATCCCAACTCGTCGCTTTCCTTGTTTCGAGCCTTTTTGTTCCGAACTTCGCTTTTACTTTGCTCTCTGTTAGTCAATTAAATATAACCTTGAATTGTTCTATAACCTTGCCTCCTTCTTGTGTTTTTCAGGACCTTCAAACCCAAAAGATGATGGTTTGAGGCATGAAAGAGACAGCCTATACTATTTAGATACTAATCGCCCATCTTGTTCCCATGCATCTACGTTGAGTGCTTTTGTTTCTCCTCTTCACTGGCATATTTTCCTAGGTCATCCCTCTTTGGCTAAACTTAAGTTAGCCATTCTGACTTTGTCTCCCCTGGCTAGTTTAGAGTGTGAAGTGTGCTAGTTCGACAAGCATCACCATAGTTCTTTCTTCTCGTCGTAGTCATAGTCGTGCATCTAAGTATTTTGATGTAGTCCGCACGGCCAATTGGGTCATTCTCGAACTCCTACTATTAATGAATATTTCGATTTTGTTATCTTTGTCAATGATTTTTCTCGCATGACTTAGCTTTTTCTGATGAAATACCAATCCATGTTACTTTTTATTCTTACTAAGTTTTATAATAAAATTCTTATCCAATTTTGCCCGTGTATTGAAATCCTTTGATCTGATAATGCTTTAGAATATATGAAGTCTATTATTACTTCTTTTTGTTTTGATCGCATAGTTTTAAAAAGCGACTATTACCTTTATGTAACGCCGTTATTTCAAGGTTTTAGTGGCCTTTGTTACCCATTAGAGCCAATTTTCGGTATGAAGGAAATTCCTAGGTGCAGGGCATTATACCTTCCGTAACAGGTGTAACGGTGGTGTAACGGACGCAGCAGGCCGAAACAGGGCCTTTTCGACTTGTGTAACAGGATTTTGGCTCGTGAATTTTGTGGATTCATTTTTTTCATCAATAAACCCCACATTTTTTATTATTTTCAACGTATAGTAGCCCGACAGACCAGAGACTACTTGACCGTTGTGAGATTTTCCTGAAATCTCTCGAATTTCACAACAATTGGTTGATTTTAGTCCTTTGTTTTAACTTTTGACTCTTCAACAAGTTCATTCCTCTTCCACTTTTGATAGATCTTCAAGAAACATCTATGAATTTGAATTTTTCTAATGCTCGACAGTGGGTAGAAAACATGGTAGTTGAGTTTCCAACTGCTCAAGTGTTTTACTATTAAGAAAAAATTTTAAGATCCATGCTTGTTTGCAATCCCCCCAAAGAAAAAAATTTGTTAAAAGAATCAAATCTATACAAATTAAAATTGAAATAACAATATAAAGTTTAGAATAGTGGATTTGAAATTAAAATTTAAATAACAAATTAAATAATGTGCTTTAATATACAATTTTATAGCTATTAAAAATTTAAATGACATTTACGTTGTACATTATGCATCTATAATACAAAAATTCATTAATTAATACATAAAAATAATAAAAAACAGTTTATTAAAACTAGCCTATCTATTAAACAAATTAGAATATATAATAAATCATGTCTAGAAAGTAAACAAAACACAGCAAATATCATTTTAAGCTCTAATAAATATATTTTTGAAATAAAAACATGAGAATCAATTAGTTTTTATTGAGTTGTTTAAAAAATAAAAAAAATCACGATTCCGGTTAATGCTGCCGTTACGTTACAATCGTTCTGCCCCAAAACTGCACTATCGATAGCGTTACCATTACGGCAACCGTTATCGCTATTTAAAGCTATGGTTGATCGGAGTATCATTCATTAGACTAATTGTTCTCATACGTCTTAGCAAAATGCTATCGCGAAGCGTAAGCATCGTCATTTATTAGATGTAGCACCTACCTTACTTTTCCACATGCACAAACCAAAACATTTTTGGGCTGACGCTATTCTTGCTGCATGTTATCTCATTAATCGTGTGTTTTCAGTTATCCTTCATTAGAAATATTTTTTTTCCTTCTTATACCATGCTTCTTCTCCCTTCCTCCTCGAGTTTTTGGATGTGTTGCCTTTGTTCATGTTCTCAATCCCAGCCTTGATAAGCTTTTCCCTCGGCCTCGTAAACGTGTTTTTCTTGGGTACTCTAGGAGTCAAAAATGGTATAAGTGTTATCATCCTAGCTCTCATTGCTACTTTATTAGTGTTGATGCCACTTTTTTTTAGTCCACATCCTTGTTTACTTTACCTGGCCAGGAGTTATCCTCTGACCTTATCTCCTATGGTGAGAGAGAGCCACTATCTCTGACTTTACCGATTCCCTTTAGTCTTGTTATACTGTTGCCCTTAACCTATCCCCTTGTAGGTATATGAGCTCTCTCGAGATCGGCACGTTGTTTCCTTTGATCTGACACTTCCATCTTCCGTGTTAGAGGCTTTTGATTCGTCTCATTCCCCCTCTTGTTGATCACTTACCCATCACCTTACATTGAGATAAACGTACTTGTACTCAACACCCTATGCTCAATATCTTTGCTATGATCGTGTCTCTTATTGCCTTCTTTCCTTTGCTACTATCTTGTCTACCGTTTCTTTTCCCACTTTTCATCAACAGGTTATGTCTTTGTCTGGATAGAAACAAACTATGGATGAGAAAATTAGTGCACTTCGTCAGAATCACACTTGGGGGAGCATACCCCTCTACCTTTTGGGAAACAAGTTGTTGGTTGTGGGTTGGTATTTACTATCAAATATCTTCTTGATGGGCCTATCGAGCGTCTTAAGGCACGCTTGATGGCCAAAGGCTACACTTAAAAACATATGACATTGATTATTTTGAGACTTTTTTCCTGTGCCTCGCCTTAATTATGTTTGCATTCTTCTCTCCAATGATGTTAGTCGTTCTTGACCTTTATATTAACTTGATATTAAGAATGCATTTCTTCATAGTGATCTTCAGAATGAGGTCTATATGGTTCTGTCCCCTCTGGCTATGTTGTGCTTAGCAGTGAGAACTTTGTCTTTCGCTTGCATAAGGCTCTATATGGTCTGAAGCAATCTTCTCATGCATGGTTTGATCGCTTCAGTTTTGTTGTCATTGCTTACGAATTTCGGCGTTCCACGTCTAATCATTCGGTCTTTATTCATCATTCTTCTGCTAGTACTATTGTGTTAAATGTTTATGTTGATAATATCATTATTTTTAGTGATGATTCTGCTGGCATAGCTGCTTTTAGATGGCATTTGGCTCACCACTTTCATACCAAGGACTTAGGCGTTCTCCATTACTTTTTTTGGGAATGAGGTTGCATGTTCCTTTCGGGAGATCTCTTTATCCCAATGCAAGTATGTCCTTAACTGTCTCCTTGAAACAAATTTGATTACTGCTCATCCGGTTGATACACCTATGGATTCTACCGTTAAGCTTGATGCTGAGTCTAGTACACTCTTTTCTAATATTGGTAGGTATCGTCGCTTGGTTAGTAAACTTATGTATCTCAGGGTTACTCATCCCAGCATTACTTATGTTGTTGGAGTCGTTAGCCAACATATGAATGCACCCCGCTAGCCTCATTATGATGTTTATCGTATCTTACAGTATTTAAAGAATGTTTCTAGTCGAGGTTTGTTATATCAGCCCTCTAATTCTTTGTCTATTGTTGGCTTCAGTTATGCGGATTGGGCTGGTAGTGCTTCTGATCGGTGGTCTATGTCTGGTTATTATATCTTCGTTGATGGCAATCTTGTGACTTAGCGTAGTAAAAAGCAGTTTGTAGCTACTCGTTCAAGTACTGAAGCTGAGTATCGTGCTATGGGCCACACTGCCTTAGAGATGTTGTGGGTCCACTCTCTTCTACTTGATTTTGGTATTCAACCTTCTGCTCCTATGGAAATAATTTGTGATAACCAGGCAACAATTTTTATTGCTAATAATTTAATCTTTCAAAAGCGGACAAAGCATATCGAGGTTGATTGTCATTCATCTAAAAATTTATTGATGCAAAAACGGATAATCATTTCATATATTCGTTCGGTAGATCAAATTAGAGATATCTTCACCAAAACCTTACCTTGTTCGATATTCATTCACTTGTCTATCGAGCTGAGCGTATTTGACCAATATGCCCCAACTTGAAGGGAAGTGTAAGAGTATTTATTTTCTATTTCATTTTCTATATTAAGGGTACTATTGTCTTTGTGTCGTTGAGTATTTTACTATAGACAGCTGTCAAGTAGAGGGAGCTTATTATCTCTCGGCTTCTCTCTTCATTTTCTCTCAAACCCTAAATATTCCGTTCTTTGTACTATAACCCCGAGAACTTGGTAACCAAGTAAATTTGCACGCACTATTAACAACATTAGGCAAAGCCCAAACTTCAGGGTATTTCCCCAGAAACCAAGAACTCCAAACCTTTAGCATCAATCCAAACTTCCCGACAACAATGTTTCTGACCACCTCAAAAACCCACTAGAGAACATCCCCACCCCAAAAGGTAGAGAAAATAAGACGACAATTCCAATGTTCACTAGCAATAGCACCAATAGCATTAGATTAACTGCATTAACATATGCATTAATAATTTTTTTAAAAGATTTGATTTGAAACAATCATATTTTCCCTGTTGGCAAGATTACCAGTTTCATTTATACGTACTGAAACTGGTGAGAAACCCACAGGGGAGCTCAGTTACAGCCAACTATCTCTGTTGGAGTATGGAAAACAAACTTCCGGGTTTGAAAGAAGACAGCACCATTGAGCTGCAGAGCCCCAAAAAATAGTCTAGAATGTGTCAAAATGCATTAACCCCCCTTACCATGGGAAGTATCACCTGGACTGGGAAGTTTATCACTTTCAACAGAATGCTCTTCTGTCCCTTGTTCTGCTATGAGAAACTCTATTGCTGCTTCAACGTCACCAATTACTTGTTGTAAAACCTGGATTAGATCAGCATAAAACAAAAAATTCCTCACAAACTCCATTCATGCCATATCAAAGCAAAACCAACACAAAGGAGGTAACTATGATTGAAACTCACGAAACTGTTAACTGCGATCAGACAAAAAATGAATGAATGAAAGACAAACATATTCAATTTTTGGCAATCATTACCTGTTCAACTTTTTTGGCATCTTCACATCCACTTCCAGCCATGACCAATTTGATGGATTCCACATGAATTAAGTTCTTCCCAGCTCCCCCTTTAGATTTGGTAACAGCAACTTTTGCTTGATGAGATGTTGCAGAGAGGTCAGCATCAGCCTTTCACATAACTAGAGGTTATTAGGCTTTTTCTACAAATTATCCAATCAATATTGCTCATAGGATAACATAGTTGTGATAATTACAGATAACGAATTAAAATGGAAAATAAAAATAAACCACAGAAGAAACCTTGATTATAATTGGCCTAGCTGGTCCTATGCAAGTATCTTCGTTCAACCGCACACTATTATAATGCTCCCCATCATGATAAGATCTGCATGAAGAATAAGCAACGTAACCTGCAGAACCAAAAAGGCTCGAAGGTAGATGTCGATATAAAGGAATATAACATCATCCGCACTGCTACCAAAACCTGTGTTACATGGATTCGGGAATGGGTGTTGGGTGCGGGATGTCTCAAGTGTCAATGCATCTAATTCCATGTCTAAGGACATGGAGACATGCCTAAATATTCATATTTCTTATATACTTATTTTATTTTCTAAGATAAAATGGTGTTTGCAGAATATCATAAAGCATTTCATACATAATATGGGAGATTTGCGTACACTTAGACGGTAAACTCTAATTAGTAAACATAACGTTGAGTGAATGTCTACCTACCTACTTGACACAGATCTCAAAGTCTTATCCAATGGTCAATTCTCCAATACAAGTGCTGCATATATTTAGAAGATTCAGTGCAACGTACATAAAGGTGAAGTCAATCCAACCTTAGCCATCAATGTAACTTGATATGTAAGTGTTAGATAGCTTGATATACATTATTGAGCCCATTTCCAATCAGCTTAAGCTTTTGAAAAAATTTGTGACTTTAACATGGTATCAGAGCTCTAGTTCCACGAGGTCTTGAGTTCAAGTCTCGTAATGTGTTTCCTTGATATATTTGTTATTGTGCCTTATGTGTGTTGGTGCACCTGTTTAGTTTGTTTGTCTCTCCACGTGCGAGACAGAGTCGCACGTGAGGGGGAATGTTGGATAGCTTGATATACATTATTGGGCCTATTTCTTAACTGCTTAAACTTTTGAAAAAATTAGTGACTTTAACAATAAGAAACATTTCTGGCCAAAATAAACATAAAAATCTAACTAATCTGATATTAAAGATCTCATGTAGCTTTAGCACTAAGATTGAGCAGCCACACTACCTTAAAGGCATTAGCTAGGACATGTTTCTTTTTAAAAAGCACTACCAAATTGTTGTCATTATTATCATTCCTGTAATCCAACATTTGCTAATTAACTAATAACTAGCATATATAAGGTTACAGTACTTACTTGATACACATTACACCTGATAACCTAAATATTAGAGAAAATTAACTTCATATATACCTACCAAAAGAAGCATTAAAAAACTAATAAAAGAAAGACATACAAAATAATGCCACAATCTCAAACTTGGTGTTGTTGTGTTGTTCATTTTGACAATGTTTAGAGACTATGGGTTTGAAAATGTATGAATTCTCTTACAAGAAATTCACGAGTTTGAATAGGTGGAAAATGTGAGAGCACCCAGAGTCAGTAAACCATGTATTTCTACATTGCCAAGAGACGGGGGAGTTATAGCCTTAGCTTTCTCTATTGCAGTGCAGAAGAGGTGCCAAGAGACATGGGAGTTAATTTAACAATTAGCTAGTATACAGCCCACGTTCAGGTGGCTTCCAATGAAACTTTAATCCACTTTTAACAAAAAGGAAAAAAAACAATCAAACAAATCTAAGGTCAGGTTCCGTACTAGGCATCAGATTTGCCAATAGCAGTTCTTAACCCCACAAAATTAGAAACTGACTGCATGGGCCAAGGCAATGTTCATCTCTGTTAATTCTGGCAACCAATCATCAGATGGATATTGATTTAAAGTTCAAACAAAGGAAACTTAACAAAACCATAAATTAAAAAAGGAAAAAAAAAAACAGTGCACGAGGCTCCCACACTGCGGAGTCTTGGAGGGTTGGATGTACACATCCTTACCTCCGCATGAGGAGTAGCTGTTCCTTGACTCAAACCCATGATGCCCAAGTCACAATGGAGGAACCTTACCGCTGTTCAAACAAGCAAATCAATGTGCCTCTATGTTGTACACTTGCATTAAAAGAACTAGAAACCCTAAATTCTTCACAGCTTCCACTAAATCAAAGTTCTAAGACAAGCTCTGTTAAACCACTTGGATTCAGCTATAGAAATCTTTCTTCAACATTTGACTTTATGTAAGACTAGCATTTCATGGTATGAGACTCCTTTCTAAAAAATATAGAATAGCATGCAATGAATATCTCGTAAGTTAACCTCTTGTCCACAATTAGCATCTTTATCCTAGTTTCAAAAATATTAAATATATCCCAACAAGGCCACAAATCATGCAATGTGAATGCATAATGCCATTATGTGGAATATTTCGAGTACTTACAAATGGACCATCTGAGCTTCACGGTTATCAAAATTCTGAATATACCAACGCGGTGACATATTCTGCAACCAAGATAAACACAAAGGACTTATAAATCTAGAGTAACCTAAAGAACAGAGTAGTGGGTATACTACCACAAGACACCTTTATTTTAGCAAAACTAAGATAAGTCCCCTATGATATATGGCCACATCACACAGCAGATAGTTTGAGGTTGTAAAACTAACTGAGAAACCAAAGAGAAAGGTGAACAAACATTGAATGCTGAAAGATAAGTTCACAAACGAAACACAATGAAAATAGGGAAAACAGAGCTTACTTGATGGATACATATATTACGATGAGTAACAAGAGACGCAGCTTGCAATTCCATATGCCCAGCCCATGTTCCATCCTTTTCCATGGACTGGCAGTATTCCTCAAATGGTATGTCATCTTCAATAAAGGGCTCAAACATCTCACGATTCTTCTGTAAAGCATAACTCCAATATCAGATTTACTTATTATTTGGTTAAAGGAACTAAACAAGCTATTGCACCTACACCTCCCAATTTATCAGTATTTCTAGAAATATTTCATGAATAGCTTTCCATTTGGATCTTTTGAGCAATTAAATAGAATGCAAATGAAATAATTCAACTGCAACTAGTAATTAGAAAGCGTTGCGGTCCCAAGTCATGACCACGTATATCAGTCAGTGTGTACATACATGCCTCTTAAGTTGAGGGTTCTAAATCACGTTATCAATACCGTTATTAGTACCACTATCAGTGATACAACTATGTATCAGCCGATATCATACAGTATCGTAAATTGATAAATATCGATATCGGAGGTCCAAAATTCTGATACATATCAGCAGATACAATACGTAACGGCTGATATTTACAACATTGCTTAACTCTCCTGGTGGGGAGCCACATCATCCCCAAAACATCTCAAACAAGTTTAGATCCATGTGTCAGCCTCTTAGGGTGACACATGGAACAATAATGAATTTCCATGCTCCCCCTGGTGGTCAGTCCATTGAGGACAAGGATGGCACTGCAATGACCTAATCTCAAGTCAAGGCAATAAGGGTCACTCCTAACATGCTCGATCGAGGCACCCATCAGCTACTACAACAATAAGGCTATCTATTTTCACAATGAACATTTAAACTTCTTTAGTTTAGTATTAGTCCACTCTAATGTGGTACATAAGATATACTTTTTCAACTCTTCATAAACCAAGGCAAGAAAATAAATTGCAGTAGCGATAACTTAATCAGTGAACATAATCTTCAGAAGCTGATAGCTAAGGCATTGATCCATGCCAACCTAGAAACATCTTGGTCCAACAAAATGTATCTCCAGTAAGTCCTTGGCCTCTCAGATTGTTGATTTTGGCACATTGGATGTATTTATCGCATGTCAAAGAGGTGTCTTGCACTGACTTTAGTGGTCATATGGTTATAGCATTAGTTAATCTCAAACCTCTAAAGAATTAACCAAATCCTAATTTATAATCTTTTCTTCTCTGTCTTTGGCTGGATATATATAATTCAGAAATTCTCCCTTCTTTTAGAATTTCCATTTCTGAAGAGTACTGCTATACAAACATACAAAACTTACAAACTTATTTAACAATCTGATGTGGCAGTTGTTGCTCCTATGACCTATCATAAATTTTAAGGGAGGCCATTTTGAATACCAAACTTTATAATTGTATGCCACATGAATTTGCAAAGGAACTTTGTAAAATATTTTAGTGAGGCATATTCCTTCCCTAAAAGATTCAATATTTTTCAGCTCCTAGCTTGGTGACTACAATGAGTGTTTTTTCGGTATGGTTAGTGTTAGATTTGCACATAACCTTTCTAGTTTTTAGAAACTTAAGGTTTCATATGGTTCACCTATCAGTTAGCCTAGTTTAAAGACATTTTTGCATGCATTTAAGGTCACTTCACCAGCACGACCACAGAGTGAAATCATATTAAATTTTAAGAGCTTTAGTAATCATAACCATTAAAGGTTTCCAAATTTTCTCAGCAGAGAGATTCTTCTTATTCTTGTTCTTTTCTAGTTCTCTTTGGTGCCGGTAAGATATTTCTAGAAACACATCACCATGTAAATCTTGAACATCTATTTTGGCCCAAACCTTCTGAAAAGTGAAGATATAGTTTCTATCTTCACGAATCCAATAGTTAAAAGCAATTCAAACCTTTCACCACAACTGACCTTCAGAATATCAGTTGCTAAGTCAAAGCATTACCTAGACTGCAAAAACAAATTTGAGCAAAGAAAAATTGTTTTACCAAAAGAAAAAATCAGCTCAACAAAGTCTTGTCACAACAACTCGGGATCAGTTATATGAATCATGTTTTCACCATGCTAGCCGATCAAGAGCCATTATTTCAATTAGGCCATAAACTAGCATGTCTTTCTTAATTATATAAAGTCTTGACCCTTGCTAGTTCAGTATCCCCGCCTCTTAGCAGCATCCCCAATGTGAATAGTGTCATTCTTCCCAACGTCAACAGAAATTTCAAAAAACAAGAAATTTCCAATAAAGAGAAGTTCTTAAATTCTTTTTTTTTTTTTCCCTTATGATAAGAAAAAGAAGATTTTGTAAACAAGGCATAAAGGGAATTACACTGGAATACAAAAACAGCCACCAACAAAAAGGCATACTTCTTAAATTCTAAATAGATCTTGTCTAATAAATACCAAGAAATTAAAAGGAATCCCATAATCAAGTGACAAGAATTTTACTGTAGACAAAAAATTAGAAGGCTAAGTGATGGTCCCTGACAATGGAGTATGCTCATAGAGGTAGACTAGATAGAGAGTCCTAACCCTGACTATATATGCACAAAGTGGTGAGTTGTTCTTTGACTTGAACCATGTTCTCATACTGACAACCTGAGCATTTGACCACTACATCAAGCAATGGCCCCTAAAGATAGGCAATTTTAATCTCTAATAATATTTTCTAAATAAAGCTATTTCAGACCATTGAATGTGATTCTTCCCCACAATAAAAAACCCCAACCGCAATTTTTGTAAGGTTGATGTATAACATACACATAAATTTCAGATTTCAAAGTTCAAACTCAGAATAGGTGTTGAAACTTGAAGTTGATTGGATTCCACTTTCTTAGGACAACAAAATGGATGCCACACTATTCATTTCCCCACTTAAATATACCTACATCGCAAGACAAGTCACTAACTGAGACAGAAAAAACAGAAACACATTTGGATTTAGTTGTAACATGGAAATAAGCCATATCTTCATCCATAGGTAAATGTTTATAAAAATGTATTCAATCACTGAACAAGAAGATGAGGAGACTTTGGCGCAAAAACACCATCAAGAGCAACCACAATAATTGTGGATGCAGCAAGAATAACAAGAACAGGAATAGCAAGCACAAGTACGAAAGCGAAGAGGAGAAAAGCGTGTAAATCAAAGAATCACAATCTTCAACATTCCTAATATATTATAGCTCAAAGCAAAGAATGACATTAGGCATAATCTTTAGCCACTCGCTTCTGCAGAAATTCAGGTTTAACTTATCTCCAAAGGCATTCTCTTCTGCTTTGCAAGGAGGAGCTAATCGAGGAAGCTGATAAATTGATAAAAGATACAACCAAACAGTATCAATTTTCTCAAGACTAAGGCCAAAAGTCTCTATGAAAGCCTGATGGAGTCTTTCACAATGCAAGCCTGTTTATTATGACTACAGAATAGACACTAATACGGACTTCCTGAACACTAATCCAACGCATACACACTACACTTCCAGTGTCGTCAAAAAACGTATCAGATGGACAGTCAGTTTACTTCAGGAATCTTCACTATGTTCATGAAAACAGGTTTTATCGATGCCGTACGCAGTTAGGTGATACTTTCATAAATGCAATGCAAGTGCTGATGAAAGAGCCAGATTGAATTCTATTTAACCACAATGAAAATAGTATTTGAATATATACCAAAATAAATTGTACAACGATACTACGGTATTTTTGATGCTCTTCCTCACTGCCTTCCAACTGATCAGCTAATGCTCTGCAAAAGAACAAGAATAGTTAACTTGAACTGTGAGACATTTATTCTGCAAATGATACTTCAGTGAGCCTGAAAACATGCACCTGGGCACTGGGCACTGGGCACCTAACTTAGTTGCAAAAACTTACAATTTCATAAGTACACTGAAAGGATGTATCACAATAAACAAGCAAAATGAGGCCATCCAGTAAGCACAGACCTGAAGAAACAATTACCATCTGCAGTCACTTGAATAATCTTTAACCCTAAAGCATCAAGTAGAGCACGAAATTCAGACATGTCACCCTGCTTCCCATGCTTTTTCACCTGGCCAGAAAAAAAATAAATTTGGTTAGCTATTGTTGTCCATCCATAGAAGCATTATCAAGTGTAACCACCCTAACTGCTTAAGTAAATGCAGTAAATGTAGTAAATCTAATAAACCACCCTAACTGCTTACAGTAAGCAGCAATCCTCAATTACAGCTCCATATTTCAGGGGCTGCATCTGCTGGTCATACATGTGCCTTAAATCCTTTCTAAATTTTGGGTACGCGGCACCAATTCAAACTCATAAATTCCTCAAAACCTGCTGCTGTTATAAACTACCTCTGCTGCACCTGCACACCCCCTCCATTGCAATCTAGTCTTATATTCTCCCCATACATTTAGTCCTAATAACCCCTCCAAGTTGTGCTACATATCCATTTCTGTCATCCCAGCTACGAAAATTACAAAATATGTAATGTCTGCTCCACAAGGCATATGGCTCCATTCTCCCATGTTGCATCCTCTTCAATATGGTAAATACATGGTAATGCACCATTACTGACACTCTTAAGTGCAAAATTACTACAATGGGACAGTCAAGTTACAATGAGGAAACCATCCTCAATTCTCCCCTCTAAAGAAAATCAATGTTGGCATTAAAAATGTGGTCAGATTAAGTCATATACCGGCCTTCTTTAAGGCACGCCACCATGCAAGCTGCCAAAAGAGTTTAGTCCATGGTATATCCCTTGGCTGGGCATGTTTTTTTGGTAGGTGAACTAAGATACAATTACAACAAAAACAATTGTACTACATTTGTTTTCTCCAAAGGGTATTTTTTAATTTCTAATTCTATCGTTAGTAAGAACTCTTCTGTAAAATGTGGTCCACACAGCAAAACATAATTACAAATTGGCCATCCATGTTATGTCAAAATGGTGACACCCACATGTTGCTATACCTTTTCCCTATTTTCATTTTTGATCACTAAGTTGTTCCAACCCACTCACTCTCTCACCCCTCCAAAGTCCCCAACCCCACCCACTCCCTTAAAGCCACATTGCAAACCTTTTTCCCCTCTCCATTGACTTGCCCCACCTCCATTTCCCCTTCTTTGTGTTATCCCCTCTTCTTTGCCACAATACCCAGAAGTAATTGAAAGGGCTAAAGATGTTGTCTGCATAATTTTTATCATCTTCGTTTCAAAATCTTCCAGGCCATTTCCTAATACGGGTTCTCTGTCCACAACAAGAATTGGTTTTGTTTTCTTTTTTTTGGTGCCATAACTTACGTTTTGCCCAATTGCCTTTTAGTGTTAGTTTTTGTATCAATTATTAATGTCAGTTAAGACCTAGTATTGCATCTGAATCTAATTTTGACATCAAGTAAGTATAATTGATCATGATAATTATAATAATCCCCTTCCATGAAAGATAATGACAACCATTCTAAATTTAATTGGAAAAGAAATGCTAAATTTAATGATAGCCTGTTTTGTGGATGATTAAAAACATTGGTTGTAGCGGAGTCCATTTTATATAGGGAAGGTAACTGAAAAGAAGGGTGTCGGGGACCCGAAAAGAAAGATAATCAACGAAGGGGGAACAAAAGTCTTTCCCTTGATGTAACATTCCCCATTATTTATCTTGCCCAAATAGCAGTTCATAGAATAGCTGATGTACAGGTTCTATACTAACGATATGACATCAGTCTAGTTCGCTAATAATTTTTCTTGCCAATACATCTTTTGTTATGGAACAAATCACTATTTTACTACTTTTTACTCTTTTGCTCTATTTTCTGTTCCTTCTTAGACTGCCCATCAACACATAACTTTTATTTGGGATGTATATGTAAATATATCCATACATGGATGCAGCAAATACTTAAAGTAAAACAACCTTCCCCATAAAATAGGTAGCAAATTAGAAGATGAAAAAAAAACGGAAATTAGGGTTCTTTCATTCAAAATTCTATCCTTTTTTACCTTTTTGTTGGTGGGGAAGGATCATTAGTTACTATATTCACAAGTAAAAGCAAAATAGGTAGCTCCCACGCTTCTAGATACAGAACAAAAACTAATAGACTATAGAAAATAAACCTAATGGCATATTCTTATTTTAATTGAAAAAGGTAATTAGGATTTTTTCAACCTTAAGGCTAGATTAGTTATCTTTCAGTCCATTTTGTTACTAAGTTAACCAATCTTTGGGGTAAAAATAGGGCTATATTGTGATGAACGATGAAATGAAAATTGGATTCATGTAGCAGGAGAAAGATTTCCCATTCACCTGCCATTCACCTTTCTCTTAACATGGATATTGTCTCTTCTATTCTCCACCTAGTTAGAGTAAACTGTCCTCAATGGTTGAACCAAATAGGATGGTAATGATCTGTTGATGGCATTCCACATCCAATATTGTACAAACTAAGCCACAAAACCCTCACAAACCTTAAGAAAGATAAGCAAAGATTTATATAGCTGACCTTCGTCGTAAGTGACCAAACAGTTGCGACCCTTGTCTACATGCAGAACTAGTAAAGCAACATAACATTTATAAAGCCAAGCTATTGACTAACAAACTGGCCAGCGACTATGAATAGAAGGTGTAATCCCATATTGTTCCGAAACTATTACCTCGCTCTATAATGCTATTATAGTATATAATCGTGATCAAGGAGGAACCCAAGGGCAGCGGCCAGGGGCGGCTGCCACACCTATGTTTTGGAAAATTCCCATTAGAGTAGTATTAGTCTCAAGTATTTAAAATTATATGATTTATTCCCTAAGATTTTTTATAAAAAGAAAAATCTAATAACTGCCAATTTTCTAAAAAACATTTGCCTATTAGTTGAACATTTTATACCCTGCCAACACTTTTCATTTTAAGAAGAGCAAAATTTGAATCAATTCAATCATTCCTGCCTTCCTGTTGCATTTTCATGCATTATGAACTATACTGCATCCATCCCTGATCATGATACAATAATCTTTTGTGCATGTCCTCCAACCTTACAATCAGAAGCATAGACAGACCGGGGGAGTCACCCCCTAAGTTTTGGAATATGTTTATAATTATAGTAGTATTAGTCCTAAATATTTCAAGATTATACTAGGTTCCCCGGCCCCCCACCCCCAAGATTTTTCTAAAAATCTAATATCCGCCCCTAAGAACTTGTAAAAACCATTTGCCCCTCTTAAATTAAAATCATGCCTCCGTCCCGATCAAAAGCACAGTGCTTCAGTGCAGAGCAATACTGCAATGAGATTTATAAGTATGGAGTCAAATTTGGATATACCACTTAGTTGAAGGAAATTTTGCTTTGCCACAACTATAAGCTTCTGATACAAATGGGTTCATTAATTCAAACTAGAAACTCGAACAGCTCAAATTACTAGTAAGGAAATCAATCATTCAACTCTGAAGCACCAATAGTTATATAATTGGTTAAACAAGAATGAAAATGAAAGAGGACTGGGAGGGAAATGGAAGGGAGGGGACTCACGTTGTGTTGTTTGTTGGGTTTGGATTTTTGATGCTTTGGTTTAACCATTCGTCCGCCTCAAAGATCCTGTGATTGTTTCAATAATTTTATCCGGCAAAAAAAACAAACAAAGGATTCGCCGAAGATTGAGAGGAGAGGGACGAAGAAGACAAGACGCGCGCGTCGCTTGGCTTCGCTTTTCGCTGTGTCCGACAAGTTTCGCGAGACGAGGCAACTCGGGCCGCGCATCCAGCCACCGTTTCGAAAGAGAGCTTTTCGAACACAACGATGCGGTTTGGGTCCGAAAATTATCGACTAATTATTCGGTGCTCCGTAGTATCGTGTTAAGTTTAGCTAGTGCTCTTATTTAATATAATGACGATAAAATTTATAATAAATATATAATAAATTATTTTTATTAAATAATTAAAAACTAAAAAATAGCTTATATTATGTAAATTATAATTATTTATTTACCAAAAATACTATATAACATTATTTACATAGTATTTTAAGAATATCTAATAATTTTTTCAAATGATCTGTGTTATTTTTTAACAAACTCTAAATATATATCTATACTATATATGTAAAGAGAAGACAAATCTTTAAAGTCATGTCACAAATTTTATTTTTAAAATT
>JAOTRH010000001.1:21687393-21697473 GCA_034768845.1 Heliamphora exappendiculata | reverse complement strand
ATGAACTACTAATTTGCACCATGTTCATATGTTTAAAAAGTTTAATTTTTAAGAGATTTAATTTTTTTTTAAATAAACAAAAGTTAGATTGTTTTTTATAATATTTTATGATAGCTTTTGTGATTTTTTGACTTTTTGACTTTTTGTTGAAATATGTTTTTATTTTTATTTTTTAAATTGTAGTATAAATATTCAATATGTTTTTATTTTCTTACTTTTAAATTGCAGTATATATATATATATTGAAGACGCTTTTTAGATTTTTTAAAATAGAATTAAATTTTAATTGAAGGTATTATAGTAATTTTATTTTAAAAAATTAGAATATTTGAGATAGCAATAGACTTCTTCTTTTTTAAATGAAAAAAATTAATTAGTTTTCGTAGAATGTCAAATTGTAAGGTTTAAAACTTGACTTTTTTGGGGGAAAAAATCAATTTTTAAGCTATTCCTAACAAATGCCCTTTTAAATATTTTGATTTTTAATTTTATTAACCAACTATTTAAATAATTTGATTTTGAGGAATTAATATATCCTTACTTTTTACTTTTAAGATGTAATGCCGACATTTTTTGTTTTTATAAAAAGAGTTAACTTTTTAAATTGGAGGTATTACAGTAATTTTAGTTTTAAAAAATTAAGATTTTTGTAATGTGTATATACTTTTTTTTTTCTTGAATTAAGAGATGAAAACAAAAATTAATTGACTTTTTAAATAAACCACACAGTATGGCTTTAAAAACGGGCTTTTTTATAAATAAAAAAATAACCAACTTTTAAGTAATCCCCCAACTACTCTTATCATTTTTCACTTATGACTAGCCTCAATTGTAAATGTTGGAGCAATAATTTTGAAAATTAACCACACAAATTGACTTTAAAATAGTGATATGACTAGACTGTTGAAGATGCTCTTAGAGCGACATCGGCTCGGCAGTAGGAATTATTTTGTTACTTGCTTGGAGTAAAAACAAAAAAAAACCGCATATTTTGTCCGTCGACCGTGAGAGGGTGAAAGGAAACTTCATTGTTTTCTGGTTAACTTTTGTTGTGTAGGTAAATGCAACCAAAAAGGAGTGAGAATTTAATGTGCCATGAAAAGCTTTCAAGTTTACAGAAGTGGCAGAGGCACCGCGTTCAAGCTAAGTGAAGTTGAAGCATATCAGACTAATTTGAAACTGGTTTCCTTGTGAACAAGTAAGTTTGTATGAGCAGCAGGGAAAGTTAAGATGGGTAAAATTTTGCCTTTTCTCATTTTCTGATAGTACTTTCAGCAAATAGCTCGTGTCTACTTGTCAAGGCAAAAAAATAAATAAATAAAGTAGGAAAATAGCAAAATTGGAAATGTACAAATACATCAAACCTCCTGGAAATCATAACCGATACTCAATCTCTGTACCGTACAAATCTCGCAATCTCATGGAGCCCACCGTCCTTGTAACACTCGGCAATTCGCTCCACAAAGTCATCCCACAACCCTTCAACGGACGCTAAATCCAACAAAAAGGCGGCTTCATCCAATGCAATCTGCCAATAAAAACGAATGAAAAGGAGAGGGAGAGGAGTTCATGCGCTCGTGGATATTAGTCGTAAGAAGTCTTGAAATATAGCTGAAAATAATGAACTTGTAAAGGGGCATCGGTGCATCTATTGTTGCAAACCTGAGCTGGTTCCTTTCCCTTTTTCAGATCTTCTTGCCTTCCCTCCACCGTCACCTTCTCTTTAATGTACTCAATCTGTTCATCCTCCCATTGAGCAATACCAGCAACTTCCTGAATAGAACACAAAGATACAAGCACAATCAATGTCTTCAGAGAGTGTTTTTTTTCCTTTCTCTCTAAATCACCCAATTCAAACGGCTGTAAAAAACGCTTGCGTCCTTAGTATCACTCGTTTAGATTACTAAATAAGAGAGAAACGGGAAGAAACTAAGAGAGAGTTCTCTTACTGACGACTTTTTTAATGTCTCCAAAACGGAGAGATTTGAAGAGAAAAGGCACTCGAGCTTTACAATTCTCAAATTAACCTTCAAAGACAAACTCAAAACACACTCATTCTAACGTTAAAGTGGTAAATAATAAGATAGGAGAGATATAATCATCTTTACTCACTTTTTTTCTACCCTACTTATCCAAACAAAATGGCAAGAAAAAACAAAAAAAAAATCAATATTTTTCTGTGCTTTTATAACTTAAGTAATCTTTTGTTCTTCTATTTTCTCGTAAGTTCCCAAAGGGACTGTTAAGGAGCCACTAGTCAGACCTGGTATGTGCAACCTAAAGTCCACCATGGCGATTTTAGAGCCCCCCTTGCAGCATCTTTAGCTTCTAGAATACGACCAACCCTGCAGAACCAGAAAAGGAAAAAGAGAGAAAGAGCTAAAGAACACGATGAAAAATGTTAAATTGAAAATTACACACACACTTGTTGAAAGTAGTGAGGGGAGATCTCTACAAACTTCAGCAAAATCTCTGCATTAAATACAAAAGGGCGTCCAAATCCTGGAAAATGCTCCTTCTTTGCGTAGAACTCCCCAGTCACCATGGCTGAAACCTGCCACCAACATGTAGTAATAAATAACAACGAAAGCTCCCAAAACTCGTATTGCTCAACAAAATCAGCACTAGTAAGGCAAGTCTTACATGGTCCCCCTTTTCAAAATGATGCATCACCCTGGATTCTAAGATATCTGGAAACAGGCCAACCTGAAAACAAACTGGTTAACTTTGGCGGTTCGTCAAGACAACTGAGATGCAAATATAAGCTCCTTCTAACGACCTACGCATTCTGTTATAATTTTCAGTTGGATAATGCATTAATCCAACTAGCCAAGATTCTAGATGGATCAATTATTTAGATTTCCATTTTAGCGACGGGATTCATCACTACTTCAGCTACTTTAGCAGCATGGCCAATTACTCGAGATTCTCAATTATTCCATTTCCTGAATTTGGCAATGTACAGTGGTCAAATAAGATTATTTTCTTCTCAGAGGTATAACTCCTTTGGTACCTTTTTTAGAAGATATACATCTACATCTGAAATCTCTGATTCAGCAAAGTCGCCCTTCTTATAAATTTTCTTCCCAGCATCAGCTGCAGCGTGAAATAGCTCACTGTCACTTTCCTGGGAATTTTTAGCATCTTCCTCAACCAAGATTCTATGAATATACTGGTCTACCTGCATTTGGATCAGAAGACCCAACTTTAGGTTTTTGTTTATCTGCCTTAAATAGCATCAACTTAGGTCATGTAGATGCTATAGCAATGGAAACTAGCTGTTTCCAACTTACATTCTTGGCTAAAAGCCATACTCCGTACTTACGAACCTCCACCACAGGCATATCCATCCTGTATGCATTAGAGATAACGGATGAAACAAAAGAAAGATTACAATAAGAAAATAGGGAACAGTTCTTGATATTTATACCCAGGTGGAGCAGTTGGCCATCGCAGCAGTGCAGTTACAGAGCCTATAAACAAGAGAATCATTTTCTCCTGTAAGTTATAAATAATAAAATCAAAAAGGAATATATAACAAGAACGTCAATTAAAGAGCAAGAGCAACAGATTTCAAATGCAACATTTAAAAATATGAAAATCCAAACCTGAGTTGCTTTTTGAAAGAGGAATGACCAGGGGGATCAACCCTTGCTTGGCTCCAGGAGAAGTTATCAGTCCGCCTATGAATTTCAGAAGGATTTCAATATTTAGAAGTGATATTAATCAATTGTTTCCAAAATTTACTGTCAGACACACTTTAGAAGCCCTGGTGATCATGACAAGGTGCTTTCGTGCATTAACAGAAAATAAACTAACTTCACATCTAAAGTTCTTACTCCCAGAAAAGCTAAACTCTCTAGACTGCACGGGAAATCAAAAAGTAAAAACGATACCAAACAGTGTAAAAGTACTTGATTATAAAAAACTGAGGAACATTGTAATATATCCAGGGATCCATGCTATTCACCTTGTACTAGTTTCTCATACACAGATGTTTGTTTTTTCAACTTAAAAGATCTATTCCCCAGAAACTCCCATTTGTCTCCTAAACTCTCCTTAATGATTTTCCTTGTTATCTAATATTGGATTACAAAACAAAGTCCAACAAGATACCAACATCTTAGAATATTCACACAAGCAAGGAAGAAACAGTTTACAGAGCAATCTTACTGGGAAATTTAGAAGAGATACGAATAGTTTATGCAAGAACAAATAAACACAAAAAGCGTTCAAGTATAAGCAAATTCATTGGTTCAGATGTAAGCGCAATAATTCAGTGATTCCAACTAACAATTGAAGCAGTCCAGAGTTCAATTAACATCTTACCTCTCACCTGAAGCATTTTCAGAAGATGAGGCAAATGCTCAGGTGGTTGAGTTGTGGCAACATCTTTGATAAATGACACGTGGTCTGCATTTCAAAACGCAAAGTTTTAAATCAAGGGTTTCACTAATAATTAGTACCAGGAGATTCTCAAAGTTATAAATGAGCCAGACAGACAATCATGTCAACAATGAACCTACCAAGCATTTCATACTACAACCTTTACAAGAAAAGCCAAAACATACTCACAGATATAAGATAAATGTGAAACAAATAGTCCATTTTTCCCTCATGTACATTATATATCTAATGAAATCTCAGCAGTAGTTGCAAAGAAACCAAAACATCAAAAGCTCATTGAACCCCAAATGCCACTTGTTCACACAAAAGCCATCAACCACGGTTATAATCATTAGAGTAGCACTATTCAATCTTCATGTTACAAACATACATACACATGGGCGGCACCACTCATTCATAAGTGGTGCCGTCTGAACCGCTGGATGAAAAAATATATTTTTTAGTATATATAATTCTTAGTTTCAAATAAAGTTTGCCTACGTGACACCAATAAAAAGTGGGTTTAAACCCCAGAAGATACCCAAATAGTAACCTCTCAAAAATTTCAAATGATATTCAACATAGTCAGGCTATAAATTATACTATCATTACAGGATTATACATGCTTGTAGTTTATTTTATTGAAAAACCAAATACATGGGTCACCAAGTTGAATGTTGACATGCTATTTCTAAATATTTAACAATTTCACTGTTGGATAGCTTGATATACCTTATTGGGCCCATTTCCTAACAGTTTAAGCTTTGGGGACAACTAGTGACTTGACATAGTATCAGAGCTCTAGTTCCATGAAATCTTGGGTTCAAGTCTCGTGATGTATTTTCCTGTTATATTTGTTATTGTGCACTTTGTGTGTTGGTGCACCTGTTCAGTTTGTTCGCCTCTCCACATGTAAAATAGGGTCGCACGTGAGGGAGAATGTTGGATAACTCGATATATATTGTTGGGCTCATTTCCTAACAGCTTAAATTTTTTGGACAATTAGTAATTTAACATTTACCATTACAAACAACTTTTTAAAATGAATATCAATTTTAGTGCAAGAAAATCAATATATTTAAAAACTCTTCCTCTTTGAATTTTTAATTTTTTTGGCAATTCACCATATATATAGGAAGTCCAATAATATACAACCATAGGCATATAATAAAACCAATAATCATGTAACTATCCAACAATAACATAGTTGAGAAATTCAAACCCCATCTCCTAGTGGGGTATAGAGTATTTGGCTAACGCGCAAACCATGTTAAATATTTTTCCATGATTTGAGAAATTTAAACTATAAATTGAAAAAAACTGAGTTCTTAATTTTTTAAAAACCTAGTTAAAAACCCGTTTCAGACTAATCTTCAACGCAAAAAGAGAATTGCAAGCAATAGGGAACAAGCAACTACAACAGAAACATGCCACACGATGTGTTACGTGAAGAATTTCAAAGCGGGTAAAAACCACGGAACATGTCTGAGCAATCAAGCATTGTAGTGACCATTTACAAGCGTCACTTATAGACTAAAGTCGAATCATCAACCTAGACGTCTTAAGTCATGTTTGCCAAATCCTCGTGGATCGTTCTATACTTGATTTCCACATCACTGAATTCTCGACGGAACTACCGAAAGCAACCTTAGGAATCCACCAAAGTAATCTTAGGAATCCTCCTAAGACAAACAAGAATAATCTTGACTTTAAACTCACAAACTTGAAAGAATTCTTCTTCAATAAATATAAATTGATCTCTGAAAATATTCTCTATTCTCTCATTCTCAAGAGCTCTAAAACCATCCCTATATATATGCGATGTGTCTTTATCGCACCAAAAATAATTATTGAAGACTTGGGTAAAAACTACTACTTCGTAGAATAGTTGTTGAGATCAAGTATCGTTTCAACAGGGACGTTAAGCTTGAGTTATGGGGTCTTACGATTAAAAATCTGATTCAAGTAGTGAAAAAGGTGTTTGATGTTTGATTGATTTAAATTTGGAAAAGAAGTAACTAAAGCAATAATCAAAGAATTGATTCAAATAAAAAGGAACACCCTAGGGTTTTGAATCCACCCTAGTCAAATAATTTAGATCCGTTTAGATTCAGTTACTTTCCTACGATTCAACTCGAACTTGTTCTAGCTACAAGCCCGAACCAGGTTACCAAGAAAAATATTCGATCAGAAAACCTGAAATAACCTGTCTTTAACTGGCACGGATCGTTTGTTATGAACTCGGTACAATCTATCCTATCGTAGGATAGTCTATCTTATGTTTTTGATCGAATACAGCAATACAAAAAGCAGTTATTTAACATCGCAATCACAATCACATAAAGTAAAAAAAAAAACTAGATGAATCTTGAAAAACTTGTTGATAAAAATCCAACGTCTTAAAGTTATAAAACCAGTTGAATCTATGAACGAAAGAAAACTAAAATCAAAACAATATTTGAGTACCCGACTAAGGTTTCATCAAACCCTAAGACAAAGGAAGTTAGTCGCTCATGTTGCGGCAGTAAACCCAAAAGTTAGAAGAGAATCCCGTTCTGAGCCTTCGCACCATAGCCGTCTTTCGTCTTCTCACCTTAATTCCTGGACTATGTCATGCCTCTTTTCATTGTGTTTTGATCCCTTTATATCTGTCCCATCTAACCTAGCTTTTAAAAATTCACGACTTTAATCCTCCGCAAAATGTCCGGACGCCTATCCAAACAAAAAACTCTCTGGATATTCCTGTACACCGTTGTACATACACACAAGTACATGTGTGCCTATACGCACACAAATAAACATGCATTAAGAAAATTATGTTGGAATTATATTCTGGATTTTTCAAAAATTACAAAAATCTGTTGGTTTTAATAAAATTCGAACAACAGTAATATAATTTTCAGCAATGTGAAAGAATTGCAGAATTAAAAAAAATGTAATAATCTGTTTTCTTTTTAATTACAAAATTACAGAACATATATGAACTTATTAAACTGTACACTTTACGAAAAACAGAAATAAAAATAAACTATAGAACGAGAAGTATAACACTGTTTTAGAAAAAACCTATTGATAAACAGTAACAAGAATAAATTTTAGAAACAGGAACAGAAAGTATGAAATGTTTAATGAAAACAAAAATGAAAACAGTAAACCGGAGCAAGATGAAAACGAAAAGAAAGAAGAACAGTATGCTTGTTAGAAATTACTGAAAAAACGAAACAGTCCTACAGAACAAATTCGGAAGTAATTGGGATCGAGTCCAGCGTTGAACGATATCTCCTTAAGACAGATTACGCCCTCACCACAGTGGTTGCGATTGACCGGACGTCTGCCTCCAGGATAAAATGATCCCCGTGTGCAGAGGAACCACAACAATCTACACACCAACGAACGCTGTTGTGCTTGTACTTTCTCGGGAACTATTAATCACTGGAATGAATATGCAGAGTTTTTCAAAGCTTTGGCAATGGAGTATTGAAAAAACCGATACTGAAATGGGTCTGGAACCTGCCTATATATAGGCATTAATGGCGACTGTTCGCCTAAACCGAATGGATACGGAAACCGGTTCGGTCTGTCCCAACAAACGCGAACCAAACCGGACTCCAACGATCCCGAACTGCCAACGGTTCGGAAATAACGGTAACATTAATTTAAATTTTAAATATTAAATTCAAAATTTTAATTAAATAAAATTTTCGCAAAAAGATAAGGCCCGACCCAGCCGGTCAGACGAGCGGGCGGCGCGCGCGTGTGGTTCAATGGATCAAGTTAAACTTTGTCCATAACTCCTCCCCCAACAAAAGTTGGGATGATCCAAATGGCCAGCCATTTATCTCCAACCTAGGCTATATAAACCACCAAAATCTTTTATCCCCAACCAATGTAGGATTGAACTTCCTTTTATAGTTGTTTGGAAACCCGCACTTTTCTCTCCCAAGCAATGTGGAATAAAAGCAAGTTACCATTATTTTGTCAACTTCAATGCCACACTTTTGAAGTCAATTTCTCATTCACCCATTAATGGTTTTGAATGCCACAAAATCCATGATTACTCTACTCATGGAAATAAACAAATTAGAACTTGGAATCATCAAAAAAGATTAATCCAACACAAAGGTAATTACTTCAAAGTTAGCTAAAAATCATGTTCTAATTTTTATTCAAAACCCATTTTTTCCAACAAATTAACCAAGTCCTACCATTGTTCTGATGTCAAGAAAATTATACATAAAATTATTCCCAAAAAAAGTGAAGTGGAAGAAAAGAAATGAAAAGAAAATTATAAGAGAACTAATGTTCATTACACGTTTAGCTTGTAGGACAACTAGTAAAAAAATTCAGCATTTCTGTGATGCATAATTTTATACTATTTTTAGTATTTGTTTTGTAAAAAACACATTCAAGCAAGAAAACTGTCATCGTGCAATTCACATATCTTACATTTTTCTAATGGCAACTGCGCACGAATGCAAAAAAAAAAAACTGTTAATCTTTTTCTCCTTTTCTGTCAACTTACCGAAAATGGACTTGAGGTTGGACTCCATATGCAAATCAGCTAACCAGTCGACATGCATTTTGACGCCACCGCATGAAAATCAAATAATTCAATTCCAGCCATACTACTTGGGTTGAATTGAAATTGAAGTCCTCGACAATAAATGAACTCATTACTTGAAACTAAAATTCAAAATCAATTAATTCCGAATAAATCCGTCCAAATAGTGAATGAACGGACACACTTCCGTTCTACAAGAAACGCTATCGATGTCACAAAATAAACAGCTGATATATATGCAGAGAGAAGCTCAAATGTATCCATATATATTTGAATACATGTATAACGTATATAACAAGTAAAAGGATGTACCGGAAGACGAGGAGTAGCATCTGAATGTGGCGCTTCTGCGACCGAGAATTAGGGAGGGAAAAGCGGCAGCGCGTGGAGCTCCTACAACCACTCCACCGCCCATCTCCTCCTCCTCCTCGCCTTCCACCACCAAGCTTTTTCTTACAAAATCAATCGGATATCGTTTGTAATAGAGCCAATGGATTGGTCTGAGAAGGGCTTTATCAGCCTAGTCGCCCGATATCTCATGGGCCCAATACGAAGAAAACGAGACGGAACTGGGCTTGGGGCCTTGGGCTTGCCAGTTAAACAGTTCGGTAACGTATATGTTTTGGGTAAATTATCCCTATTTTTCTTGAGATTTTTAACAAAAAAATAGTATCTTTTTTCTTTTTAAAATAGCACTTTCATCTCCTCTAATTTAGTTATCTGCATCAAGATAACTTAACCGTCAAACTTTCGTTTCTAACTTAACGATAAAATATCTTATTTTGCCCTTAATCATCTCTCTTCATTTCTTATTATATCATACACATTCACGGTTCATATTTCGAATTTTTCAATTCATATAAAAGAAAAATATACACTTTGCATATCACTCCAACTAATCTATACACTCGAGAGAAAAGCAAGTACATGATAAAAAAGATATGCAAAGGGTACTACACTATTTGACCTTAGTTTGTGTTTTAAATTTTGATATATTTTAGTGAATAATTTACCAAAATAATTGTTGGAGGCTTTTTCTGATTAAAAATGTTGTAAAGTCTTGAAACACCAAATACACACTCACACACTTAACAAATTAAATGTAAGTTTTCTTTAACAAAAATAGGGGTTTG
>JAOTRH010000001.1:21642112-21687293 GCA_034768845.1 Heliamphora exappendiculata | reverse complement strand
ACCTTTAAAGTTCATAAATGATTCTTTTCTCTCTTTTAGTTTCTATTCTTCCCTCTCTTTGTTTTTCTCAGTAAAAAATTGGGAATAGCAATTGAAGCTGATACAGGTGGTGTTTGATATTACTAAAATTGGTAGCCTATAAATGGTATCTTGTATTAAAAAATTTAAATATTTGATAAAAATTGTAACTTGTAGATGAAATTAAAAAAAAAGTAGTTATAATATATAACAAAAGTTGTGGGTGTTTAGAAATGATTGTAACTTATAACTAAAATCAGTAATATAAAACTAAAAACTATAATAAGTAGTTTAGCCAAACACCCCCATAATTTAGCACACACACAAAATAGTCTAAGAGATCATTGCCAAAAAATAATATAATCCATACATCCTCACTCTTTACATTTTTTAAGAAGATTTTGTACTTCAATATGGGCAAAATAGGGGAAAATGGGCATACTATATAAAATTTGAGAATAAAATGATAATTAAGAGTCCAATACTATTGGACTGGACTCTAATACCAGCCCTCATTGGGGTATTATGCTAATATGAGAGAATTGGAGGATTCGTAGTTTGTACCGACCAATAGTCACTCAAAATTGCAAAAACAAACATAATTTTAAAAGGCTAATGGGGTTGGTAGTCCAATACAATTCTTATAACGTCTCTTATTAATAATTTCAAGAGGAGTGATGATATTATTAATATTACGAATCTGGTACTAATAATTTAAAATTCACCAATTAACTAAGTTAATCATGCAAAACAAATGTTGGATTCATAATCCTAGAGACAATTTTTGGTTTTGTGGATTCCGCATACTTTTTTGGCTAACTTAATCCCTTTGGTGCCGAATACTAAATAAGATCTAAGGTTAATTACTAGATAGTCTCATATTAACATGTGTTATTTTTACATGTTACTCTTATCCAATAACATAGCAAGCAACATTCCAGGTATAATAATATTAGTCTACATATTAGCTATAAGTAATATATAAAAGATATTTCACTTAGTACATATCGAGCATTCTTATTTATTGAGAATACTGCATAAGAAATGATATGTGCTACCCTGAGAACACCAAATAATTTTTCATGATGTCATACTACAACATCAAGACCCCTATGATGAAAATAGTTTATTTGTTTATTTTATTTTATTTACTTTTGTCTTTAGTTAACCTTTTTTTATTATTTTTTCAAGTTATTATACTTTTTGGCCTCCTGCAATACGTCTTTCTCCCTAAGCCTAAAAGTAAGTCAAGAGGTAAGAATCGAAAATATCATTTTCAAATATAGGATAAGTCAGAGAGTCGTGGAAGTGTGTCAACTGTGAATATGATCTACTAACACTATGAATTACCTTAAAATTTTGACCTCCTAGCACCGTAAATTACCTTATATATACATAACATGAACGATATAGAGCATATACTCTACTAGTTGGCTGCTCTACATCCGTATAGAACTTAGTGCAACAAGGAAAATTTCATTGAAAGGAATCAGTAAACAAATCGAAAAAATTATTAGTAAAAATAGTTTTGAGAAATTTATTTTTTTGCCAGCTTTGAGCCAATTTTAAAGTGGAATCCATACACTAGTTAAGATGAGTTCGTATGGTGTTGTATTCACCGCCGTGAATACATTAAGAATATGTATTTAATTTATCAAAACCATTAAGTATTAAATAAGAAAATGACTTTCAATGTCATATATTTGAATATGGTAAGATGAAGGTAACATCTCTTTTATCACACATTGAAAGTTCAAAAAAAACTTGGTGAGTATATATAAGGCAATCTTGGACTAATGGGAGAGTCCCTTGGAGGTACCTAATTTTGTACACATGGAGGATATATACAAGTGTGAGCTTGGGCTGGGGTTGAACCCAATCACACACATGCGCTACTATGGTGGAGTCATAGGCAAGTATAACTAAAATAGATTCATTGATTAAAGTTGCAATCCCATAGCGAGTTTATAATTCGGTGGCTATGTCGGGCTTGGGCTTGGTTCGGGTGTTGGCGGGCAGATTCTCAGGTAAGATCTTATCTTTTTAGCAAAAATTTATTTAATTAAAAAGTCTATTAAATAAATTTTGAATTTATTTTAAATGATTTTTATTTAAAATAAAATTATAGTAGTCCGTTGTTGTTCGTTGTTACCATTATAATTTTGAACGAACTAGGTTTTTCTGAACAGGCTTGCAAATTGAAAATCGAATTGGTTAGCACGGATTCGGACTTGTTCGAAGAGAGGCTTCATCAACTATAAATAAACCCCTTTGCATCCCTTTCCTTAATTACTCACTTTTTGCCCTCTATTCTCTTCATTCTGTAGCCAGTAAGAGAGAGAGAGAGAGAGAGAGAGAGAGAGAGAGTCTAAGCAATGTTTGGTTTGTTGAGAACGCAGATTGTGGTGCTTCTTTTGCATGCGAGAGACTAAATAATCCTAGAAGGAAGGCATCCGAACCTGTAAGGTGAATCTACTTTAAAGACAAAGTGTGTTACCCTTACCTTAATCTGGTTCTTCTACTGTTTCTAATCCGAAGTTCTATAAGTTTTTTTTTCCCAGTTTATAAAGCTTCGTTTTTTATTTTATCAACTTTTACAAAAAAAAATTTCTTTTCCTTCATATCTCGCCACTGCATTAGTTTCAGTTAATTAATTATATATCTAGTACAATGCTTTTTATAACAGAAATAATATTTTTGACCAAATTATAAAATAGTTTCTAAAAAGTAAAAAAAATCGAAATAAGTGAATAAATTAAGTTTCGTGTTGCTTATTTTCATCTTTGGTTAATCTTATCTTTTGATCAATTTTTTTCTTTCACTTTTATAGTTTATTTCATTGAAAAAATTCAAAAAAGTAAATTCTTTTACCAACTAATGAAAAAATCTCCCCTAAAAAAAACAATCATACAAATTATGCCAAATGGGGCCCAAATATTTGGGAAAAAAGTTTCGTTTTTTTTCTTATATATTCTTTAAAGGTAAATTACACAAACCTTTCATGAGATTTGTGACAAAAATAAAAACACGTTCTCTGCTTTTTGATATATTACTCGTCTCTCTTGTCAGTAAAAAACTAAACTATGTTTAATTTTTTTTGTAAAAGACGTAAATACCCTTCTCTCCTAATACTGGTGAATCAACCCCTTCTACAACCCCTTCTCCAACCCACCCAAGAATATGGAAACCTCCATCATACACTTGCTAGGAAATCAAACTCATCAACCCAACACTTCCTCCACCATACACTAAATCTATCTTCCTCTTCACTTGAAATCACAAGTAATAAAACAAGGAAACAAACCCACAAAATCTTGCAAAACAAGCACGAACTAAAATGGTCTTATTATAAAAAAGAAGTAAACCATTTCAAAATATCAAGCACCCAATTCACAACCCCTCAAGATAAATGAAGAATCCTCGTAAAGTTCATTTGCTGAAATAAAACACAGAGGAACAGCTCCATTGTCACTCTGTGGTAGTCTGTCGATCGGCATAATTTTAAATAGCGAAAACGATCGACGTAACGGTAATGATAGTGGTGATACGATTTCGGAGCGTAACAGCCGTAGCATAACAGTAGCGGTACCCGAATCCGTGAATTTTTTTATTTTTTGCACAACTTAATAAAAAATAACTGATTTACATATTTTTATTCTATAAATATAATTATTGAAGTTTAAAATAATTTTTGATGAATTTTGTTTACTTTCTAGACATAATTTAATATATGTATTAATTCTTTTACTATATAATCTAGTTAAAATTAATAGTTCAATTATTTTTTTTGTAGTAATTAATGAATTTATGTATTATAAATTCATAATGCATAACTAAAATGTCATTAAATTTTTAATAACTATAAAGTATTGTATATATTAAAGCACAATATTTGATTTGTTAATGAAATTTTGATTTGTTAATGAAATTATAATTTTGAATTCACTATTTTAAAATTTATATTGTTGTTTGAACTTTAATTTGTATAGGTTTAATTTTTTTTGAGGAGGTTTGTAAATAAGCATGAATTTTAAACAATTTTTTTAAAAACAAAATACTTGAACATCATAATTTTTTACCTACTGCTGAGCATTATAAAAATTCAAAATCAAAGACAGTGAATCTTCAAGAAATATAGATTTGAATCAAACAAGTTATTTAGCTTTCAACAAATATGAATATCAAAGAACTCATTAAAATTGGAAGAAGAATGAACATGTTAAAGAGTCGAAAGTGAATAACGAAGGGCAAAATTAGCCTATTGTTGTGAAATTAAATAGATTTGAGATAAATCTCACAACGCCCAAGTAGTATTTGGCTTGTCGGATTACTATGAATAATTTTACGTTAAAAATAATAGAAAACGTGGGATCTGTTGATGAAAAAATGAAAGTAAAAAATTCACAACCTAAAATCCTATTACACAAGCCGTAACAGCCGTAATAGCCGTAATGGTGCCGTTTCAGTCCGTTCGGTCTGTTTCAACCGTTACACCATCCTTACGGCCGTTACGAAAGGTGTAACGATAATTACACTTGTGATTTCTTTTCACACCGAAAAATAGGCCATAACGGGTAACGGAGGCTACCGAAACTGTTACGTAGCGGCATTACGTAATGGTAATGAACGCTTTTTAAAACTATGCCAATCAGGGGTCCTTGCGAAGCTCACATTCTGGTCTTTCTTCCAATCACTATATTCATATTCACCAATCCCCTATGATCTCTCTCATCGATCTCGTCAAACCTATTCATGGGGTGGCCCTGCTTGGGAGAAGAAAGTCTAGTTGTCGGCTCGCATTTAGTCTCGAAATAGAATCTATGTCCTCATCACCGACGCTGCCAAGCTTGTCGGCACCCACGTCTTCGCTGCCCTCAAGCGCCGCGGCGATGACATTCTCAGCCTCAACAACTTCAACAACTACTACGATCCATCGCTCAAGCAGTCTCATCAAGCACTCATGGAGCGCTCTGGTGTGTTCATTGTCGATGATGACATAAATGATGGGGCTCTGTTAAAAAAGCTTTTCGAGGTGTTTCTATTCACCCACTTTGATGGACCAAGAAGCCTAATATTTCTCGATCCCCATTTGATTGATCGAAAAAGGAACTATAATTCACAACATCAAAATTTCCAAACTCATGATCTAAAACCCTTGTGTTCAATTCAATTTTGGGTTGATATGGAGGAGGGGCATGAGTCTTCGGGAAAAAGACTCCCAGTGGTGTCGACAAGAAGGCCATGGTTTTGGCTAGTTTGTCGGGAAGGGCAGCGTAGGCGAGTGGTGGAAGGAGATTGTGAAGGAGAATTTGTGGGCGAGAGAGGATGTGGTTGAGGGTGTGAGACCATGATCCATTTTTTTTCAGCATTTTCTACGACGCGTGTTTACTGTTTACGTGATAGAATGTTTTATATGCATTTTTATGCGTGATCGGGTTTAGATATGCATGCGGGGTAGGTTTCTGGAGCCGTTGGGCGCTATGAAGCAAGTTTAAAAAAAAAACAAAGATATTTTTTGGCGAGCCTAAAAATATCTAGTCTTAGATATTTTTAAAATATCTTCTCTCTCTAGCTTTGAAATCTCACCAAACGCTCTGCCTTCTCTCTAACTTTTCGGGGGCTCGGGGCTCGATTTTCGACGATCAGACAGCAAATCCCTAGCATTCTCGTGGTGGGCTACACTTTCATCCGAACAGAATTTTATTTTGGCAAAGTTTATTTTTTTGCACGTGGTTTGAGACGTCGAGTTTTTAACTCAACGAGGTAAGATCCTAAACTCTCATGTCATATAAGGGTTCTACGTGTAATTCTATGTGTTTGCATCGGTTAAAAATGCATCAAAAATTGAATTTATGTTTCAAGAAAGTTAGGTTTTGGTTCAAAATCGTTTTTGTGTTGATTTCGGTGGATGGAATTGGGTTTTGAGTTTTTCTTTCGAGGTTTAGTAGTAGCTTCGGGTTTGGGCACGTCCGAGGGTGTCGAGAAGGTGTTTGGAGGCTTCGATTTGTGGTTGAGATGGTGGTTTGTGTGTGTTTAAGAGTTGCGAGCTTAGAACTCAAGAACAAGGAAAAGAGGTTTTTCTCAGGTGGTAGCTCGCTCGAGTGCCCGACGTCTGCTCGAGCGTACTAGCTGCGTAAGGCCGTTTTGTTTTGATGATATCTCCTTTGTCCAGACTCAAAATTGGATCATTCTTGAACTCAAATTGAAGTCCAAGAAGTCTTCTTTCCAATGACACATTTCTCACAAGAAAATTCTTTTTGTAGAAAAAGTTATGGCCAAAAGAGTGAGGGTGTGTCAAAATTTGTTAATCGTTTTTCACCTGTTTTTGGCCAAACGTTTGGGAAAAGCTTATTTTTCATCATTGTTGGCCCTTTTTATCAAGTTTCTTGTTTCTTGGGGCGTTTTGTTGTTCTGGTTGGTTGTAGGCTCGTGTTGGGCATGTATGGATATCGTGGGCTTGCATAAGACGTGAGTGGGTCCGTGTTGGCCATGTTGGGCATATGTTGGTATGGGTTGTGATATGTTTGTGGCTGGCTCTCCTCTAGTGGTTCTTAGTCAATGGTATTATGGGGTTCTATTGACTAAAATCATTAAGAGAGGTGTTAGTCATTTTTCGTTTTGGTCGGTTGTGGCAGGGCCATGGTAGTTTGTTGTTTGTCGTCATCTTCGAGGATGGCGTGGGTTGTTTTAGCGTGACGTTGGGGCATGGTGGTTTGTGCATCGTTGCATGTTGAGTTTGGTTTGGCTTCTTAGTTGGGGTTTCCTCCCAGCGTTAACCGCTCGAGCGGTGGTTGTGCGCTCGAGCGGGCGGGTGGCCGAGAGTTGGATCGGTGGATGGCCGCTTGAGCGGTGGTCGTTCGCTTGAGCGGTGGTTTGGCAGAGATGTATGTCGATAGGGGACCGTTCGAGTGGTGGTTGAGCGCTCGAGTGGTGTTGGCCTTGGGTCTGGTTTTGGTTTTCTATGTTGTTGGTTGTCTGGGTGGGAGGACAGGTTGTTCGGTGAGTGGACGTCTAGTTGTGTGGCATGTGATGCCGTTATGCGAAACGTAGTGTTTTACGTGGTTATGTGCATTTAAAACTTTAGTTTTATTTATGCATGTTATAAGACAGAAATGTGGTCTTATATAATTCTGAAATATAAGACGAAAATGTGGTCTTATATGATTCTGAAATGTAAGACGAAAATGTGGTCTGATATGATTTTTTTAAAACCTACGACGGATATGTGGTCATGGGGTATCTAAAACTCTGGTTTTAGTAACACGTGTGTGTATGTGTGTGTGTGTGTGTGTGTGTGTGTGTGGACGGACGAAAATGTGGTCCGATGTTCTGAGAACGAAAAAGTGGTTCGAGGAACATTAGCTTTATGTTAATCCTAGTTAGCGATGCATGTGTGTATGCGTAGAATCGAAGGGACGGAAAAGTGATCCTAACGATGCATTTTATGTGCGGTAACTAAAGGACGGGAAAGTGGTCCTGAAGGGGCACGTGTTTTGTAGGTTGCACGTGATGTGTTGTGCGGGATGCATGTGTTGCGTCGTGTAGATGGCGTATGTCGTGCGAGTTGCATGTGTTGCATATATACCTGTATTGTATGTGGGCTCATGAGAGTTGAGGCTCGTAGGAGTCAATCCTTGTATGAGAAGTATTGCAGCATTTTCATATGTATACAAAATCGTTTTAAAACTGTTTTTAAGGCTTTTGTGAGTCGTGATATAAAACTGTTTTCAAACTTGTTTTGAGGCTCGGGTAAGTCGTTACATACATATTACATTTGCTAGCATGTTTAGGTTATAATGCACGTTTGTTTAGTTTCTGCTGAGTTTTGGCTCACGGTGTCGGATTTGAAATATTTTTCAGATACCGGTCATGCAGGTTGATCTGGAGGTGTCGGAGAGGCAGAAGATTTGTAATCTTCCTTTTGTTTCTTTTGAGCCATGTATGTTTACATGTTAGCGGTGTTGGGACTGCGTGTTGTAAGCCTGAGGGCGATAAATATTAAATGCATGTATGCTTTATTTTGAAAGTATAACATCGGGTTGGGTGTTATGTATGTTTGTTGTTGGGTGTATCACGTGATCCGGAGTTTTGAGCGTGACAGAATGGTATCAGAGCTCTGAGTTCGAATACCTAAGAACCGTTGAAAGAGGGTGCATCACCTGGTGAGGTTGATTGCGTGTGCTTATTGCATGTGCTTAGCTGTTTTGATTGCATTAGCATGATCTGTGTGAATGTTGTGTATATATGTGCATGGGGGTTGAACCTAAGAACGATTAGTCTTGCCTTTGGGCGTTTGGGTTAACAAGCTTGGAAGCCGAGTTAGAAATGCGTTTGGCCGACGTGTTTTCTGGTAAGAAATCTGAGCAAGTTATTGAAATGGACACATCGTTCTTATCGGCTCTCCTCGATATTTGGTGTTGTTTAGCAGGAACCTATGTGGCTATGTGTTAGCATGCTATGTGGTTAGCGTTTATGTTCATGTGATATGCTATATCTTATGTTTTGTTTTCCTTTCATATAGACGTGATGTCCGCGAGGAGAAGACGTGGCCGTGGTTGAGGCCTTGGCCGTGGTTTGGGCCGAGAGGATGTGCCTATCCCTGATGCAGGGGATGCAAATGCTCCCCGAGGACCTGTTGACGCGGTAGGGTTGCTGCATGCGCTAGTTGGCTCAATTGGCCAGCTGGTTAAGACCTCTAGAGGGGGAGGGAGAGAGCCCGGGTTAAGGGTAATGGTGGCGATGCGGGAGTTTAGACGTATGGATCCTCCTACCTTTGGTGGGGATCCTGATCCTACTGTAGCTACCAAATGGTTGGAGCTGGTGACCTGGATCCTCGATACATTACAGATTGTGGAGGATGATTTGCGAGTTCCTTTTACCTCTTTCCAGTTGAGAGGAGATGCTCATGAGTGATGGAAATATGCTCAGAATACTGTGGAGGGCACGTGGGTAGCTTTCACAGGGATTTTTCTGGAGATATATTTTTCGTCTTCATCCAGAGATCTATACAGATGGGAGTTTTACTCTCTCACTCAGGGGCGATGAGCATTGTTCAGTATGAGACCAGATTCACTAGTTTGTTCCGGTTTGCACCCAAGTTGGTGGGCATAGATGAGTTGCGATCGAGGAGGTTTGAATGGGGCTTGAGATCGGAGATCAGAGAGCGAGTGGCAGGGATGGGGCTGCGTGTTTTCACAGAGCTTGTGGAGTCGACGGCGAGGATTGAGAATACCTTGAGCGAGATTCGAGGGTCTATGGAGATCAGAGTACCGTAGGGTGGGATGAAGGCTCAGTTAGGTGGATGCTCTAGAAAGGGGCTGAAGTCCTCTGGCCTTAGTTTTCACCCATTTGGGTCACGACAGCAGTTTTCTGCACCAGCACCATCGATGGCCTCGTCTGGGAGGTTAAATCAGAGGGAGTTGATCTATTATCGGTGTAGGCAGCCCGGGCATCGTGTGGTGGATTGTCCACAATCGAAGCAATCTCAGAGTTCGGTGTCAGTTCAGTTGCAGCAGAGGGAGCCGCCAGTTTGTTATGGGTGTGGTCAAACAGGGCATATTGCTAGGAACTGTCCTCAGAGAGGCAATGCGCTGAGCACTATAGGTGCAATACCAGTACAGGACCGACGGGGTTATCAGCAGCCAGGAGTGCAGACCTCTAGGGTGACTGATCGTAGTGCTTTAGTTTAATCGGTATGGCAGCCGACGGTCCCAGGGTATGGAGGGCAAGCCAGGATGACACAGGGCCGGGTGTATGCTCTTACAGAACCCAATTCCTCCAAGGCACCAATTGTGCCGGATGATGCAGCTACTCCTCCAGGGAGCAGAGGTACTTTCTGAGTACGTAAACTTTGAGCCAGTGTTCCTATTGGCACGAGAGCTTTGTGTTTCTTCTTTTCATCTGTTTGGGAGTTGGTGATGGACTCCGTGGGTTGCGTGTTGGGTGTTGAGACATAGTTGGTGAGCTTGTGAGGTTGGGATGAGATGTCAATAAGGGTGCTACGTGTAATTGTATGTGTTTTCACCGGTTAAAAGTGCATAAAAAATTGAATTTATGTTTCAATAAAGTTAAGTTTTGGTTCAAAACCATTTTTGTGTTGATTTCGGTGGATGGAATCGGGTTTTGAGTTTTTCTTTCGAGGTTTAGTGGTATCTTTGGGTTTGGGCACGTAAGGGGGTGTCGATAAGGTGCTTGGAGGCTTCGATTTGTGGTTGAGATGGTGGTTGGTGTGTTTGAGAGTTAGGGGCTTAGAACTCAAGAACATGGAAAAATCTTGATTTTTCTCGGGAGGTAGCTCGCTCGAGCGCCTGACGTTCGCTCAAGCGAACTAGCTGCGCAGGACCGTTTTGTTTTGATGATATCTCCCTCGTTCGGACTCAAAATTGGGTCGTTCTTGTACTCAAATTGAAGCCCCGAAAATCTTCTTTCCAATGAAATCTTTCTCACAAGAAAATTATTTTTGTAAAAAAAGTTATGGCCAAAAGAGTGAGGGTGTGTCAAAATTTGTTAACAATTTTTCACCTGTTTTTTGGCCAAATGTTTGGGAAAAGCTTATTTTTCATCCTTGTTGGCCCTTTTTATCAAGCTTCTTGTTTCTTGGGGCGTTTTGTTGTTTTGGTTGGTTGTGGGCTCGTGTTGTACACGTATGGGTATCGTGGGCTTGCATTGGACGTGAGTGGTCCGTGTTGGCCGTGTTGGGCATATGTTGGTATGGGTTGTGATATGTTTGTGACTGGCTCTCCTCTAGTGGTTCTTAGTCAATGGTATTATAGGGTTCTATTGATTAAAATCATTAAGAGAGGTGTTAGTTGTTTTTTGTTTTGGTCGGTTGTGGCGGGGCCGTGGTAGTTTGTTATTTGTCGTCATCTTCGGGGATGATGTGGGTTGTTAGCGTGACGTTGAGGCATGGTTGTGTGCGTGGTGGTTTGTGCATCGTTGCGTGCTGAGTTTGGTTTTGCTTCTTAGTTGGGGTTTCCTCCCAGCGTTGACCGCTCGAGCGGTGGTTGTCCGCTCGAGCGGGCGGGTGGCCGAGAGTTAGGTCGGTGGATGACCACTCGAGCGGTGGTCATTCGCTCGAGCGGTGGTGTGGCAGAGATGTATGTCGGTAGGGGACTACTCGAGCGCTCGAGTGGTGTTGGCCTTTCGGTCTGGTTTTGGTTTTCTGTGTTGTTGGTTATCCGGGTGGGAGGATGGGTTGTCCGGTGAGTGAACGTTTGGTTGTGTGGCATGTGGCGCCGTTTGGTGAAACGTAGTGTTTTACGTGATTATGTACATTTAAAACTTTAGTTTTATTTATGCATGTTATAAGATGGAAATGTGGTTTTATATAATTCTGAAATGTAAGACGAAAATGTGGTCTTATATGATTCTGAAATGTAAGACGAAAATGTGGTATTATATGATTTTTTCAAAACCTAAGACGGATCGGTGGTCTGGGGGTATCTCAAACTCTCGTTTTAGTAACACGCGCGCGCGCGCGCGCGCGTGTGTGTGTGTGCGCGCTTGTGGATGGACAAAAATGTGGTCCGATGTTCTGAGAATGGAAAAGTGGTTCGAGGAACATTAGCTATATGTTAATCCTAGTTAACGATGCATGTGTGTATGTGTAGAATCGAATGGACAAAAAAGTGGTCCTAACGATACATTTTATGTGCGGTAACTGAAGGACGAGAAAGTGGTCCTGAAGAGGCACGTGTTTTATATGTTGCACGTGGTGTATTGTGCGGGATGCATGTGTTGCGTCGTGTAGATGGCGTATGTCATGTGAGTTGCATGTGTTGCATATATACCTGTGTTGTATGTGGGCTCATAAGAGTCGAGGCTCATAGGAGTCGATCCTTGCATGAGAAGTATTGCAGCATTTTCATATGTATACAAAATCGTTTTAAAACTATTTTTAAGGCTTTTGTGAGTCGTGATATAAAACTGTTTTCAAACTTGTTTTGAGGCTCGGGTGAGTCATTACATACATATTACATCTGCTAGCATGTTTTGCTTATAATGCACGTTTGTTTAGTTTCTACTGAGTTTTGGCTCACGGTGTGGGATTTGAAATGTTTTTCAGGTACCGGTCATACAGGTTGATCTAGAGGTGCCGGTGGGGCGAAAGATTTGTAATCTTTCTTTTGTTTCTTTTGTGCCATGTATGTTTACTTGTTAGCGGTGTTGGGACCGCGTGTTGTAAGCTTGAGGGCGATAAATATTAAAGACATGTTTGCTTTATTTTGAGAGTATAACATCGGGCTGAGTGTTATGTATGTTTGTTGTTGGGTGTATCACGTGACCCAGAGTTTGGGGTGTGACAGAGAGTGGCGAGGCTGCGGTGGCAGTGGCAACGAGTTGTGGTGGTTTTGGTTTTAACTTGTCGGAACTATACTAATCATGATCTGCAAACTTCGTCTCACATTTCTTGGTGTTGGATTTGGATGTCCATGAAATCAAAGATAGATTTTATTTCCTTTGATCTTTAGATGTTGGTTTTTTTGTGTGTTTAGATAATAGCAAATTCTATGAGAGAACGAGAGAAAAATGAGGAGATTAGGAAGCTATAGAGAGAGAGAAAGAGAGAGAGAGGTGACAGCAAAATAATAAGGGAGAAATAAAAAATCTGTAATAAATTTGACTTAATGTAACGTTTCTCGTTATATCAGTCATAGAGGATTAGTACTTAGATTAATTTGAAGCAAGCAACTAAATTAAATGGCAGACCAATAATATTTTAAAAAATAGAGGGATATTTATGTTTTTATCAGAAATTTCAGGAGAGATCAATGTAATTTACTTATTCTTTTAACTATTTTTTTTTCTTTTAAAAGTAAAAAGACAAAAAAAGTTTCAATAAAAATAAAAATAAGCAATCTAGAATATAAGGCATTTATCTATAACTTGCATATACATTAATACACCTTTTACAAGGATATAATAATGTTAGAATCCCTTGTATATATATTAATACACGTTTCACACAAATATAATAATATTAGAATCATATGCATTGAATACAAAAGGCCGAACATAAATTTTATTTGTATTTAATATTTATAATTATGTCAAGTCATTTGTATATTAATTTAATAAATTAATTTAACTATTTTAACATTACTCACACAGCCTAAAATAATTTACTTGTTTTCTAGCACGATATTGTTGAAACTCGTGAAGCTATGTTGACTCGTACTTTGATGATTTAAACATCTTATTTTGTAAATTTTAGTAGATAAATTATTTATACAAAAAAATAAATAATACGATTTATTTATTATTTATTTGTTAAAATAAATATAATTTTTTAAATATTTAATAATATTTAATAAATTTATCCTTTTTTATGAATAAATAATAAACTAATAATTACGAAATAAGCAATTAAAATCATGAAATTGAAGGCCGATGTGAATCTCATGGCCCCAAACTAACCCTTATCCACCACCGCCGACTCGGCGGTGGTTAGCATTTTTCTCGTCCAACCTTCTCAGTGTAACGGTCTCGACAGCAACTTTCTCTCACTAGAACTATTGTCAAATCGTGAAAGTTTTTTTTCTTTGATCCACAAATCGTGAAAGTTGTAACACCGGAGTTATACATGCATAGATATCTGTAACAACCAGACGAGTAACAGATTGTAGAAAAAGAACCCTAGAATTTCAAATTTGGGGCAAAGCAATGGAGCCGAAAGCGAATGGTCCGAAGGAGGAAGAAAACTGGCGACCGGTTATCCATGGACCGACCAATCCGATGGTGACGCCTCTGCTCTCGGATCTCTACCAGTTCACGATGGCGTATGCGTACTGGAAAGCTGGAAAGCATAACGAACGAGCCGTGTGAGTCCATTTTCCCTCCATATTTGAATTCGCTCCTTTGTCAATTCTTGTTCCTTGTGAAATTTCGCGAATTGGCCTAGACTTTTACCTGTTGTGAATTTGATTAAGTCTGAATGGAGGTCGTTGTTGGATGATCTATTTGCCGGTAGCAACCATAGCTGAACTGTGAGGTTTCATGAAAAAATCACACACTCCGGTCTCAGCTTATGTAAAAATTAAGAGTAGATTGATTTCAGGTACATACAGAGATTAAAAACAAAATGAAGGAACCCCCACACAGTGTATATCATATCCACTCCATGGATGAAATAATTTTTTCAGCTCTATTGCATTATGCATGCATTTTTGAATAGAGTGGGGCTCTTTTATGTAGAGCGGTAACTGCAGAGGCAGCATGGGATCGGTGGGGGCACAAGGTCCCACTGAAAATGAAAAAATACCACTAATAATTCTTTGGAAGTCTTAAGGATAAAGAGTCCACATGGTCATGGTTATGTTCAAATAAAGCCTAATGCATGCCACTGACTTGTCTAGATATGGTTATCAACATTGGGAAGCTGGTTTTACATCAAAATGTGCTTCATGTTTGGAACTCACAAGTAATGTTGCTTCTACATTTCATGTTTCAATTCATGCAATTCATGAAAATGTAATGAGTGCTTCGATTAGGATCCGATCTCATCCCATCCCAACAGTCAAACTCCTTCCTAACTCGGCTCACCTACCTCTGAAGCTGGAATGCCTTGCTAGAGGAGGGGACCCGAGGAATTGAAAAGTGTGAAGTGGTCTTCTGATCTGCTTGACATCATTTCCCTCTACTCGTGTTTCGAAGTATATTCCTCCTTTCATGGTTTACGTGAATTGCTCAGTAATGCTTCGCCACTACTGTAGCTAGCGGAAATAGATTAATGGTAGAGCATAACCTTGCCAAGGTTGAGGCTGAGGATTCAAGTCCCTCCTTTCGCTTCTGGCTTCATCGTTTAGTGGTAACAAGTAGAGTGCATAAGGCCCTGATCTACGGCTCTATCTAAAACAAAGTTTTGGTAGTTGAGTACCTTCTTTCTTTCGATTGTAAACCAAACGCACTGAATGTTTTTGCCAGCAAGAAAACGGTTACGGTAACGCGCAACGGCTTTCGCGCTTGTAGGGTTTGGTGGCCCGAAATTGACTTGATTTTGCCAGAAGATCTCGTCTCTAGAAGTTCAGCTCACGAGTCGTCCCTCTCACAGTAGGGTTTTAAATCTTGCCTCGCTCTTGTGGCGTGTTATGTTTCCACTCTCCATTCCCAAGTAAAGCCTCCCATTGATTTCTAATTTGATGGTTGTACGCGCTAAAAATTTGGTACATTTTGTTTTGTTTAAAGGTCCCACCTTATGACACGTGTCTTTCTCCACGCACTAAACACGTGTTGGAATATTTACTAATGCGTTGCTGGATGGGACAATGGTTGACCTATGTCAAAAGGTATGCAGAAGTGGCTCTATCTCTTGAAGTGACCCTAGAAGCAACTTCGATGGCTGGCTACTAGTATTGCTTGTTAAGTGAAGTTGCTGAATCAACACTAAGGGATCCTGGCGCTAGTCTCGTTGCTATCTATTGGTGATGGGTCTTTAACGGATGCAACTCTCTTGTTGTTTGGCCTCAACCTCACTCCTCTAGTCTTGGTCAACAGATGGAAGTATTAGGGGGTGTCTGGTGGTGTTGTATATAAGATCACAATTGCATTTTGAAGTTATCTTTCTTTTTCTGTTGGTGGTGATCTCACTTTCAAAATAGAGTCTCAATGTGGCAGTATACACGTAGCCTCATAGCGGGGCTAGTCACTGGATACATAGTCACCGACCTACTAGATTGGAGGCGGCTGAGAATGTTATGTCAAAAGGACCAACGACAACTTGAGGTTCTGAACCCCTTTTAACTTTTCTTTTTTTATGTGTGAAAATTGTCAAAATACTTGTGTCTAATGTGAAAATAATTAATACGCTTGCATAATTTGTTAATCACTTGGTGATTTGAAGATTCAATTTAATATGATTTTGTCAATTGTTCTTAATCCTTTTTTTTTTATTTATTCTAAAAAGAAAATGATTATTCCAGGGACTTTTAAGAACTAAGACTAAACTAACTTCTACCTATAATCGTTTATTATTATTGTGGTAAAATAAGTATAGTTTACTATGATATGGGTTGGATCAGTTGCCCTCGATGATTACACAAAACTTTTTATTTTTTTAAAAAAATTTTGAACAATAAATATGTAAGATACATTTGAAAGTGTTTTGTGTTACTCCCACTTTCTCTTTTTATCATTTTTACTTGTAAAAAGAATTATTTTCTAAGTTCATTTTTAGAATGTCAAAAGAGAATATATTATAATTTTTAAAGAATCGTATGGTTGTGGGACATAAACCCACGTGACATCTCTTTTGACAATGGCAAATGTCTTCTCAATTAGACAATTTACTCATGTTTTATACAAAAAGATTGTTGAATAATGTGTATCAAAGTCAATTTATTTTGTTTTCTTTTACGTATACAAATAGTTTAACATTGTTTTCCATTGTTTATGGATTCATGCTGAATCGTACTATTCTTGCAAAACGGGAATATCTATTTACGATACGGTTCTTGATTCAACTACAATGCCGTACCCTAAATTTGTGTAAGTGGAGTTCAATGCTTGCATCTTTTTACATAGTCAATGTTTTTCTTTACCTCTAGTTTTTTAATTTTGAAGGATGTGTAATGCTTCAGTTTCAGCCATTTTTGTCGTGGATGCTATGTACACATGGTCAATTAGTTCTTTAGAAGTACAAGTGTGGTTAGGCATTTTGTGGTCATTTCATGTCGGATGATATATGGTGAAACTTCCAACGAAACAACTATATCAGCACTTGGGTTTTATTGTAGAAGGAGGTCAAACCTTCAATTGAACAAAAATTTATGTATCTCATCGTCATGCAACTTACTTTTTTCAAATTGGGCATTGAATCCAGGGGAAGTTAACTTGACATGATATTATTATTCCTTTTTAATTTAAACAGTTTTTTTCTTTCCTGTCAATAAGCCCTTAGAGTAAGCAGCAGCCATGTGATGTACTTAGAATTTTAGCATGGTAATCTTTATTTTTTTGGACAGGGGCCATGCTACTGTGTTTTTTTCCTTTCATTTTTGAGATCTAACGCTATTTTTTCCATACTATTAAGCTATCTTTTATGGGGCTAAATACGTAAATCCATTTATTTCTTGCATTTAATATGTTCCAGGTTCGATTTATATTTTCGGAAGAACCCCTTTGGTGGTGAATTTACCGTTTTTGCTGGTCTTGAAGAGTGTATAAGGTTTATTGCTAACTTTAAATTTAGAGAGGAGGAGATTGATTTTATCCGGGCATCCTTGCCTAACACATGCGAGGTAAGCAATTTCATTTGCAACTAATAGGTAATATACTTATTTTCCTCATCTTTATATCTATTGATAAATAGTTAAAAGCTTTCACATTTTGTTAAACATTTGCCTTTTTCTTTCAAGGGAAACTTCCTCCATAGCTTGCAGCCTACATGTGCAATACAAAAAGATTTTCTGTTTTTGTAATATACAGGTGAAATGATCTAAGTGCGTAGAACTTTTTTGTAATTTACAGTTGAAATGAGCTAAGTTACACATTGTGCTATGAGGATGCAGAAATGTTCATTTTTTATGATGTCTCAGTGATAGGTGTGCAGTAAAGCTCTGCTGTGGGAACTGGGAACTGGACAATATATATGAGCATATATACAGCTAAAATAGTAACTAATACAAGTTTATGCAATGTGTCTAATGATATGTGATGTCAGAACAATAAGCTGAAACTTGAGAATCTATTGATCACATCATCTTCAACTTACAGTTGCAATTTTTCTGAATATCCCCAATCAAAGTGTGACGAGTTTGTGGGAAAATTTTCTCTCTCGGCATTGCAAGGAAAATGATGCACACTCAGGAGTGATTGAGACGTGGAATTATAAATACAAGTGTTGGATAGTTTGATATTTAATATTCGGCTCATTTCTTAACAGCTTAAACTTATGGGACAATTGGTGACTTAACATGATATCAGAGCTTTAGTTCCATGAGTTCTTGGATTCAAGTCTTGTCTTAAGTCACCAATTGTCTCATACGCTTAAAGCCTTAAGCTGTTAGGAAATGGGCCGAATATTGTATATCAAGCTATCCAACAACAAGAATAGCCAATATAAGTTTTCCTATATGCTAACTCAACTGTCCTGTTGCATTGTCACCATCAGACATTCTTTTTCTAATTTTACGCCATGCTAGAAAATCAACATGTTTTTGCTCTGGTACTTTAAAACTTAATTTAGAAGATACTATGCCTCTGCTCACGCTTTATGTAGTCGCTGACTTCTATCTACATAAAAAAGTGATTCATTAAGCGCTATGCTTGATGGTCTCTTTGAGGTCAATTGTTAGTAATAACAGAGTTAGATAAGATGTTAGTAATAAAAGAGTTTGGTCTCTTCAATCTTCAGGGGTGTTTTCTTATAAGTGTTTTTTTAACATAATCATCGAGAATCCTGATATGCCTCCTTTCCTCCATAATAATAAAACTTGGAAAGTGGTTGTGCCTCTTAAAGTGAAGTTTTTTTTGTGGTCTTTTGCTCATAGAAAGTATAATTACTAATGACACTTCTAAGGAAACCTAATTGCCCTCTTAGTCCTCAATGGGCATCATGTGTAGGAGGAATGAGGAATCTCTAGACCACTTAATCTTGTATTGTCCCTTGGCTTTGAGTCTTTGGCATCGCCTTTTTCAATTAATTGATATTTGTTGGGTGTCTTTGGGTTCTTGTGCACAAATGAGTTTGATAGACTTTGGGAGTTTTGGAGGCAACAAGAAAGCCAAGGTGTTGTGGAGGTGTGCAACATTTTCTCTTTTTGGGTGATTTGGTTGGATTGAAGGGTGGGCGGGAGGATTAGGATGTTTGAGCGGAATGCTAGGATTTTTTAAGATAAATTTGAAGATATTGAAATGTTATGTGACAATGTGTGTTATTTTTCATCGTTTAGGTTTTTATTTCTCCTCCTTTCAAGGGAATCAAACTTTTTTTAATTTCTAGGGATTGGAAAAGCAATTTGAGATTTTAGCTTGAATTCTTGTTTAATTTGAATTTCTTGAATCTTTTCTTGGTTGACTTCTTGTCCTTCTTTTCTTGTATGTTATTCCTATTGTTAATCATATTATCCATTTTGTTGTCGAGAAAAAAGAGATTCACTAAGCAGTGCTGACTGATGAACTATAGGATGCCTTCTATGATTATCTTAGAGGAATTGATTGTTCTGATGTTGAAGTATATGCTGTTCCAGAGGGCTCTGTTGTTTTCCCAAAGGTACCTCTCTTGAGAGTTGAAGGGCCAATTGCGGTGAGTACCTAATACACTGCTCTTTTCTACATCATGATTCTTGATGAATTGTTGCCAACTTCATGAATAAATTTCTTCAGCTTTCTCTTTCTTCGATTATAAACTTAGAAAGCATTATAAACTGAAAATGTATCTTAATACTTTTTTTTCAGGCTGTTCAACTGCTGGAAACTCCTTTTTTGAATCTTATTAATTATGCATCACTAGTGGCCACAAATGCTGCTAGACATCGTTCTGTTGCTGGAAAGTCAAAACTTCTACTTGAGTTTGGGCTTCGACGAGCACAGGTGGTTAGGTCTTTTTTTGCCTTTGATTTGAAGAACTTATCATGTATTCATTTTCAATAGATTCTATCTTTTACATTTAGGGGCCTGATGGTGGAATAGGGGCGTCAAAGTACAGCTATATTGGTGGATTTGATGCAACAAGGTAATTCCTTTCGGAAAATTGAGTTATCGGTTCAAATGTGTTGTCAACAATCTTGTGCATTTGAGAATACGTGTCACTTAAATTCTGTTGGATGCTTTTTAGTTTATCAGTTAGAAACTCATTTCTAAACCTGCTGTTTTTTCAAAAGAAAAAAAATTTGTGCAGAATAGGCCCGTGTAATGGTTCGAACGTCAAATAGGGAAACATGATTCTGTGATGAAGTATTCATCCAATCTTCCTACCTTCTCTCCCTTTACCCCTTCTGCTTATGATTTACTTACTCCAGCAAGCGCTGTGTTGTGTGGAACTACTGATTCGGGCTTGATTTCCTCCTAATCAATCGGACGTGGACTTGAACCTTGATTTTGAGGCAAACTTTTTTGAACACATGCCTTTGTGAGTGTATTTTTGTTATTTTATATATAGCTTAAGGGTAGTATCAGGCTTGATTTCTCCCCAATCAATCGGACGTGTACTTGAACCCTGATTTTGAGGCAAACCTTTTTGATCACATGCCTTTGCGAGTGTATTTTTGTTATTTTAGATATAACTAAAAGATAGTTTAATCCAGTTTAAACCTTTATATATATATATATCATGTAATCCATTGTTAGGCATTAAGCCTATGTTTGGCTTAGCTTTTTTGGGAGAATTTTTGCTTAAAAGCTTTCTAAAAAGCTTATTTGTTTGGCTTTAGTTGGCTTTTTTTCATATATTTTTACATCTACTTTTTACCAAAAAAAGCCAAAAAATAAAAAAGTTTACAAAAAAAAGTTAGTCCAAGCACAAGTTAAGATTTTTTGTTAATTGGAGTAATAGTAATCTTTCTTCTCTTTTATTATCATGGTATCATAGCCACCATCAAAACCCTAGTCGCCATCACCGTCGACGACCTCCCCCTCCGGTGACAAATAGTTGGAAACCCTGGCCCACTGCCGACAATCTCTTTCTCCTTCCCCAGCGCTGAACTTCACTTCAAAACCCTAGATCTCTTAACCTTTTGGCCCTTTGATAACCGTTATAGGTTGGATGAGATTCATAGTGAGGTGGGATTAGTGTATAGATTGGTAATGAGGTGGAATTAGTAATGAAGTGAAAGTAGTTTTTTTATGTTTGATTTAAGCAGAATTGGGTAATGGACTAGATAAATTCATGTTTGATTAAGGTGGGATTAAATGATGTGGAATATGATTATATTTGTTATTTTTCAATAATGCCTTTGTACTAAAAAACTAAAAAAGAACACGTGTAAGCCACCTTTTAGCATGGTATTCAAAACACCAACAAAAAGAACAATAAAGAAGAGCTCGGGGGACTGAACAAAACTAAGGAAAAACAAGCATAGAAAATATGAATTCATACGCGGGAATAAAATGTGGTTAGGGATCACATTTTTTGATTTTTTATTTTTATTGAAAACTTTTTTAGCAAAAACATTTTTAGAGAAAACATACTTGGGGAGAAAACGTGGATAGGAATCATGCTCTTAATATATTTTTGCAAAATTGTGATTGCCAAACACGTTTTTTGAATTTTTATTTTCATTAAGAAAGTTTTTATCAAAAACGTTTTTATGTTAGATCTAAGGCGACATTCGTCATTGAAATCTAATCCACCCGAACTGGATTACCAGTAACGGGTGGGAGCAAGGATTCCCAATCTAGCTGTGGCTGGGATTCATAAGCCGAAGGGACTATTAGTCCAGTTCAAACTTTTTCCATTCAAACATGAACTAAGGTCACCCACCGGATTGTTAATCCAATCCCATCCCTTACAATGGACATCAAACAGAGCCTTTGATCTCTTTCTCCTTCACCCTAAAACCCTAGCCCTCTCGTCGCTTCTTAAAAAACCCCTCGCCGACCCTTCAACGTCGACTCCTGCCCTCATCAACTCCTCGTCTCTTGCATTCGACCTTCTCTAAAGTGCTCGGAACCCTGGTTGACTGCTGACGAGCTACTATTGACCCCTTCATTCGTAGAGTCGACCATCAGTGACCACCTTTTGTGTATCAGCGACCAAAAACGAAGTTCATTGAACCTCTCTTCTGCATCACTAACCTCGGGCAACTTTGCTGGCCACCTTAACCAGCATCGACGATCTCGCCAAAATCTGTGCCACTATTTCTCACTAGTCTTGGCATCCATGCCTTTTTTTAGAAGTTTTCTTTATTTGAGATCTAGTTGGTTGGTCTTGTTTGGTTAAAATATGGTTCACTTTATCTCTTGTTTTCTAATTCCAACATGTTTGAGGATAAATTGCAAGCTATTAGCTTCTGTTTTAATGGAACCAACTATTCTTATTGGTCCAATGTTATGAAAAACTTTTTTGGAAAGGGTGATAAAATCATGTAACAGATTCAATCATTCGACCGACGGATCTAAAGGATGAGGCGTATAACGCATCTATTGCAATGGAGAATGCACATGTATTCACCTGGTTTCAAAACTCTCTGGAGCCAAGTATCGGTATGAATTTCTCAAAATATATGACTGCCAAGCATGCGTGGGATTATCTACAGAATATGTACCTTGTTTCTAATTTTGCTAAACAATATGAGTTAGAAATGGCTACTCGAAGTGCCAAGCAAAATGAAAAATCAATTCAAGAATTTTATAATGAAATGACTACTTACTCGGATCTATTGGTACCAATGGAACCTTCTGACTTGCAGTTGCTTCATAGTTATCTTCAGTATCGAGAAAAGCACAGGCTAGCGCAGACATGCGGTTTCTCATAACCCTTCGTGATCAGTTTGAGGCACTTCGTGGTGCTATTCTTCATCGTTCCCCATTGTCTTACATTGATGGGGCTATTCGCGAACACGGTTCAAGATTGTTCAGATGGCTATTCCCTCTTAGTTCATATTTATCACCCCTTCCTCGTCAATGGGTGTTACTTTTCGTCCTCCACTACTACTTACTCCCTCCCCTTATTTGATTAAAGTCATGGGGAAGCCAAAATCACAGGTTGCTATGAATGAGTGTAATCTCTGCCAGCAAAAGCCATTAGAAGACTGTCTGCCCTAAGTTAGCACATAAAGGCCACCCTTTTTCTCATCTATCCTCATGTACCTTGCACAGTCCTATCGCCTATCGACCTCCTGCTGCTCTTGTTGCACCCGTATTCAATGGCACCACATCTCTTCCATCCTAGTCGTTGATATATCAGTTTCATTAGTTTCAGCCCATGCTTGCCTCTTCAATGACTCACTGTCTCAGTCACATGCTTCTATGATTACTTCTCATTCAGGTTTGTATAGTTTTTACTTTTCAGGTATTTCACCCCCGACCTGGATCTTTAACCCTGTTTCTTCCCATCATACGACATCAAATCTGTCCAGTTGTAGTAATTGTGTTTTTCCTTTTTCTCCTATCACTATTCACACTACAGGCGGTTCACTTATGCATGTTGTTTCTACTGTTCCCTCCACCTCCACCTCATTCTCTTTATCTATTCCTAATATTTTTTATATATCGCAATTGTCTATTAGTTTACTGTCTATTAAGTAGCTTTCGGATTCTGATTTTGATGTCTTTTTTCTTCCACCGAGTGTGTTGTTTAGGAACAAACATTCAAAGCAGCTTGGGATTAGGCGTAGAGCTGGTGACTTATATGTTCTAGAGAGTCTGCACATTCCAGTGGCTTCTTGTGTTGCTATGTCGTATTTTTCCTTAGATCAACATTCTTCCTGTTTTTACACTTTGGCATTTTCGGCTGGGTCATTTATCTTGTGACTGTTTAAAAATTTTGGTTTAGCCTGATAGTTTATATAAAGTGTATGTTAGTGATATTTCTGACTGCATTAGTTGTAAACTTGCAAAAATATTAGCTTTATCTTTTAAAAAAAGCATGCTTATTTCTACCTCTCATTTCTCTATTGTTTATACAGATGTGTTGGGTTCTTCCCCCATCGCCACCAAGGGTGGCTCAGTTTATTATGTGCCTTTAACAGACGACTATAGTCAATTATGCTGGATCTATCTTTATATCTCACAAATTTGATTTGTTTCGTATTTACCATCTGCTTCACTCTATGGTCCAAATGCAGTTTTCTACCACTATCAAGGTTTTCCGTTTAGATTTGGGTAGGGAGTACTTTTTGATTGAATTTACCAAATTTTTAGCTTCCTCTAGCACTATTCATCAATTTTCATGTTCTGACACTCCGGCCCAGCATGGTAGAGTTGAGAGAAAACATTAGCATATTCTTGACATAGCTCGATCTCTTCTTTTCTCCTCCTCAGTTTGTGCTATATTCTGGGGTGAAGCAAGCCATTCTTACGGCGGTATATCTTCTCAATTGTACGTCTTCTCTCCTTTTTGGCATCTCCCCTTATGAGAAACTATTTGGTTACGTGCCTAATTACTCCTTGCTGCGTATTTTTGGATTCGTCTGTTTTCTTCTTCATCCCAAACGAGAGTGGAGCAAACTCAGTACTCGTTCTGCTCTGTCTTCTTTGGGTATGGTCTCCAGCAAAAAGGATATTGATGTTACAATCCTATTTCTAGATGTTTATGTCTCGCGTCATATTGTGTTTTCTTGAGCGTCTCTCTTATTTCAATCTTCCTCCTAAATATGTTCCTTTCTCTAAAGACGATTTGGTTCATCTGGACCCGTTTCCTCTTGATAAACCTTATGAGGAGTTTACTTCTATCCTTGATGTCCATCCTCTCTCCCCCACATCCTGTCCCTCTCGGACTTCGTCTTTCCCATTGGTTTATGCTCGTTAGCCGGTTGGTCTTTCGCCTTTAACCACCATCTTTGACTCTGCTCCCTTCCTCCCTCTGCTCCTGTGGCTTCCGACCCCCTTGAATTCAACTACCCTTTACATAGTCGTACTCTACCAGTAAGACTTAGTTTTCTGCATGCTTGTTTCTCTCTTTCCTATCATGCTTTTTTTACTTCTATTCGTACTTAATTTGAGCCTTAGTCTTCTTATCAAAGCAGCATGTATTGATCCTAACGGGTTAATGCAATGTCTGGCGGATTATCTGCTCTTTCAAGCGAATGGTACTTGGGAGGTTGTTCCACTACGTGCAGGTAAAAATATCATTGGGTGCAAGTGGGTGTATAAAATCAAAATTCACTTTAATGGATCTTGGGAGTGCTACAAGGTTCGTCTAGTTGCTAAGGGCTTTTTCTAAGAGTATGGTATTGATTACGAGGAAACTTTTGTTCATGTTGCTAAAATGACTACCGTTCGTACTCTCATCTTCGTTGATACGGTTCGTTAGTGGCCTCTCTTTTAACTTGATGTAAAGAATGCCTGTCTCAATGACCATCTTCATGAGAAAGTTTATACGTGCCTTCCACCGGGTTTCTCTCATCCCTTTGGCTTGGTCTGTTATCTCCATCATGCACTATACAGTCTCAAGCAATCTCCTCGTACCTGCTATGAATATTTTTAATCTACTATTACACAGATTGGTTTTTCTCCTGGCATGCATTCATGATTCGACTCTCTTTATCTGTCACACATTTGTTGATATTGCTGTCTTGCTCTTATATGTGGATGACATGATCATTACTGGTTCTGACTCTGATACTATCTCTGAATAAAGCAACATCTCTTTCTGGAGTTTGAAATGAAAGATTTGGGCCCTCATTGGTATTTTCTTGGTTTTGAGGTGGCTTATTCTTCTAAAGGTTATCTTCTATCTTAAACTAAGCCTTCATTTGGTTACCGGCTTAAAGTCGACTTTTTAGCTTTTGGCTTTTGGCTTAAAGCCCAAAAAGCCAAAAAGTCTCGTTTTCAACCCCTAAATTTTGGCCTATTTTCTTTTTGGCGTTTTGGCTTTTCTTATAACAATTTTCAATTTTATCCTTCTACATATAAAATTATACAAATTTAAACCAAACAATCACACCCCAGCTCATTTAGGCTGAATGGCAACTATGGAATTTCACATTAAGCTTATTTGGTTTTTTTGATGGCTTAAAAGTTACTATTTTCTCAACCAAATGAACTTTTGGGCCTTTTGACTTAAATTGGCTTAAATTCAAAAAGCCGACTTAAAGGCAGGTTGCCAAACGAAGGCTAAGTATGCTTGTAAGGTTGTTCACAATGCCAACTGATAGAATGATAAAATTGTTGACACTCCCATTAAGTTACATGCTAAGTTCTCCTTTACTGATAGTGTGCCACTTGAGGATTCTTCTATTTATTGGGAGTTAGTTGGGTGTTTGATCTATCTCACCGTGACATGCCCTGACATTGCATATTCTGTTCATGTTGTCAATTAATTTGTCTTTGCTTCTCGCTCTACACACTGGGCAGTTTTTGCTTCGTATCATCCGTTACATCTGGCACATAATATTTCAGAGTTTGTTATTGATTTGATGATTGGTCCGGTGATGTTCTTATTGCAAGTCCACCACTGGATTTTTGGATTTTTTTCGACAACTCTCTTATTTCATGGAAGAGTAAGAAACAATCCATGGTTACCCGTTCTACTGCTGAAGTTTTCTGACTTAGGTGGCTTCTCTATGACTTGGGTGTTTCCTCTACTTCTACCTCTCTCTACCGTGACAATAAGAGTAGCATCCAAATCGCTTATAATTCTGTATTTCATGAGTGTACGAAGCATATTGAAATTGTCACTTCGTTTGTCACTACCTTTAGCTGGAAAGTATTCATTTACCATTTGTCTCGTCCACCTTACAGCTTGCCAATTTTTTTATGAAGACTCACATCGGGGCTCGCATTTGTTTTTTGCTAGACAAACTCTCATTGATCTTTGGTTCGCATCATGAGTTTGAGGGGTTGTGTGAGAGTGTATTTTTGTTATATAGGCATTACAAGCTCACATGGATCTACAATTATGTTTCAATCAAATCCAAATACATCTCAAATATATATACCAAGAGTAGTTAAATGGAATGAAATTGAAGATGCTGATGATCAAGATAATAATACATGGAATTTTTCCCAAATTATGCCTCCTCAAACAATTACTAGAAATAAAGTCCAACCAAAAACTATCACAGAATAACAATTCAATTTCTATCTAGACCAAATACCTCCTCAAATCAATCAAAACCAACACCTTTTCAACTCTCTTGGTTCGATCTAGATCAAATAGATCACATCAATATTACACATCTCGCGATTATAATATGACTGGCATCCAAATAGAAAATCAAATTCCCCAACCAGTTTGTCATACTCCTGAATTTAATCCACCAGATAATATAGATATTGATTTAAGTACATTAAATATTAATGTATTATCAATAGCAAACAATAATGATGATGATAGTACAAATAATGAAACCATATCACATATAGATATATCATTAATTGATCAAGAATTTGCAAAATTTTATAATAGATTTAATCGAAAATTTCTGGCACATTATCATGACCAGGAAGAAATTTATGAAATTAAAAATGAATATCTTGAATTTTTAGCAAATTCTGATATTTTAGTACGCTTTTTCCCATGATATTATCATTATTATTGTCGTACTAATGATAATCATGTCCCTGAAGAAATTTTGTCCCAATCCATCAGAATGTTTGAGAAAAAATGGACAACTTCTGATGGAGCAAAACTTCATTCTGTCCATCCCCCAAGTCGTACAATCCAAGAATGTTTGAGAAAAAATGGACAACTTCTGATTGAGCAAAACTTCATTCTGTCCATCCTCCAAGTTGTACAATCCAATTAGGTCATGGTATTAAGGCTCGACCTTTTGTGGAGTCTAATCAACATCTTCCCCAACAACTTAATTATATTAATGCCCATCTTCAAACGCTGGGAAAACAGGTTACTAGATTAGAAAAACTTGAAACCAATGCCTCTCAAACAGTAGAAACTCATTTTCAAAAATTAGATGCAATTTATAATTTGGTGAAAAATTTAGATTTAAAAGCTGCCACACCTTTATCCCCAGCTTTACAACAAAATCCACCTTGTAAAACCATTATCGACACCAAAATATACATTAGAAAATCCTTCACAAGAATTTATTCAAAAATTCCATCAATCCTTAAATAATCCAACACCATCTAATCAATCAACAACACCTTCAACAAAAGAGGAAAATTTTCAATCCATCCATGTTTTTGAAGAAGAAGAAGAAGAATTAATATATTTATATTCCCAATTTTAATCTCCGCCAACACAATTAAATGAAACATATATTACTCTTAAACCAGTAACAAAAAATTATTATCCTAGACCAACACTAATAGATCTACAGTATGAAGAAAAAACTTTTCCAATGATTTTTAATGGTTCCAATTTTGTAGAATAGAATCTAGATGGAAAATTTGATTATCAAATTATCAAAATGGGTCAACATATGATGATGGCTGCTAATGCTGCCTTAGCACAAAATCCTTCAAATAATGATGCCAATGTGTTGGTGAATTATTAATTGCAGGATTTTCTGGCCAACTTAAAAGTTGGTGGGATAATTATCTCAATGATAATCAAAAAATTAAAATTTTAACATATATATATATATATATATATATATATATCATGTAATCCATCATTAGGCATTAAGCCTTTTTGTTAATTGCAATAATACTATTCTTCTCCTTTGTTATTAGCCTTAACTCTAGCAATCTACTCTCAAATGATGTTGGGAGAAAGGGGAGAAACTGCTTCTAAAGTTGCTCTTACTCTGTGGGATGCAGAAAATTTCAACGATCTGCAAGGCCGTACAGCTTAACCTATACTTGATCCTCCCCTTTCTGGCTATGTGTTTCACCGATAGTTTTCTGTTTCAAATGTGATTCTATGCATTTTTTCTTTTTAATTTCCTTTAGATTATGGCCTGTTTGATTTTGCTGATAGATGCTAATTTCCCCTCCTTGCTTCTTAAATACAAGATCTGTCCTTATTTATTTCATTTTGCAGAGATTGTCTTGTACCTTGTATGACTTTCACTACTGATCTTCACCTTACTCTATAGATTGTGTCCAACTGTGACTTTAGATTAGAAAACCAAAAAGGCTACGGACATATAATGGCATAAGACGTTTTGTATTGTCCTTTTGGAGTTATTTTGGGATAAACATTAGATCCTTATTGTTTTCGATTTACTGCTTGATCAAAGGAGATGTTTGTGTGGCTCATTTTACCTTTTGTTGTGTTGTCAGCAATGTTGAAGCTGGGAGGTTATTTGGAATACCACTCCGTGGAACACATTCCCATGCTTTTGTTAGCTCATTCATGGTAGGGGGTGTAGCTTCCAAGAAGTTTTCGTACAGAAGCTTGATATTTGTTAAGCATATATTAGAAATTAATTCTTCAATCCCGTTCATTATGTTTTTTGGAGCTAAAATGGTGGTACATAACAATTTTTATTCATTTAGTATTTTGAGGTCTGCAAAGTAACTTCTTCCTTGATTTTCACTTAAACATATGCATATATTACTTCCCATTCAACAACTTAATGCGAATCTGATATGGAATTTATCCTAAACAGTGTCAATTCACGTTAGTTGCATCCTATGTTACTTGGAACATGGATCATTCTGATACGAGAAATGGGAACGGGAACGGGAACGTGGTACGCCACATGCCTATTATTTTATTGGATAACATCGCAAATTGAAAAAAAAAATGTTTAAATTCTCTCTAGAAATGTTTTATTAGATTTTAGTTTATTAAGTTTGATTTTTTTAATACGAAAAATGTTAAAGAAATAAATAGAATAAACTTGGGGATCAATTAGGAATGCTAAATTTATCATTGTGGTACATTGGGGATTGCTTTGGAAAGCTAAATTTACCGTTTTGGTACAAAGGTGTACCACGTTCCGGAACGTGCATTCCAAAATGTAAATCACCTGTGTTTTAGCATTTTTCAGTAGCATAGGTTGCAACTCACACACACAAAAAAAAATGAATAAATAAATAAAATGACATCTAAAGTATCTTTTGTAGATTGAGTGCATTATTTTAATTGGAGGAAAGGACGTTTCAACATGAAAAGTCCTATTTTTCCCTTACCTTTTTATTTCCCTAGAATCACTTCAACCGTGTGAGGTTGAAGTTCAGTGAATGTGGCATTGAGGGAGATGTCGAAGTCCCAACTATCAAGGGATTTGTAAACGTGCATGCTATAAAGGAGAACATACTAATTAAGTTTCATTATTTTTATGTATCCATATTAATAAGCTTAGGTACTTCCGTGGAAACCATGATAATTTCCCGAAGTTAGTCTTTTAGCTCACTAAACATGACAAAATTTAACAAGAATTCCTTAATCACAAAATACTTCTGCAGCACTTTAAGATATCTTTTTTTTAATTAACGGCTCAGCCTATTTGAGAGAGGAATCGACCTGACCATACCTTAATACCATTTAAAGAATGCCCTATATTGGCCAAGGCATCAGCAGATGTATTTACCTCTCTGTATAAAAGATTAATTTTAATATTATCAAACTCGCCAATATTCTGCTCCTGCTAGTTTTGCTAACTTGCATTGTTCATATTCTCCCTTAATCCTACTTAACCTAAAATCTGTGTTTTCTAAAGCATCTTTCCATATTTCTGAGTGAGTTTTCTCCAACCCTAGTTTCACCAATCACTATTTTTTTTGGTCAACAATTAACGAAGAACATATACTATGAGCATCCTCTTGAATGTGTATAGTAAGTTAATCCATTTCATTAGGTTAGTTTAGTTTGTTTTTATCAAATATGTTTAAAAAAGAGTGGCTTCTTTAACGCAAGTTTAGATATAAATTGATGTAATTGATGGAATCAAAGATTATTTATAGAATCAAAATAATAAGCGTGGTTTAATCCCTTTGGCAAATGATTGTCAGTTTTGTGGGTGTTCTCAAATGTTCTAAATCATAAATATTACAGTTGATTAACTTGGAATCTAGTTAGTTGCTTTGTTTTAGCAACTCTACGAGCACTCATGAAGTTGCCCTTAACCTATAATATTGAGTGGGTTTTTGCTGCTCAGTTACTTGGGACTACCCAGTGGGAAATTTAGATAACAACCTGAAGAATTCTTAGCTTGCCAGCTTGTTTGACGATGCCAATATTTTCAGTTTATGCATCTTTTTGGAGGAGTAAATTTTGTCAATAGCTTGCTTTTGCGGATCCTCCCAGGCATGCCAGATCGTAAAGCAATAAGACTAACAGACTATTAATGACATTTTGGGATATGGTTATGCCTAATTATTTTCTGATGTATGCATTTGATCTATCTCATAGGCACTCAGTCTGTAGTTGTCCCTCTCTGCTTTTTATCATATTCAGCAGCCACAAGGTGGCATGGAATTGTTGAAAGATTGGATGAAAACGTTTTAAGAGTTGCAAAGCATTTCCACCCCTTTCCGGCATGTGTATGCATCTTGATTTGAAATTCTCCTACGTTAGCAAATGAATGGCCACATTTTCATAGGGAAAATAACCTTCAGCTTGTATGCCACTTTTAGGGTATAGATTGCTTAAAGTTTCTTGATCTCCTCGTATGGAATTTAATTCGACAGTTACCAATTGTGTCATTGTTGTATTTCTACCCTACACAATATATTTTCAATGATTTAGCAAAAAGAAAGAGGGAATGCCAATTTCTGTTTTGTTTTACTCTATTCAGCACATGCTTTCTCTTGCATGAGTTTTTTTTGTCTAACTGGTCCAGTGATCTGCAGAGCCTTGATGAGATCATGGAGAAATCACTTCAAGGCAGTGATGGTTCAAGTACTTGTGAGGATTTTGTTAGTCTGGTGCAGACATGGTTAAGCAAAATAAAGGTGTCCCTTGGTTTTACTAAACTGCTTCATTAATTTCTTGTTTCTTCTCAGACTCACTAATGCGTTGTTTATCCAGCAATTCTTGTTCTCATTATTCTTGATCGTCTGTGTAATATTTTATCCGTCACTAGAGACAGAAGTTAATGTTGTCAGTGCTTCTTCGTTTTTTTGAACTCCAGTAGCTGTCAGTTTATGATATTTACATTTGTTACCTTTCATTATATTTTGTTCCGGGTTACTTATTTTAGGCCATCCAGATGTGGTGCTTTTGCAGAAAGAGTAGATCGTATGTAGGACAACCTATGTTACACGGATTCACCGCAGAGGCCTCTCCTAGAACTTTGAGAAAGGCTTCCTTTCCGTATGCCGCTCTTCTTCATGACCGCGGTGAAACTTGGGAGTACAGTCGCAATACCTGTGTTGACACGACACAACATGGGTATAGGTACACGATATATGTCGGATGCGGCTACGTTTTATTAAACACGACTAAGAACCCAATCACGAGATAATAGTAAAGAGCGAAGACAATATATTAAAATTATACTTCTGACTTATGGTTATAATGTGTAACAAAGCTATTTGTTATAATGTAGATGATATATGTCGGATGCGGCTACTTTTTATTGAATACGGCTATGAACTCAATCATGAGATAATAGTGAAGAGTAAAGACAATATACTAAAATTATATTTCTGACTTATAGTTATAATGTGCAACAAAGCTATTAGTGATGAAAAATGCCTGATTTGATAAATCAATATGTATAAACTAATTAATACTTGAAGAAGCTGAAATATTGCCTTGTGCATTGCTACTCAACTCATTTTTTTTGCCGTATTCACGTACCCATATCTAATTTTTGAATACTTTTTAAACGAGTCCTCTTATCTTTAATTTTAAGGTTTTATGTGTATGATCCTTATATACACAGCTGCACTTGATATTCGTACTCGAGTCCGTGTAACATAGATGACAATGGATTTGGGGACCCTGCAGTGAGCTAACTCACAACAGGGGTTTTGTGAGTGCATTTTTATTTTTATTTGAGATTCCAAAATTTAATTGGAATCGTTCATTATATTTAAATCATTGAGTAAGTATTTTTCATAAAACATGAGGTCAATCGGAGATCATTATCTATCTGATCAGAATATATTTGTTTTGAGAAAATTAATTGGTTTATAATATTTTGAGATAAACTGTTAAACAAATATATTCGCATCATATGGCTAACAATTTTTGATTGATCTGAATTTTTACCGGTATTACTTACTCAATTAATTCAACATAATAAACAATTCCAATTAAATTTTGAGATTTTAAATAAAACATAATTGCTCTCACAGCAGAGTCCCCAGCTCCGATGGCAACTTCACATTTATGCTTGCCAACCTTGAGTTACTCGGTGTTTCTGATTCCATTTGACCATTTTCTTAAGAATTGGAAGTTTTCAAGAATGTAAATTTGGCTATACATACATACATATATTTATATTCATTATAATTTCAGAAAAAGACAAGCCTTTGCAAGATTTCCTTGTTATAGTCCCAATTCTAAGGGGTAGGAAACTGCTTGCAAAAACTTAGCCCCTATTTGGGATGTTTAAAAAGTTTGTCTTTTAAGAGGTTCAACTTTTTTACAAAAAAGGGGAAAAAAGATTATTTGGGATAATTTGTTTAGGGTAGCTTTTGTCTTTTTTGCTTTTTGTTAAAATATTTAATATGCCCCTAGTTTTGCTTTAAACCTGTACTGTTTGGGATACTGGTATGAATTTTTTTGTATTTGATAATAGAGTTGACTTTTTAATTGAAAGTATTATAGTTATTTTACTCAAAAAAATTAAGTGTTTGGGCTGTGTATAGGCCTTTTTTTTTTTTTAGAAAAGAAATGAAAAAAACTTAGTAGACTTCTTAGAGATGCCAAACACTCTAGCTTAATAGCTAACTTTTTTTTTTTTGTTGCAAAAATACCATCTTTTTGGAGATGCCAAACAAAAGCTTAGGATTGACAAACTGAGGAAAAGAAAAAAGAATTGATGTGTGAATGATCTTGCCGACAACTCTTCTTCAAGAGTCTAGTAGCATGAACTTTTTGTCTTTCTTTCTTCCTTTCTTATTTATGCATTTATTATGTCATCATACCATCTGCAGTAAAAAAAAAGCCTAGTTTTCATGTGATGACAAATGTACTTCTTGAACTTTTACATCCAGTGTAAAAAGGAAAAGGTACGGATCTTATTTCAGGTTGGCATGCATCTAACTGTATTGTTTGTACATCTGTGCTTCATGACAGCAGCTTTCTACAATATAATTTTAGCAAGTTTCTTTGGCCTCTGAAATAGGATTTTAAAAGAATTTTGTTAGTGTCAGAACAAAATTACTCTTTTATGTCTATTCCTTCATGTTTTTTTTTAAATTTCTTTTTTAACTGTTCTACTTGTGAATGCTTTCAGCGGTCACACTCATCACACGGCATTTTTGGCGAGACGAATGAAAGCGAGCTAGCAGCTTTTACATCATATGCCCTTGCATTCCCCAACAATTTTCTAGCTCTTGTAGACACGTATGATGTGAGTATGAGCTTGTTAAATAACCTTCAAATACTTGGCCTGGCCATTCATTCTTATCCTTTTGACACTTTAACTCTTAATGTCAATGCTTTGTTGTTTTTACCTAACAGTTGATCTGCAATATTAAAATAAACTTGCTTTATGCAATGCTTGAACTACAATTGATCTGATAAACCCTGGGCATCTGCTCTTTAAATGAGGGTCTTGATCATTTAATGAGTGCCTGAATGGTGCCTGAGTTCTTTCCTTAAATATTCATCCCACCCCCAGGATACTTGGTACCTCAGATGGGTTTAATCTTCTTTGGTTTCTCTAGATAAACCATGATTACCATATATTAAATTAGTTACAGTTCTGTAAAACAATAATAAATCTTGAAGACATTCTTACTCTTTCTGGTTTTTCCTTTGGAGATTTTAGGCAATCTTCATTGTGTGACTTAATTGACATTTTCCATTTTGTTGATATGTTATGTTTATTTGCCTTTTGTATACCTGTTATGTACTTGGGATTTTTCCGCCTTTCTTTTCTAGTTAAATTTTTCTAAGAGAAAAGATCTCATTAATGAAAGTGTTCTTATAAATAACCCAACATAAATTTATATCATGAATCTTGCTGTTTGTATTCTTTAACAACTATACTACACTGACTCGGGTGTGGTAATGTATTTAAGTGTTAAATTCATCTAATTTGCATATCAAAGACATTGGGATACGGAATAATATTCATATTCATACATATATATATATATATTTAAATTTTTTTGGTAAATTGTATTTTCAAGCTTCTATTGAGAATTTCATGCATAATATAGAAGTTAATGTATAGTATTATAGTAAACTTGAATTATTAAATATACTTTTTAGGTGAATATCCATTTACAAATGTCGGAGATTTCATACTCTTATTTAAGTGTCGAGTATCCAACACGAGTAATTTATACATTTAAAAAAATCCCTGTAACACGGTTTAGCAATTGAGTGCTCTAATATTAATTAATAAAATATTTTCAAATGTACTTTATGTTGATTTACATTTGAAGTGAGGTGATATTGCTTAGTTTTGGTTGTTGAGGAACATAATGCAATTTCACTTTTATGCAAGCATACTTTCTTCATAGTGGTGTGCATACTATTGAGTATGCTCTCTTTAGTATAACAATGTTTGTTTCGTTTTACCAGGTTATGCGAAGTGGGATCCCTAATTTTTGTGCAGTTGCTTTGGCCCTCAATGATTTGGGGTATGCACAGAAGGCTTATACATTTTTAGGCATCTTTGTTTAATATGATTGTTTCTCTATGTGAACGTTGGTTTGCTACGATCACCAATTTTCCATTTCTCTTCATGCTTGAGGTTTATATTGTAACAACCTAAACTTGGGGTCTCACTACCAAGATAAAAGACATACATGCATTAAATATAATTGTCAACAGGCTTACAACACATGGTTCCAACACCATAAACATGTAAAACATTACATGATTCAAAAAGAAACAAAAATGAAGACTAAAAGATCTTTTGCCCCATCCGGCTCCTCCAGATCAACCTGCTAATCAAAAGCACCTGAAAAAAGTTTTCAAATCCCACACCGTGAGCCAAAACCAAGAAGAAAACAGACTAAACATGAAATAAAAGGAAAGCATGCTAACTGAATAATATGATTATTCCGACTCACACAAGCCTCGAAAACAGTTTTATAAAAATCCACAATGATTCATATACAATCCATGCAATGCATCTTTACGGGTTTTCACCGAAGAGCTGCAGCCCCATCTAATGCATTTTTACGGGCTTTCACCGAAAGACCGCAACTCCATCTAATGTATCTTTACGGGCTTTCACTGAAGAACCGCAACTACTCATTATGCATGAATGCATCTTCACATGCTTTCACCGCAGCCCCTAATTATGCATCAACCAAAGTTAACATTCACCCAACCATGAGAGTCTAGGATTTTTCATCCAACTTCGAAGATAAACCGTAAAAACACTTTAGAAACTTTTTCATCCAACCAAACATGGTTTAAACACGTAAAACAACTATACATGCATTTTAAAACGGTAAAAACATATAAGATTCCTCGTAGCACCCCTTTAAGATATGAAAGTCTAGGATCCTACCTCGATGAGTTAAAAACTCGAAGTTTGAACCCTGGCGAGAAAGTAAAGTCGCCAAAACGCGATTCCGTTCGAATGAACGCGAAGCCCTCGGCGAGGATAACAAAGATCCGCTATCCGATCACCAAAAACTAAGCCTAGCCCCACAAGAAAACTAGAGAAAAGGTGGAGGCTTTGATTGAGAAAAAGGAATTTAGCTAACAAGTTTTAAAAAAAATCCTAAAATATCTAGCCAAGGCTGATATTTATAAGGTCCACCAATTTTTTTTTTTTTTTGCACCACAATGCCCAACGATCCTTGGATTCAACCCAACATGCATTTTTAAGCTTGAACATGCATAAAGCACATATAAACATGTTATTCTATCAAGATCAAAACAATAAACAACACGTCGAAAAACATTACGAAAATAAAATGGAACCGAGTCTGACAACTCTACCCCCTTAAAGGAATTTCGTCTCCAAAATTCGGTACGAGGTAAAAAAAAAAAAAAAAAAACAACTCCGTCGATCACACTCGATATAGGCATAATAAGAGGTCAGCCAAATCATTTATAGGATAAGGTCAAACATAGTCATGATGAAATCAAATTCTATACAACGGCTAACTACCTCCAAGACACAGGAGCTACAAACTCGTCCCAACACCACATACTCACCAACCTGGGTCTCAGCACACAGCGTACTACCCAAGGAGTCTATCACCAACCCCAAAGCAGATGAAACAACGGAATGCGATGCTCTTGTGTTGATTAGAACACTGGCCCACGATCTACACACTAGGAAAGTACCTCTAATCACTGGAGTAGTAGCTGCAGCATCAGGCATGACCGGTGCCTTGGAAGAACTGGGATCTGTAAGGGTATACACCCGGCCCTGTGTCACTCTAATTGTCCACCATAACTCGGGACTGTCGGTTGTCATACTGACTGAACAGAGTTACCCCCATCTGTCACCTTGGAAGTCTGCACTGCTAGCTGCTGCTGCCGATAAACCTGTCGATCCTACGCAAGTGGAACAACTGGTGCACCTGCCGTGCTTGGTACACTGCCTCCCTGAGGGTAGTTTCTGCGAATATGCCAGGCTGGCCACACCCATAACAAACTGATAGCTCCCTCCCTGTGACTGAACCAATACCGGACCCTGGGACTATCTCGACTGTGGGCAATTTATCGCACGATGCTCTAGCTGCCTGCACTGAAAGCAAATGAGCTCCCTCTGTTCTGGCCTCCCAGATGAAGCCACGAATGGTTCTGGTGCCGAAAACTGTTGTTGTGATCCAGATAGATGAATACTATGGCCAAAGGACCTCTGTCTCTTGTTGGAACGCCCACCTGACTGTCTCTGCTCCACTTTACGGTGCCCTGACCTCCCTAGGTCCACGAGTCTTGCTCAAAGTGTTCTCGATCACTACTGCCGACTCTACCAACTCTGTAAAAACACGCAGCCTCAATCTTGCCACTCGCTCCTTGATCGCAAGCCTCAAACCTCTCTCAAACCTCCTCGAACGTAGCTCGTATGTAGCCACCAATTCCGGTGCGAAACGAGACAGACTAGTAAATCTGGCTTCATACTGCCCGATACTCATCACCCCCTGAGTGAGAGCATAGAACTCCTCTCTGTATAGGTCCCTTGAAGAAGCGGGAAAGTATTTCTCTAGAAAAACTCTCGTAAAAATTACCCACGTGCCCTCTACAGTATTTCTAGCATATTTCCACTACTCATGGGCGTCACCTCTCAGTTGGAAGGCGGCAAAAGAAACCCTCAAATCTTTCTCAACTATCTGCAGTGTATCTAGAATTCGGGTCACAAGTTCCAATCATTATGTAGCTACCGTGGGATCAGGATCCCCAGTGAAGGTAGGAGAGTTAAGACGTCGAAACTCTCGAATTGCAACAGTCGCCCTCGGCTCAGGCACTATCTCTCTCCCCCTAGCAGTCTCGGCTAACTGACGGATGGAGCCTACCATCTCACGCAGCAACTTTATCGCGTCTATCGGTCCTTGGAGAGCATTTGCATCCCCAGCATTAGGAATTGGTGTATCCTCTTGGCCCAACCCACGGCCACGGCCTCGACCTCGACCACAGCCTCGTCCTCTCCGCGCAGACATCACTTCTATACAAAAAGAATATAAAACATAAGATGCAGCACGTCGCACTAACATAAACATTAATCACATAATCATGTTAACACTTAGCCATATACGTTCATGCTAAATAAACCCCACATGTTGAGGAGAACCGACAAGAGTGACGCGTCAATTTGGATAACCTACTTAGATTTCTTGCCAGAAAACACATTTCTAACTCGGCTTCCAGGTTTGTTAATCCAAATACCCGAAGGCAAAACTAACCAATCATAAGGTTCAACTCCTATGCTCACATATACGCCATATCCCCATGCTCAACAAACTATCATGCTTATGTTATCAAAACTTCTAAACACATACAATCAAGCGCATGTAATCAACCTCACAAAGTGATGCACCCTCTTGCCACGGCTCTTAGATATTCGAACCCAGAGCTCTAATATCATTTGTAGCAACCCAAACCCGAGGTCTCACTCTTAAGATAAAAGGCATACATGCATTAAATATAATTGTCAGCAGGCTTACAACACATGATTCCAACAACATAAACATGTAAAACATTACACGATCCAAAAAGAAACAAAAAGGAAGACTAAAAGATCTTCCGTCCCATCCAGCTCCTCCAGATCAACTTGCTAATCAAAACACCTGAAAAAGATTTTCAAATCCCACACTATGAGCCAAAGCCCAGAAGGAAACAGACTAAATATGAAATAAAAGCAAAGCATGCTAACCGATTAATATGATTATTCCAACTCACACGAACCTCGAAAACAGTTTTATAAAAATTCACAATGATTTACATGTAATCCATGCAATGCATCTTTACGGGCTTTCACCGAAGGGCCGGAGCCCTATCTAATACATTATTACGGGCGTTCACCAAAGGACTGCCGCCCCATCTCATGCATCTTTACGGGTTTTCACCGAAGAACCGCAACCACTCATTATGCATGAATGCATCTTCACAGGCTTTTACCGCAGGACTGCAGCCCCTCATTATGCATCGTCAACTAGAGTTAACATTCATCAAATCATGAACAAATATCACGTTTTAGGAAACCACGTCATTCTTCCAGAATGATAACAAAATAAAGAAAAACATCTAAGGCCACCTCACAACCTACCAAAAAGAAAATACCTCGAATATGAAGTCAATCGACTGAAGACCCCCATTCAGTCGACTGAAAAAAGCTACTGGAATATCAAGAATTTTTCAGTGTCTCAGGTCAGTCGACTGAGTCATTCACTTCAGTCGACTGAACCCACACACTGTCTATTCAATCGACTGAACTCTCCACTTCAGTCGACTGAATGTTGGGAAAAACCAAGCGGCGACGAAAAAAGTTTCACAGCCCCTCGTCCAGGTCCAAAACAAACCCAACCAAACCTAACAAATTTGCCTTTCTGAAACCCATGGGCACACGCAAGACCAACAACTTCGAAGATAAACCGTAAAAACACTTTAAAAACTTTTTTGTCCAACCAAACATGGTTTAAACACGTAAAACAACTATACATGCATTTTAAAACGGTAAAAACATATAAGATTCCTCGTAGCACCCCTTTAAGATATGAGAGTATAGGATTCTACCTCGATGAGTGAAAAACTCGAAGTTTGAACCCTGACGAAAAAGTAAAGTCGCCAAAACGCGATTCTGTTCGAATGAACGTGAAGCCCTCGGCGAGAATAACAAAGATTCGCTATCGGATCACCAAAAACAAAACCTGGCCCCACAAGAAAACTAGAGAGAAGGTGGTGGTTTTGATCGAGAAAAAGGAATTTAGCTAACAAGTTTCAAAAAAAAAATCCTAAAATATCTAGCCAAGGCTGATACTTATAGGGCCCACCAATTTTTTTTTTTTTTTGCACCACAACACCCAACGATCCCTGGATTCAACCCAACATGTATTTCTAAGCTCGAACATGCATAAAACACATATAAACATGTTATTCTATCAAGATCAAAACAATAAACAACACGTCGAAAAACATTACGAAAATAAAATGGAACCGAGTTTGACAACTCTACCCCTCTTAAGGGAATTTCGTCCTCGAAATTCGCTACGACGTAAAAAAAAAAAAAAATCTGTCGATCACACTCGATATAGGCATGATAAGAGGTCAGCTAAACCATTCCTAAGATAAGGTCAAACATGGTCATGATGAAATCAAACTCTAAACAACGGCTAACTACCTCCAAGACATAGGAGCTACAAACTCGTCCCAACACCGCATACTCACCAACCGGGGTCTCAGCACGCAGCGTACTACCCAAGGAGTCTATCACCAACCCCAACGCAGATGAAACAACGGAATGCGATGCTCTTGTGTTAATAAGAACACTGGGCCACGATCTACACACTAGGAAAGTACCTCTGATCACTGGAGTAGTAGCTGCAGCATCAGGCATGACCGGTGCCTTGGAAGAACTGGGATCTGTAAGGGTATACACCCGGCCCTGTGTCGCTTTAGTTGTCCATAACTCGAGACTGTCGGTTGTCATACTGACTGAACTGAGTTACCCTCATCTGTCACCTTGGAAATCTGCACTCCTGGCTGCTGATAAACCTGTTGATCCTGCGCAAGTGGAACAACTGGTGCACCTGTCGTGCTCGGTACACTACTTCCCTGAGGGCAGTTCCTGCGAATATGCTAGGCTGGCCACACCCATAACAAACTAATAGCTCCCTCCCTGTGACTGAACCAATACCGGACCTTGGGACTGTCTCGACTGTGGGCAATTCGTCGCACGATGCTCTAGCTGCCTGCACTGAAAGCAAATGAGCTCCCTCTGTTCTGGCCTCCCAGATGAAGCCACGAATGGTGCTGGTGCCGAGAACTGTTGTTGTGATCCAAATGGATGAATACTAGGGCCAAAGGACCTCTGTTTCTTGTTGGACCGCCCACCTAACTGTCTCTGCTCCACTTTACGGTGCCCTGACCTCCCTAGGTTCACGAGTCTTGCTCAAAGTGTTCTCGATCACTGTTGCCGACTCTACCAACTCTGTAAAAACACGCAGCCTCAATCTTGCCACTCGCTCCTTGATTGAAGGCCTCCAACCTCTCAAACCTCCTCGAACGTAGCTCGTCTGCAGCCACCAATTCCAGTGCAAAACGAGACAGCCTAGTAAATCTGGCTTCATACTACACGATACTCATCACCCCCTGAGTGAAAACATAGAACTCCTCTTTGTATAGGTCCCTTGAAGAAGCGGGAAAGCATTTCTCTAGAAAAACTCTCGTAAAAATTACCCTCGTGCCCTTTACAGTATTTCTGGCATATTTCCACTACTCATGGGCGTCACCTCTTAGTTGGAAGGCGGCAAAAGAAACCCTCAAATCTTCCTCAACTATTTGCAGTGTATCTAGAATTCGGGTCACAAGTTCCAACCATTCTATAGCTACCGTGGGATCAAGATCCCCAGCGAAGGTAGGAGAGTTAAGACGTCGAAACTCTCGAATTGCAACAGTCGCCCTCGGCTCAGGCACTCTCTCTCTCCCCCTAGCAGTCTCGGCTAACTGACGGATGGAGCCTACCATCTCACGCAGCAACTTTATCGCGTCTATCGGTCCTTGGAGAGAATTTGCATCCCCAGCATTAGGGATTGGCGTATCCTCTTGGCCCAACCCACGGCCCCGGCCTCGACCTCGACCACGACCACAGTCTCGTCCTCTCCGCGTAGACATCACTTCTATACGAAAAGAATATAAAACATAAGATGCAGCACGTCGCACTAACATAAACATTAATCACATAATCATATTAACACTTGGCCATATACGTTCATGCTAAACAAATCCCACATGCTGAGGAGAACCGACAAGAGTGACGCGTTAATTTGGATAACCTACTTAGATTTTTTGCCAGAAAACACGTCGGCCAAACGCATTTCTAACTCGGCTTCCAGGTTTGTTAATCCAAATGCCCGAAGGCAAAACTACCAATAATAAGGTTCAACCCCCATGCTCACATATACACCATATCCCCATGCTCAACAAACTATCATGCTTATGTTATCAAAACTTCTAAACACATACAATCAAGCGCTTGTAATCAACCTCACAAAGTGATGCACCCTCTTGCCACGGCTCTTAGATATTCGAACCCAGAGCTCTAATATCATTTGTAACAACTCAAACCCGAAGTCTCACTCTTAAGATAAAAGGCATACATGCATTAAATATAATTGTCAACAGGCTTACAACACATGGTTCCAACACCATAAACATGTAAAACATTACACGATCCAAAAAGAAACAAAAAGGAAGACTAAAAGATCTTCTGCCCCATCTGGCTCCTCCAGATCAACTGACTAATCAAAAGCACCTGAAAAAGATTTTCAAATCCCACACTATGAGCCAAAGTCCAGAAGGAAATAGACTAAACATAAAATAAAAGCAAAGCATGCTAACCGAATAATATGATTATTCAAACTCACACGAGCCTCGAAAACAGTTTTATAAAAATCCACAATGATTTACATGCAATCCATGCAATGCATCTTTACGGATTTTTACCAAAGGGTCGGAGCCCCATCTAATGCATCATTACGGGCGTTCACCGAAGAACTGCAGCCCCATCTCATGCATCTTTACGGGTTTTCACCGAAGAACCGCAACCACTCGTTATGCATGAATGCATCTTCACAGGCTTTTACCGCAGGACTGCAGCCCCTCATTATGTATCGTCAACTAGAGTTAACATTCATCAAATCATGAACAAATATCACGTTTTAGGAAACCACGTCATTCTTCCAGAATGATAACAAAATAAAGAAAAACATCCAAGGCCGCCTCACAACCTACCAAAAAGAAAATACCTCGAACATGAAGTCAGTCGACTGAAGACCCCCATTCAGTCGACTGAAAAAAGCTACTGGAATATCAAAAAAATTTCAGTGTCTCAGGTCAGTTGACTGAGTCACTCACTTCAGTCGACTGAACCCACACACTGTCTATTCAATCGATTGAACTCCCTACTTCAGTGGACTGAATGTTGGGAAAAACCCTAGTGCCGACAAAAAAAGTTTCACAACCCCTCGTCCAGGTCCAAAAGAAACCCAACAAATTTGCCTTTCCGAAACCCACGGGCACACGCAAGACCAACAACTTCGAAGATAAACCGTAAAAACACTTTAAAAACTTTTTCGTCCAACCAAACATGGTTTAAACACGTAAAACAACTATACATGTATTTTGAAATGGTAAGAACATATAAGATTCCTCGTAGTACCCTTTTAAGACATAAGAGTCTAGGATTCTACCTCGATGGGTTAAAAACTCGAAATTTTAAACCCCAACAAAAAAGTAAAGTCGCCAAAACGCGATTCTGTTAGGATGAATGTGAAGCCCTCGGCGAGGATAACAAGGATCCGATATTCGATCACCAAAAACCAAACCCGGGCCCACAAGAAAACTATAGAGAAGGTGGAGGTTTTGATTGAGAAAAAGAAACTTAGCTAACAAGTTTCAAAAAAACAATTTCCTAAAATATCTAGCCAAGGCGGATATTTATAGGGCCCACCAATTGTTTTTTTGCACAACGCCCAACGATCTGTGGATTCAACCCAACATGCATTTCTAAGTTCGAATATGCATAAAACACATATAAACATGTTATTCTATCAAAATCAAAACAATAAACTACACGTCGAAAAACATTACGAAAATAAAACGGAACTAGGTCTCACTTATATCCAGTGAGTTTCATTTGGAATATGAGTATTTGCTTTCCAAAAAGTAACTTTTAACCAAGGATGGACTCGGGGGAGGGGGGGACAAGTGAGGATGGTCGCCACCCCTACGATTTTTAAAAAATTTCTTTTACTATACTATTATTATCTTTTAATCATCTCTAAATTATATAGGCTCGCTACTTCTAGGTTTTAGTAAAAAATAGTTAGTAGTCACAAAAGTTGCATACTATAAGTTTTGCATCGAAATCATTTATCGATCGCTAAAGAAATTGACTACACAAAGTTGTCTTAAAAATAAAATAAACTTATCCAATGCTCTTCCTCCCTTTTTCGATCGCACATGCCTCTTTGGCTCTATCCTAATTTATCGATAATTGTCACCTCACCTCACCATCGCTACTGCTATTCATGTATCGTTGCTATCCCTTCAACATTGTTGTTGTCGACCCTCGTGCATCATTGTTACAGTGACACCCTTCTTATACAAAGACATCATCACTCGTTACACTTCCCAATGGTCAATTTTCTGTTGTTTTTGAAATGGAACGTTTCAATCATTCTTTACGTCCTTCAATCAAGTACGAAAAAGATATTTTTGTATCTATTTTGAAATGTGTTCGTGTATTTTATTCTAAATTTGTTTCTCTTTTCTTGTAAATTTATTTGCACATTAGACTAAATCTAAATGAAATTTGTGTTAATGATTGTAACGAGGTATTGACTTATACTCATTGTGGATATAAAAAAAACATGTTTATTTATATATATTTTGATGCCATGTTTTCCCTTTTATACTGGTAGAAGTTAATATTGTTATCCATATTTTCTTTATAAAATCTTTGGAAATATACATTTGCCATCCCTAGGTTAAAATCATGGGTCCGTTCCTGTTTTTAACGAACTCGAAATGGTAGGGTTGGGCATTTCTGATGTAGCGATTGTGGTGGTGATTAATATTAGTAGTGATACTCTTCTTGTCTAAAATGCACAAATATTCCAAGGGGGTGGAACATGTTAGACACTGACATTCTTTGAACACTTTACGACATGTGTATAATGCTTATTTAAATGTGTTCTAACTAGCAATTACCCGTGCCTAAAGGCGCTTTGAAGATAAATTAATTTCATAAAATTAATTTCCGGTAATGATCAGTCTCCACATCCACAATTATTAAGAGTAAAAACGTATTAAATAATTTTTAGTAGGCTCATCGCAACTCCCAACTTCACTAGTAATTTTATTAAGGTCACTTTTAGTTCCAACCAAAAGCAACGATAT
>JAOTRH010000001.1:21623723-21642012 GCA_034768845.1 Heliamphora exappendiculata | reverse complement strand
GAGAGAAACACGTTTAAAGATGATTTTTTTTTTAAATCGAATATTTTGAAAAAACGTGACGGTTAGTTTCGAATCTTTTGAATTAATTAAAAGGAGTTTAATTTTAAGGTGACATGGCTTCAGATAAATGAGATTGGTTAAAAACAGAAAGTGTGTAAATCCTATAAATAGATCCATCAAGCAATAGATCAATGGAGCAAGAATGATGAATAAACAAAGAGGCATAGAGAGAGAGAGAGAACAAACTATATTTTTTGTCCATGTACGGGTTTATATTAAAAATATATATATTTTTTTACCTTGACTCTTGTTGATTTTTTTTTAATGAGAAAGGAAAGTTAGATTTGAAATAAAGAGAAAGGAGAGTTGGTTAGTGACACAATATATAGAAGGAGAGGTGAAAAAGTAAAAGTGAAAGAAAATATGAATATAATTTTAGCCATTAGATTAAAGAAATTCTAGCCTTTAAATATGTTACATAGGACAAATGTCCCACCAAGAATGTCGTGAAATATAATATAGATATTGTTATTTTATATTTTTTAAAAATCAAACATGCTTTGGACACTTTGAGGACACGCATGCCCACCACTTACAACTGAATTACTTTACATTTTTGGAATAAAAAAATAACTTTGATATGTTGATAAAATAAAAACAATGTATTTTTTTAGTTTTGCATATTCTAAATCTTAAAACTTCCAGTATGTTTTTGAAACAAGTTTCTAAACTAGATATTAGATCTTGTTTTTCACACTTTTTTCTAGTATGTAGAATGTGAAAATGATTGTTCCTTTTTCTATATGGTAAGATTTGAATACATATTTGTGATGTAAAAATTTATGCAGTTATTATTTTCAAGTATTCATATAGATTATATTTGTTTATTACCGTGACCCAGCCATGTCAATTCTTAATTTTGTCTTTGAAAATGTCATATTGGCATGTTCATGTCTTTTTGTATTGTATCGTGTCCCATGTCCATATTTGTGTCAATATCCGTGCTTCTTAGCTTGTCATAATAGGTTGTGTTATTTAATATAAAAAAGGGTGATTTAATCTAGGGTCCTATTTATTGTAGGATGAATCCCATGTAGTAAACTGTTATTCCATAAGGTCTTTTTTTAAATATTTAATGCTTTTTTGGACATTTATACCCTCAAAATATTATTATTGTATTGAATACATTTATAGCTCCTACACATTTTATGGAGACGTTTATATATCCCTGATAATGATTTATATTTCCTTATAATTCATATGGCAGTATCTCTTATGCATTTCCAGTTTATGGTAATTATTATTATATTCATATCTAAATCATGTATTCTCATTCTGTAGTCATTCTTGTTATTTCGAGGCTTAAACGAAACAAGTAGTCATTCTTGTTATTTCGAGGATTGTTATTTTGTTTTAGAAGGTTTGGAGCAAAACCAGTTCAAAAAATAGCCATTTTTGCTTATTAAAGGTCAATGTTATCATTTCGTAGTTTATATATTTTATCAGGTTTTCTATAGATGATAATGGACGATCAAAAGCCTCGAATTTTTGGGCTCATACTTTTGTTTATATACGAATGAGAAACTTAGTTGTAGAAAATGATAACGTTATTCGAAATGAGAATTTATTTACAGAAAATAAGAATACTGCACCTGCATGCGAAACAAAATGATAATATGTTAATATGCTATATTAATTGTGTTACACAAAATAATACTTATACTAATACGCTAATATGAGAATGCTAGCATATTATGAGAATATGCTAAGAATGCTAATATGAAAATATGTTAATATACTTTTTCAGCCAAATGAAATATAATAAAATCCATTATATAATGTTACATAGTATATTCATGATTATAACATATATTTTCATTTTCATAACGAATATATTTATCATTTTGCCACATACTAACAGCACATACCCCTCTCAACATATTCTCATAATATGCTAATATTCTCATATTAGCATAAGTATCATTTCGTGTAACACAATTAATATAGCATATTAACATATCATATTAGCATATTCTCATTTCGTTTCACATGCAGGTGCAATATTCTCATTTTCTGTAAATAAATTTTCATTTCGATTAACAACGTTATTATTTTCTGCAACTAACTTTCTCATTTGTATATAAACAAAAAGTATGAGAACAAAAAATTGGAGGCTTCTGATTGCTCATCATCATCTATAGAAAACCTGATAAAATATATAAACTACGAAAGGATTACACTGACCTTCAATAAGGAAAATTGGCTATTTTCTAAACTAGTTTGGTTCAAACCTTCGAAAACGAAATAACAATCCTCAAAATAACAAGAATGGCTACAGAATAAGAATATATGATTTAGATACAAATATAATAATAATTTTCATAAACTGAAAATGTATAAGATATACTACCATATGAATTATAAGTGAATATAAATCATTACCAGAGATATATAAGCGTCTCCATAAAATGTGTAGGAGCTATAAATGTATTTAATTACCATAATGACATTTTGAGTGTATAAATGTCCAAAAAAGCATTAAATATTTTAAAAATAACCTAATGGAATAACAGTTTACTACATGGGATTCATCCTACAATCAGTCACCAGAATAGGACCCTAGAATAATTAACTCTATAAAAAATTATCAATTAATATTATTTAAATGTTGAGGGCCTTTCTACCTTTACGAAGTAAACATCTTATGGATAGTAATTGTATTTGAACTAAATAAAATGTTTTTACTTTTTACCTAATAATAGCTACTCCTATGTAGATCAGATAAGTCATAGCATGCTTTGTTAAGTTTGAATGATTTGTCCAAATAATCTCTCTTTGATTATCAGTCCTGAGGTTTTGCTTCTTTTCCTGCTCTCCATTGAAATTTTTTTACAATATCACCAATACGAAATGTCTATAAGAATTAATGAAAGAATAGCAGCATTTTGCTAGAAAATAATGCATTCAATAAATGTAATCGTTATAATGATTAATTTAGTTTCTTAATTATCTGAGCATGTATGAAACAATGAATGTACTGGTTTGTGCACAAAACATTTTCATGTTCAAAAGGGATTATACATCACAAATATAATATTTTCCTAATGTGACTTTGGAAAATAAACTATAATAGGATTGGCAATTTTCGTATGGCAAAACTATTTATTATTATTATTAGTTCGTGTGACAAAGAGTGACTTTCAAAACTTAAGAGTCGCATTAGTGAGAGTTTGGTGCGTTCTTAGTTCGAAAGTGGGTGTCACAACATTTGTTGAAGTTTGTACCAAGCCAAAAGTGATGGTAATGCTCCGTTACACTTTAGGTATATCGTGCATGTAGCCATGAAAGAGGGAAGTGGAACAGAATTAACTAGGTGGTAGAGTCATGGAAACACTTCTTTCTTCCATATTTTGGACATGGAACAATATGCTATTGTTGAAACATGGAAGAATTGAAATCTTATATCAAAACACTATGTATCGATGGTATGAACTACCTAAAGAAGAATTCTTGAATAGTGAACAACCAGTTCAGATATTCAAGACCAACTATTGGATTCTCTTTTGGATAAGCCCTGAAATGAGAAGGAAGGTTGGAATGCCAACAGACGCCTATTATTGAATTCACCCCACCTGATAGTACCCATTTTGGGAACGTCTAGCAAAGGTAAGTCGCCAATTCCTAAAACGAACTATGTAATGTACTTTATCTGCTGGGTTACGAGCAGGCATTTCACAGAGGTTTCTAATCTGCCTTTGTGTGGTTCCTGTTGAAGCATATACTCGGGGGGTGGGTGCAGTGCGGATGGTTTTAAAGCAGACTACCCATTCATTAGATAGAGAAGATCACCAAGATTCGTTGCCGAACTTATTCCAATTCCAAGAGCTCAGATCAAATTGCTATTGATATACTGATTCGATCCGAGCCCTCTTATTGAATTGCTCATTGCTCCCGGAGCATTAATTCTTCGTATTTTTAGATAGATGAAAAAGCCAACCGGGAAAGTCCATCGGTGATCTTGATCCATACGGCCTTGAATTTCTATACTTATGATAGGCGGGCGAACAAGAATCTCTATCTTCTTAGGTTTTAAACTCTAAAGATCAACCGAAGATAATGGAACGCACGTAATCCAGAATTTATTTTCTTCCTTATGAGTTCTAGTTTCAATAAGAATGCTAGTTCTTACTGATCATATGTTATGATATGAATATACTACACCAATTCGTTATGTATGAATGATAAGATTCCGTTGATATAGAGCCAATTCCAATAGACTTATTAGAGGGTCCCATTGGTGTGCATCCAGTTAGAATTGAACCTACGAATTCGCCTATAAAAGGACCTTAAGACACATTTTCTGGTCAGCAAAAAATGTTTCATGCAAAACAGTTTAGAGGGATTGATAAGAGCGTTTGATAAGTGCTCAAGTGCTTTTCAGTGATAGATTTCAAATCAATAAAAGGTGAACAAGTTTTTCAAAAGCTTATTCCAGAAAGGTGCGGCTGATAGGCACGCTTATGATTTATGAACAACTCCAGAAAGTAGTGGTGCCCAATGGGCGCTTAAGCGCTTTTGTAGAGTACAGTTCCTCGTGCACACATCATTGGTTTTTGTTTGCTCACCCCTTCAACTGTTTGGCCATTGATGATAAAGTTGTTGAGACAAAGATGGAGAATATACAGAGCCACTGCACATGGAGATCAAGCGCGAGGCGTGCTTGTATTGTGAAAGTTAGGTATTCCAGTGAGGGTTGTATGTCCGTCATTCTGTAAACCTTGATTCAATAATGGATTTGGTCAGTTTATCCTTGGGGAGCTTATTGCTTGAGGTCTTCACTTGAACCAGATAAAGAAGAAGAAGGTGCGGGTTTACGGCCCGTTATCCTTAGGGAGCTTGTTGCTTGAGGTTTTCACGAAATCCCAGCGTGCTTTACTTATTGCTTTGTGTGGTTGATTGCTTTGGATTTTTTACTGTTAAGCTTAATCAAAAAAGTTAGGTTTTGGCACATCCACCCTCTTTAGGCACCAATGTCACCAACTCTACATATTTCAAACTCATTTTGCCAAGTGTGCTGCCTTTGCTTAAGCCATTTTCCTCCCAAGATATAACAAGTGCATCTTTATGTTTATGCTTTTTTGGCCATTTTCCCCAATCATAATTCTCTTCCCCTTTCATATTTCATAATATTTGCTTATTTTTAGGACTAAAATGTTTTTTTATTTTGATGACATATTATATTTTTATTGTTTTGAACTGTATTGCCCAGCTGATGTAATGTGCAGGTATAAAGCACAAGGCATTAGGTTAGATTCTGGTGACCTTGCCTATTTGTCTTGTCAGGCTCGAAAATTCTTTCACACTATTGAGAAGGAATTCAGTGTGTCAGATTTTGGAAAGATGAGTATTACTGCTAGTAATGACCTCAATGAGGAAACTTTAGATGCCTTGAACAAACAGGTAAATATGTCCAGATTAATTTTCTTTTGTCCATTTATCAACTGTCAAATTATTTATTGACAAAACATTGATGATTTTCTTTACTGAAGAAAGGGAAAACTTGAAAGAAAGAAACGTTACAGACCCTAATGTTTGTATTCAAATGACTTTTTCCTCCACAGGGTCATGAAGTTGATGCATTTGGGATTGGAACTTATCTGGTTACTTGCTATGCTCAAGCCGCGTTAGGTTGCGTTTTCAAGCTTGTAGAAATAAATAATCAGCCACGTATAAAACTTTCTGAAGATGTTTCAAAGGTTTGATCATGTTATGAAATATTTCAGTGCTCTTCTGTTTTATATCATGAAGGCTGACTATTTGTGTGTTTTAGGTCTCTATTCCATGTAAAAAACAGTGTTACAGATTGTACGGGAGGGAAGGTTACCCACTTGTAGATATATTGGCAGGGGAAAATGAACCACCTCCAAAGGTATTTGCATGCTTTCTACCTATTAACATCTTCGTGGTGTTCCGTCTAGATATATTGGGCATTCTTATCCCTTTCTACCGATTACATGAGATGTTCTCAACTGACCTGGGAAAGCGGATGGGTGTTGGCTAGTACAAGGAGTACATTCACCCTACCCTGTCATAAGATTTTATGCATTATCATCTACTGTATTCCTGTCATAAAATCTCATCCTCACTATATAAAGATTTGGTTAAGAAAACAATTTATCTCCATTTCCGAGTTGAAATGATATTAGAGCTTCGGTTCGTAAAGGTCCGTGTATTTGGCCTAGCTTTTTTTTTTTTAAGGCTTTTTGACTTTTAAAAAAAAAGTAGATGTGGAAATATGTAAAAAAAAGCCAGTTGATTGTAATAAAAGGCCAAACAAGTGAACTTTTTAAAAGGCCAAACAAGGCTTTTTAAAAGGCTCTCAGACAAGTGAAAGATTGTCTGAGAGCTTGATATATGATGTTGGGCCCATTCCTTGACTACTATAATTGTTGGGCCAATTAGTAGTCTTAACACCATTCGGGTAGACAAAAATAAAACATGAGTCTTTTATTCCTATGGTTGTGTTTCCATGAACAGCATTAATTAGTACTTCCTTAGCATTACTTGGTACTTCACTGGTCTCACACCAGTGGCATATCAACTCGAAGAATGTATCTGGTGCCACTTAGAGCAGCCGATCAACCCTTATTTATGGTGCTACAGTTACACTGGAACCAATTTTGTGTGTTCACAAAGAATATGGCAATGATAAACAGGATCAACACTGAGTTTAAACTAAGTTACTAATTTGTCAAAGCTCTGACGCAAAAATAACAATAGTCATTTACTCATCTCATATGAGGCTGGAAAGTTTATTGGCACTAGATGGTTGTAGAAAATTGCTTGTTTTGTGTTTCTAGTACAAGTGATTTTGATGTCGAGTTCTGTTAGGAATTCTCTAATTGATTTGCATTTTTTTTGGGAATATTCTTCCCTGGATAGAATTCCTTATTCCTTGTGAAAAAGGAATCTTGGGGGCCCCATAAAAGGGATTTTTAGAACATTGGGTGTGCCCAAGGTTTTGGTATCACTAGGTGAGTGGTCTTCCCAGCACATTTTGGTGGAGGATTATGGGGTTAATTTTCTATGTTCTTATTGGTGTTTTACGTGGATGATGTGTACAATCTATAGAATGAGTCATCGATCCCCCGCCCCCCACCCCCCACCCTTAATTTTTAGGATTGGATGCCTTCTGTGGGTTTCTGTGAAAAATTCATGTACTTGAATCTCCATCTTGAGTGAAGCTGTCATTCATCTTTGCCCACATACGTACCACAATTGCTGGGTGAACCATACAAATTCCTGTGTTTTCTTGTGTTCTTTCTGTGTTTTTTTCCCCCTTGGGGGGGGAGTTTTTTTTAATGTCAATTCACATGCAGTATTAGAGCTTTTGCTGGTACAACAAATTCTGTTGTTCCTCCAAACAGAGAAATTCTTTTGTGGATTTGTCTACTAATGGGGTTGTCTATTTTTCCTAGTAAGGCAAGAAATGTTTTTTAAGATAGAGACGAGGAAGATTATAAGGTAGTGAAATTAGAAATTGGTTGAGCCCAAGGAAACGAGAAAAATACATCATTTCACATACATGCAACATCAAGCAGCAGTTACCCATTCTAGCTCGTATTCCTGTGAAAAGAAAAAAAGAGAGATGTGAATGAGTAAAACAAATCCACTCCTTTTTGCCCTTTTCTAGTTCAAATTTGTGACATCTATGGTTCTATGATTCTCCTACTGGTAGGGGACATTTTTATGTTGAAAGAGCAAAAACAAAATCCCTTTCATTGGGTAGATCGTGTTTTCCTTCATCCACGGCAATGCAGAAGCAAAATATGGTATGGACATCCCGTAATTTGGAGATCCACAACACCCATTATTCCGTTCTTTCAGGTATATTACATGCATGCACACTAGTAGTTGCAAGCATATTATGTGTTAATGTAAACCAGTCTGTATATATTAGTAGAGACTATAGTGATCATTTACAATAAAATGCAGAGTAATCAACCCATACATTCATTGTTAGTTGCTGATTCATCTTCAAACTTGGAAGTCTTGGTTGTAAACTGCAGCTTGGATTGCTACCATCATATACTACTGAGTTTTACTTGTACACTGTTTATTGCTTGTTATTCAATTGTCTAGGTGGTAACTTCTTAAGCTGTTTTCTAAACAATTGTCATATTTTATTTTGTAATTGTATTCGCAGGAGGCAGAACGGATTCTGTGTCGTCACCCATTTAACGAATCCAAGAGAGCGTATGTGGTGCCACAACATATTGAGGAGCTTCTAAAGTGTTTTTGGCCTGGGAGTCGAGGTGAGAGCTCTGCTAATAATGCTTTATGTGAGTTAATCATTAAAAAATTGCTTTAGGTGGGTTGTATACGTCATTTTCAACATTTGAAGTTGCCATTTACCATGTGCTTTTTTCCCCTTGTTTATTAGTGTGAGCCATTTTTCTAATTTCATTCACTCCTTTTACTTAACCATCCTATTTTCAACCTCTTTACATCTTCTGAAGTTAAATGATTCCATCTTACTAGTAATAAGAAAGGGCCTAAGCTCAAAGTCCTGTGTGAAAAGGTTGTCATATGCTCTTGAGAATTACTGTGCAGTTACAGATGGATTACACAACTCTCAAAATCTAGTTTATAACCATTTTGTTACCAATAAATAATAAGACTTTGTATTTGTTATGCTTACACGTGAACCTTGTTTTTGCTTCTTGAAGATAAAGCAAGAGAAAAACTGCCACCTCTTAGGCAGATTAGGGATCGATGCATTAAACAGCTGGAACAAATGAGGCCTGACCACATGAGGAAGCTGAATCCAACGCCTTACAAGGTACTAAAATACATCGGTTGCATGACTTGCAACCAAAAACAATTTCACCACTTTTGTCCATGTTTTGTGCACGTTTTGATCGAGATGTTCAATTCCTACCCAAGCAGGTTAGTGTAAGTGCAAAGTTGTACGACTTCATTCATTTCCTATGGCTCAATGAGGCACCTGTTGGGGAGTTGCAGTGATGGTGTATGGATAAGATAGAATCAAATGATAAGGGCAGTGGTACTTTCTATCTCTGTCACCGGCTATCCATTATTCCTTCTATCCTATGTAAGCATATTCATGTTTTCTGTTAAGATGCTCTACAGTTTAATCTTCATTCCCTTCTCTCCCCCATCTCAAGAAAGAAATCTTCATCTTATAGAATGAGAGGCCATGCTAAATTCTGGAAAGAAAGCTTATACATTTGATTTAGATGGATGCCAAGCTGTGGTTTTTAGGGAACTTTGATATGCTTTTGTCTACTGAATGATAATAGTAAGAATGCAAATAAAATTGTTTGCTTTAAACACTCTTGTTCACCCATTAAAGTTGGTGACTGAATGAAAGTTTCCCAATTCAAATATCTTTTCTGATCAATTTTCAAAAACACTTAAATCGTGTGGAGATCAATCTGTTGAAGCAGGGTAAAGATTTATTTGGAATAACAGTTTAAAACTAGCATTTTGACTTAATTATTTTTGCCAATGACCATTAGAGCCCAAATGCAAGTTATATTGTTTTTTAACACGCACATTCGGTTTATCTATTAAAAATGCAAATCCCACTAATAATACTGTAAAAATGCACGAGAAAATACATAAAAATATTATTTGTTTTTACAAACTAAACATGTAATGAAAACTGAGTCTCATGTATTTTCCTTCTTTCCTATACTTTATTCACTCTTGCATGGCAATCTCAGCAAATGAAAACAGCTTAATGGTTCCCACCCAAATCACATGATAGATAATTTTGAGAGCAGAAAATTGAAAGGATATGAAAATATCCAAGATAGCTGCGTCAAGGCTTTCTTCAGTTTCATATGCTACAACTCACATTTATAACTTACATTAGCGTTGTGGGCATTTGGATAAAAAAGAAGAAAATTTAACCACGGTGGTCAAATGAATAATACAAAGCCTCTGGTAAAAGAATAATACATCTTTGCACCCATTAAGCAATCAAATTGTGACAATGAGGTCCTTGAGCTGCACCCACCCAAAGGCACACCGGTCACGGATTCTCTGTGCTGTTGATGCCGCCAAATCAACTAGTGGCCGGATTCTTGCAAGCTCTTTTTCCACCGGCATCCTGACGTTAAGCTCCACCTGAAACCCACGGGCCCCAATAGCACAAAAAGTACTCAGTATATATTTCAAAGATTCCAATCTTACATAAATATTATCAGGAAAATCATATGGCAATAGCAATTTTTCAACTCCTATTTTACGTTGACTTGAGTGTACGCGTGCATGAGTGCCCAAATGCAAGTATATATCTAGGGATTAAACACATAAAACTTATAAACTAAAAATGTGTGAACTCAGTTAAACAATATCTAAAATTAGATATAAATGTCTGAATACGACAAAAGATCAGTCGAGAAATAATCCACAAAAGCACTATTTTGGATTATACATGCAGATTTCTCACATTAGGCATTTATTTCCATCCTTAATATATTCTGCTGACTTTTTGCTTACTTTTAACTGTTCTTTATTGATTGGAATCTCAATCGTTTCCAGTAAAAAGTTGTACCCGACACATTGCATACCATACCCGTGTTGGCTCATGTCGACATGGACATTCTGCCAAGACTGACAAAATCCGTGTAATATAAATCTTGACCTGTGTTTTTGTGTTATATAGAAAGGTTAGCCACATCATTTTATTCCAAAAGTTTCCGTACAGCTTTTCTGTCTGTATTACCAACTACCTTATCATTCTCAAGAAGCTCATTAATGGAGGAATTGTTATATCCTTACTAGCAAATTTTTAAAAGCAGATAACAGAACTAAATGATTAAAAAAATACTCACTAACCTTGTCAATACAGCGTACAGTATCCAAGACATGGCAGAAATAAGTAAGCTGCTTGTACAGATCTGCTTCCGTGTACTTATGGCAGGAATAAATCGAGTAAATAAACATGAGAACATATGATACCAATACATAGTTCAGACCAGGTGGAAGTGAAGTGAAAAGAAAAGAACCTTTCTTATAAGATGCCCATTACAGCGAGGGTAATTAGGACAAACTGTTCCTCTTTCAGAATCACCAATTACCCGCAAGTTCAGACTACGAGTCATATAATTGCAAGTTTCATCGTCACACTGAACACAAAAATCACCTACTGTTCAAATCAAATTGTTGGACTTGAAAATTACTACCGCAGCAGAATATTCATAACATGTACCGTCATTAAACCCTTGTAGTATGTTGAAATGAACCCTTCTGCTTGCCTCTTGACCTGAGAGATGTAGGCAGCGTTAACTAAACAAGTTTTGGAAGATCACCAAACGAATAAAAAGTTTCTGAGCAGTACAACAGGAAACCTTATGCAGGGTACATGCAAACCGACCTCTAAAGAGCCCAGTTAAGAAATTAGAGACCATTATGCATCTAGACTTCATAGATCAAAATAAATCAAAATGCAGGTCTTAGAAGAAATCCACTCTCGAGGCTTCTAGCATAAAACGAACAGTCACCGAATCTATTGTTTTATTGTATAAAAATCGTAAATTAGATCTAGGTTTCTTATGCATAAATGGATGATAACTGAAAAGAGATTTCAAAGAGCCGGGGTTACAAGGCTCTATATTATGCATCGAATCGTAAGCATAATTCCCTCGTTACCTGATTGGCTATCAATGCTGGAGACATTCTGCCCACATCACCTTCCTCTGGGCATTTCGGACAATGTAATTTGTGCCAAAAATTGCAAGAGGATTCCCCTGCATGTGAATCTGTTTGCTTTTTGCTGATTAATGAACGAACGGAACTCAACACAGTTGGACATTCAAAAGCGCCAGAGCAGCTGGGACATGTCAAAATCAGTGGCTCACAACCTCCGTACCTGCAATGCAATTCACCCCAAACATTCATCATTATAATTCTGAATCAGAGAGATCAATTCATTATAGCAGAATTTTAAAAATTGTCAGAATGACACTCGGAGAAAACAGGAAGAGTCTGAATGGGGGAAAAAACATAATAAGACAAATGAACAAGGATTTGGAATTGAACAAAAGTAAAAGTGAACCTGATTAGTGCTGGGGAATCATACATGGAATTCCAAAATTAATCCTATGCTTATTATTCAAACCTTTTTGAATATTCGTATAATGTTTATTTGCACATTCACACAAAACATAAATCAACTTATGTGTTACATCATAGTAGGCTAAATTCCTTGACACAAATCTGGGAAAATTTCAGATTGTTGAAAGAAGTTGGAGATTTACACCAAAATGCTTCTATGATGAGCAAGTACAGCACTTACTAGAAAAGAAAAGATTACCTCTCCTCGTCATTCACTGCACACAAGGGCGAGATGGAAGCATCATTATTGACTCCACTTGATTTACTTTGGAACTAAAGAATCCATTGTTTGCAATGTTAATTAAAAGCAAAATCATAACTAATACTGTGCGAAGGCACGTACCACAGCAGGAGTTACAAAAGTGAATAGCAGCAAATGCGAGAAGATGTTAATTACCTTGGATGAGTCAAGGCCCAGACAATCAGCCAAACGTGCTGGACTTGTACCTTGAATCGGCGCACACAGACGTGATACAACAGGATGAATCTGTATAAAATAAACCAAGTTCTTAAGCAGGTTGGGGTATAAAAGTAATACAAAATCAATGCAAGTCACTACACTTCGTTCAGATATCAATGAATAGAAAATTCAACCTGCTGTGACAGATAATAATCAATGTCAATCATCCATGTTCCATTGTCTCTTTTCAGTTCATCAGGATGTCTTGCCCGCTGAGCGATTCCTGTCGAAGAGTTCGAACTAGTCCCCTATTGACACAAATGCATGACAACTTAGTCATCAAAGGTTGCTACAATTATGTGAGAACCACAATATGGTTGAGGTTCTGTTTAAACTTAGTAGTGACAAAACGGAAAGAAAATCTTTCACGACAAACCTGCTCGCAGCAAATTACATAAGGAACCGTATCACCAGCAGAGCAACCAGTGGAGTAACCATTTCTCTTCAGTCTAAGTGCAACCTAGAAAATGATTAATAGATGATCCATGTAAACAGCAAGAGTGCGGAAAAAAGAACAAAGATTAATGTAGTTTCACGAACTCACTTCAACGTGAGGTTGATTCTTGGCATCTGGGTAGGCTTCTGGTGGTTTCATTAACGTCTTTGTGATGACATACTTTTCCAACGCTACTTGTCCATTCCTCACATCTTCCTGTACCTGTTAACTTTCATAGATAGTTAGATCAATAAATACTCCCATTGTAAATGCCCAGTTTTAAACCATGTGTTTGCTAGCAAGTTCAACCTGTACGATAGTAGACAAATAAGGTATTCTAGTCTTCAGCAACAGTTGATTCAGTCACAAATCTAATAGACAAGCATATTAAAAATCTTAAGCACCTATTGGCCGAACAAAAAATTACCTGAAAAGTACCCAGAAAGCAAGTCTACGACTCTACGGTATAAATTCGACTGAGGCATAGGGCATTTACTTGTTTTCTGGGTACTTTTCCAAGCACGTAGCATTGTTGGAGTCAAATTTACATCCACCTAAGTGCAGCTGCACAACTTTTGAGTCCCGAGAATCAACCTCTCTGCAATCACTGTTTACCACATCTTCATCCTCTCCCATGGAAGAAGCGGAAAATTACCATTTCTACCAAAAAGAAGAGGATGAAAGAAAAAAGAAAGAAAGGAAGAACCTTGCATCATGGGGTATGCAACCCTACCTGCTACCATCCCAAACCATAAAGGAGAGAGCTTGTGCAATGGGTACAACATTTAATGTAATGAAAATCCAAAGTCAATCAATTTAAAAGCAAAGAAACTCTTGTTTCTTCTCCTATTTCCTGTTTCAAGCAAATTTGATTTTGACACATTATCAAGCTCACCACACAACCTTGGGTCATGCTTTATTTGGAAATTACTCGATAATCAAGCATCAAAGAAGAATGACAAGGCAAGAAAAACATTTAAATATAAATTATAGTTGGTATCCACAGGGCCAAGATTTACCTTCATGAGAGCACTGTGTATTGATTCAACAACATCCTCACATGACCTGTAAGAACAAAATCCACGGAACTGATGGGGCTTCAAGAAGTAACAGAAATTTTTTCTTAGATTACGAGATAACTAAAAGAGAGAAGGAAAAAATTAACAGACATATAACATACCCTCCAGACAGTATCTGGCCCAGGCAGAAATCTCCCAGTTCCTTTGATAGCAAGCTCCAGTCACGGCGAACCATATCAAGACCTTTTCGTTCAATAACCTGTACCAAAAATGGAATTCACCAGCATACACAAAGAATCAAAATTTTAAACCAGTTCAAAAGGTAGAGAAAATAACATTTATAAAAAGCTACCTCATATGGTGTCCCATCCTTAAACTGTATTTTGACAGCTGCATATTTCTTTTTCTTGAGAAGTAACATTCTCTTGTACAAACCATCAAGGTCAATTTCTAAACACCTATACTTTTTGTTGACCTACAACGAAAGAGATAAAGGCAGCTTCACATATCCACTGCAACAAGAAATTCATCATGAAGTCTTTCAGAGTGTATATCCACTTTTTGTTGATGCCCATACCTATATATATCCTAGTGAGAACATAAGGTGAAAATCAATCTCACTCTATATACATATATCCTAGAGAGAGCAAGATGTATATGTCCGACAGAACAAGATGTGAAAATCTCTCTCTCTCTCTCTCTCTCTCTCTCTCTCCCTCTCTCTCCATCCATCCATCCATCTATCTATATATGTGTGTGTGTGTCCAATAGAGTTCGAAATGAAAACCAATCTCTTTTGATCATTTAAACCATTTTGTATAAATTACAATTGTGTTCTTTATGGAAATCAATAAATGCAGAAGTCCCGGGGTTTTGAGATAATATTTCAGGGTTGAATTTTGATAAGGTGGCGAGGGAATAATCAAGAAATTGGGGGCCCTGGTGCGAGATGGATCATGGATGCTATATGTCCACCATGTTTGCAGCACACAACAGAAAAATTTGGAAATATAATTTCAATTATAGTAAATTATACACTGACTACCTTGAATGTATATTCAATTAAAGAGAAAATGAGTAAAGAAAAAGAATGAAACAAATTTCAATTTAAACAAAATGCTCACCTCTTGGATGACCTTCCCTGAAATCACCTTGGCTTTTGCAATATCATCGAGTCCACTGTAAATCATAATTGAATCTGTATCACCATAGATCACCTGCCAGGTACAAGAGAATACATGCTTTAGGAAGCAAAATTTTTGGTGACTGAAACCAGAAACAGCAGACGCAAAAGCTGAAAGAACATTCATAAAATATGAATCTCAGTGTGTAAGAAACAACCTCTAAGTTCAAATTATTCTGAACTAGATCAACAGTACTTTGTAGGATCTCCCTTCCCTGCTCAACAATCATGTAAGTTGCCCAAAAGTATAATAAGAAAACAAAATTCAGCCAAAACCCGCTGCCTCGAGCAAGTTAGTTAACCATCAGCATAAAATTAGAATTCTTACTTGCAGCGTAATAAGCTCGGCAAGTGGTTTCGCATAGAATCGGGAATTGGAAAAACCCAGGCAACCATACATACTGCACATGGAAAAGAAAAAAAAAGTGGGAAAAGTAAGAATCACTGAGAACAAACAAGAGCTACGATAAGTTATAATGAGAAGCAAAAGCAAAAGCAAAGCAAGTAAAACATTAACCTGTTTGCAGTGAGTTTCAGTGCTTGCTGCTGTATGTCAAGCTGCTGGACCTTAAGACCAGATGCAGTCTTCAGCCATGACTTCACCATTCTCCTCCTCTCAACCAAATTTTTCAGCAACTACACCAGAGTACAAGAATTTATAAATAGAATTCATGCATTTACTGTTTTTCTTTTCTTTTGGTTTGAATAAATCAATGAACTTGTTGAATAAATCAAACGAAAGTGGAAAGCTGATTGGTTCTATGCATTTTTGGCTTTTCTGTAGTTTTTTCCTTTTTCCTTTTTATCTTGCAGATTTACTCTTTTGTTGCACACAAAGAGCCAATGCTATTCAACAGAATCATTAAAAAAACAGGAAGATGAATCTGGCACTACCAAAGAATTGAGTACACTAGAAGTAGCAGGGAACTCCCTTCGTTTCTAGTGCTGCAGAGGAAGAAGACAATGCCTTCTGTAAAGTGATTCCAACCCACCCCCCATAATGGAGTAAAATGGCTTTTCTTTTATCCAAATATTAGGGCGGCCACACACGTATTAATCTTAAATTATGATGGATGTTTTTAATGTATATTAAAGGAAGCAGTGCATCCTTTATCCAGCACATTACACACAGATGTTCAGTGGGGGCAAAAAAAAAATTGGAAAAAAAAGATCATGCCCCGTCGCTGTGTCGTGTAGATTAAACTGGAAGCTCACTAAGAGAAAAGAAGACAATTTTGTGAATCTAGATTTTTAGTATCCACAAAAGGGCAATATTAAGCCGCATAGGTGATTCACCACCAATTGTGTTGAATACAAATATTATTTCCTCCTGTTCAAAAAATAAAAAAAATAAAAAAGAAACTGCATAGTTGTTCAATGAGAGATTGTTGTGTTTAATAATTCATCACAAGTATACTAAACATGCAAACTAATTATGTACAGATTCAGAAACATAACGGCAAGATAAAAAATCCATGACCCACTAAGATTCATTTGCATCTTAAATTACCTGCAAAAATTAAAAAAGAACTACCAAACTCATGATTATGCCTCCTCATGATTAAGCAATTGCTCACGTCTGAACAAGATTAATTGCCAATTATTATATGACAAAAGATGCATATAAATAGCATGGAAAGAGACAGACAAATGACAATTCAACTAATTATCAAAACGGGGCACATAATTAAGTTAGCATAAGAAATGCTGATAATTTTAAATGTTTCCATAGAACAAGATGTGAATCCGAATATGAACCTTTCCTTTAACATACAGTTGCATTGTTTACATTTCCTTAGATCTACTCGGAAGCCAAATTTTGATATTTTCATGATCCATTGTTAAAACCCAATCTTCTCAATATGATCATCATAATAAGTACCATCACTAGAATACCTCAGGTAAAACTCCAGTCTTTTTACTAGATGGTAAACGAGGACCTGATCCATCCAGAGATCTCTCAACAGTAGTAAAGCAGATATTGTATTCCTGTTAAAAACAAATAATCACAAATTCATAGAATGTTCAACATGATTAATTGATAGCCATTCAATAAAGAGATCAGCAATAAAAGCAAGAATATCGTTGTTGTGTTACCTGAATGATAGAAGGGTAAAGACTATTGAAGTCCAGAAGTAGAATATACTTGTCGTACAATCCTCTTTTTGGCTCCAATACCAACCCACCTGAATATGCAGGTCCTTTTTTGGCTTTCCCATGATCACTGTGTGGCAAATCATTCTCAACATTCGCATTGTCAACATCCAAATCATCAATTACCTTGTCCTCGGCACCATGGTCCACTTTACGTTTAGCCATTTTTGTTTCTTTTGGATGAGGAGAAAATTTGTCTGGGACAATATATTTCTTTGCATGGAATGCATGCAGCAAAAGAAATTCTACTCTTTGCGCCCTAGCACCCTAAAATCACATATTGAAATGCAACAATTTTACCAAGTCAAGACCACAAAAGTGTGGCATGAAAGTAGGTAATTTGAAGCATATGACATAAATTCACCTGGAGAGTTTTCCCCCAGAGGTTACCACTGATATTAGTCAGCTGACGTGTGAGAGGAAGCACACTCAAATGAAACATGAGTTCCATTGATAACCATGCATCTGTCTCACTACATTCAATCTGAACATATGAAATAAATCAGAAACATATTATGCAAATACATCAAAGGCACTACAAGTTTTCCACATATAGTAGACAACACTGATTAGTGGATTGTTTCCCCAAAAGAAAGAAGAATTAGATCGTCTGACTGAGAAAATAGGCATCATCATCAGACCAGTTGATCAACAGGATTAATTGAATCATGATATTCTTCTACAGTGAGGACAAAACTTGGATCATTAATACAGACTAAAGATGACATTCAATGCCCTCAAAATGTGAGAAACCGATGATGGAAAGTTATAGCAGGAACCATCAAAAGTATTGACCCTCAGCTAACTTTACTGGCCCTGCAACCAAGATGTTTTCAACTGAGAATAATAACCCACCATCTTGTAGGATGTAACTCATTTTTTTTGGGGGG
>JAOTRH010000001.1:21610664-21623623 GCA_034768845.1 Heliamphora exappendiculata | reverse complement strand
GGCCTCTCATCCTGTTTTTTTTTTTTTTTGGTTTTACAACTTGTCAATCTTTTCAAAAAGTACATTGATGACTGATCTAACAAACTAATACCAAACCCCACTACAGCTTGCCAAATCTTGTGCTTTCATATTGGTTCTAAAATACGAGCATAAGATATCATAGCCTATGGTAAATGGATTCAGGCATGGATGTCAGTGCACGTATACATCCAAGTGTCAGGATTCATTTAATTCTCATATCAAAAACACATCAAAATAATAATATTCATTAATCTATTTCTTCTATTTTCAAGTATAAATGGTGTTTACAAGTCTCCATATAACATTTCATGTATAATACGGGAGTTTATGCATAATTTTATAGGAAACTCAAATTAATAAATACACTTTAGGTAAGCCCGTGTTTGGCATCTCTAAAAAGTTACCTTTTTTTGCAAAAAGCCAGGTTTTAAGTTAAATTGTTTAGCATCTCTAAAAAACTTATTAACTTTTTCTCATTTCTTTTTCTAAGAAAAAAAAAAAGCCTACATACATCCCAATCACCTTAACTTTTTTTAGAATGAAATGACTAATACCCTCAATTAAAAAATCAACTCAAAAGAATGTCGTTATCCCAAACACTAACTCAAAAGCAAAAAATAAGGAAATATTAGGTATTTTAACAAAAAGCCAAAAAAAGCTGCCCTACAAAAATTACTCCAAACAATAGAATTTTTTTCCTTATCTTTTTTCTAAAAAAACTGAACTTCATAAATGCCAAGGTCTTTAGACATTCCAAATAGGGGCTAAATGTCCAACTAAAAATGTCAAACAGGTATCCGACACCCTTATCCAAGGGTCGAGTATACGACATGAGTATTTTATACATTTAGAAACTTTCATGTAACATAGATCATAGCATGTAACTTGTGAAAGAACAAGAACCTACAAGATCCATAAGGGATTCAGAACTTTGAAACATCAATTGAACATCATGTGGCGCAATCTCCTTTCGGTCTTTGTTCAGCTGAGTCTTTGCAAGTTGTGTCAGAGAATAACTAACCTGGAAGAGGCAGATTTCATGCATGAGAAAGCATGCCATGATTGCAGATGCCCTTGTGGGGTAACCAATCTCCTAAATATTTACCTCTTTCAATAGATCACGAGAACACAAATATGTATCACATAAGAGCCTCCCAGCAATGCAGGACATAATTCCTGGACTAGCACCAGACCCAAAAATTGTGCTTCCTTTAGTAAGCTTAGGCATCACAGAGCGCTTGAGACGGCCTATTTTGGACCACATGTTGCTAGGGACCCTGCAAGCCTGCATATTTAAGGTTTGCAACTCTGTCATTAGCATAACATTACTCGAATAGAAGCTAAAAGACAAGTCTGCAGTTGGAATCCATTTTTCTCAGTTCAAATGCAAAGCTGACTGCAAGGTTCAATAATTATCAGCACAAGTCATAACCAAAATGAATTCTAAACAGACATCAGTTCTCTAAATTAGTACACAAGTTAATTTACTGGAAATGAATATCTAGATACATTGAAACACAGTGAATGGAAAACACTGAACCGATAATTCTCACCTGAGCTCTTTGAAGCATAACATCAAGATCAAACCCAGAAACATTGTGCCCAACAAGAACATCACTATCCAATTTGTGTAATTCAATCATCAGACGGTTTAATAAAGCCCTTTCACTGCAAACCATACAACAAAAAAACAGACGGGCATTTAAGTGACTAAAAGTGGAACAAATGCCATCACCAGCAAAGTTAACAGCTTGAGAACAACTGGAAATAAACTTGATTCATAGCCAAAACCTGCCTGCTTTCAATACTGATAACATTCGGTCCAGCATTTGAATTTCTATCGCTGACCTCTTTAGTAAATCCCATCGGGAATATGCCTCCATCAAGCTTTCGCACAACAGTAAAATGGCTAAGGATACAAGGCCTCATCCATTCTTGGGCTAGTGTGGGACTGTCAATCTGAAGGATCCAATCAGAGTATCATGCAGCTGATCTTAGTAGAATACTATAATCATACAGGATAAACCAGGACCGACAATTTTTCAGTTTGTGGAAGAAAGTACAACAACCAAAAGTGTTGGGACATAGTGGCCTCAACTTGAGCGATGCTAAAAGAGAATGTTCCCAATGCACCTAGTGAGATCTTTGGTTGCTCCTACATGGAATGCTTGTTGGAATTCATAATTCTAAAACCATGATAGAAGAAGCTAATCATTCATAAACATGTCTTCCATAGAATGGTGTAGTCAACCATGAGGAAGCGGAGCACACGAGTAGCAGATTTATGTGGTTACAGTAACGAGTAAACACACATTTTGTGCCAAAATCAAAGGAAAAGATAAAATTTAGACCATCTTGGGTTTAGAAGTACAAGGCTTATTTCATCTCAAACTCCCTCGGAACAAAATATGGGTTCCATATAGCCTTAATTCAACATCAAAGAATATAATTACAACTGGTAAGCAACCAAGACAAAATGACTAAAGCAACCAAAAGACAAAAGCCCTCGACTTACTGGCCCAAATCCACAACCCTGTACTCCAAAACTGATAGAACATAATACCAGGCATTGAACATGGGGATACTAAGTCTTTTTTAACAATTATATACTGTATTCCAGAGAATCTAGACATCTTCACAACATCACTGCAATTGTTTCTCAAGAATGAGATGACCTAAGTTCTCCAACTTGTTATTTTCAACAGATAAGCTTCCACATTTTCCTCAAGTCAACATGTAACTCATTCAAGTCAATACATGCACACATATACACATGTATATATATACCTCTAGTAGACGGTACAATTGCAGTATGGGACTATGGGTAAGGAGATTCGGCAAAATTCAAGAAATATTGGCAATGGTAAGAACAAATAAAAAATAAGGAATAAAGAGAAAAAAGAAATAGATGCTAGATCACAAAATATTGGCATTAATTAGTAATACCAAGCATATAAAACAACACAAGCGTGTTTTGGTTTCACGATGTTTTTTTAACTAGTTAGAGGTTTAAATCACTTTTTGCTCTTCCGACTTCTATTCATAGAAAAGGAGGTAACTCTTTCTACTCCTCCAACTTTTATTCATATAAAGGAGGTAACAAGTAATTTTATTATGGTATCATTGAAGTTTTTAAAATTTCAAATGAACTCCCAAAGTACCAACTTACTTACGTGCCATTCGTGTGTCCAAAACGTACCAAATAATGAGTATATTTTGCCATACTAGAGCTGTACCAGTACCAGGTACGTACCCAGTACGCACGGCAACATGTTCAAGGTACCCGTGCTTAATAAGCAGATAAAAATATATGTCCAGGGGGACCAGGTCCAGAACATTGGACAAGTATAGGATCACGATGATACTGAGATCATCACACCAAATAAACCATTATATAAGAATACCTTAGCCTTGTGACAACAGATTATAGATGCAGATACAATTTCGTTCACGTTCTGTTTTTCACTGATGACAGTTTTCAGATTTATTGCTGTGACAACCACTGGAGGAATCTCTGCTGTATTCTTTGAAGAAGTTGAAATTTGTATGTTCTTTGGACAATCAACAATAACCTCAAATTTGCACCAGCTTACCTGCCAAGAATGCATCCAATCTGTTATGGTAAAAGAAACCCGTAAATGTGCTCCAGCAAATGACAGCAGCGTTAAATGATAGCACAATCACAGATTTCGAGCCTCACACGCTGAGCTGGACAGGTAGAGAATTTTGAAACTGATAACCAGGAAGGTCCCTTTATCTTCCTCTTAACAAGAAATAGCTCCAAAGCACTGTCAACAATTGATGCTGATTAGGTTTCTTTTCTTCACGTAATAGGTATGTATTAAATGGATTTTTTCCATTACATAGAAATTTCAATGGACTAACAAATTTAACAACAACAAAGTCACCTACTCACATAGAAGATAACAAAATTTATGTGACATATTTATTCAAATTTCTTAAAGAAACTCTAGTTAAAACAATAATTTGACTGAAGATGCATGGGATCCTTGAGCTTGTGATGAGTAGGTCATCAGAATACCTAAGCTGAGCATGACCCCAGAAACTAACCCCAGAGCAACATTAAACAAACCTGATCTACGCATTCCGTTAACAAAGGAAATAAAAAAATGGGCTGTTTAGAAACATAAGGGGAGTTGGTGACATCCACCAAAAAGGTTTCAAAACAATCAGATTTGTGAAAATGAAGCTGAATTTCAGATGTGTCCTTTTGAAGTCATTCGCTGAGAAAAGAAGCAAAGGTTAACAAGAACGTACTGCTAACAGTAAGTACAAAGAAATAAAAAATTCCTACCGTCCCTTCTATTGACAATCAGCAATTATTCCATTGTTATTGTAGAAATGCCCAAGCACCAAAAGTTTATTATAAACATTGTGACATGGAACCCGATACTTACAGCTAAATGATGAAATCGGGTCATTAGAATCATTACTCATTTATCTTCTATCTTAATTGACTTTACATCAGAAGGGGTTTCACACCATAATCACTATTTCCATTTGAAAAGTATAAATCCTAACCTCTAGGCTGCCTCTTATCAACTAATGGAAGAGATGGTTGACTTTGACCGTACATCCTCACACGCCCCAAGCATGCTAGAATCAATGAAAAATGTGCAGGAAAAGAAAACTATCGACAATAAGATATGCACAAAAGAAACCATGCACAAGGAATCAGCTCAGGCCAATTGTACCTGTTATGAGTTCCAAGCAAAGCAGAGAACAGTTCCCCCTTGAGGTCTGAAGGAAGTGGTGGGTCCTGCAGTTGCAGAAGCCATAACCATTAACTTTTTTAGATTGCACTAAATATAGCTTAACAACAATCAAACAAGTAAAAGAAGAATCATTGGCTCACAAGCAAAACTTAAACATCATTCCCAGTCTAGAATTTAATTTTGAATTTAGATAAACATAGGCAGATTGAACCTAGTAACTCAGTAGTCAATAACACAACACTAGTGCAATTCGTACATTGAGCAATATACCTTAAATGGATAATTGATCTTGAGGACGTAATTCTCCCCAAAGGGTATGTCGGATGGCTCAAATGCATAGTTCCTCTATGAAACGTCAAACAAAAATATGGATGAGCATCAAAAGTAAAAAAATGGGAAACAATTATAGTGCGCTTTTGACACTTGAAATCGATTAAATCTGCAAACCTTAACAGGTGCCATGCTAAAACTTGAAACATTACGATCTAATAATTGTTTTGCTATTTCAGTCTTTAATCCTGATGCCATTTCCTACAAGGCAAAATAAAGGAAGAGAATCAACAGAAGGTGGCAAAACTTAATATGCAATAAAACTACACAACATCAATAAAATTACCTGAAGCTTAGTATGGAAAGCTGTAGGAGAAATTTGTGACTCTTTGGCATCTTTCTCAAGTTTCAAAATCACATCATTCTGAAACATAGAACCATTTGGTATTGCATAGATGCATCTTTGCATGTTCTTTACAACCACACAGCAGCTATAATATGTGCTTTCTACTTTGACCTGAATTGCAGCGACAGAAGTGAACCATCAATTTTTTATCACAGAAATGTTAATATTGACCATTGAGATATGAAATCATTTGAAGTTGCGTGGGTGCATTGCTCATGTTTCTTCACAATTAGGTGAATAAAACAAATATTTTGTCAATTATCAGCCCTTGAGTCAATTTTTTGCTGTTGAAGCTCTAAAAAGAGACATAAAGCATGCTTTCATTACACACCTAAAAGGGCAGGAAAGGCATATCTCTATCTTTTGGGTGATACTAGAATGACAATATGATTGTCGCCTAGAGGAAAAGAAATAAATTTTGCTAAGGCTAGAAAATACCAAAGTGGATCTCAAGGGAAGGGAAAATGCTTTGATACCCATGAAAGATAAAGAATGTGTTGACTTTATTGACTCACATTAATGAGGCTTGTCTCATGCATTGAAGGAATGCAGGTCTCGTATCTTGCGTTGAATAAGTAGCATGCATTTCTTTCATCAGCCAATTACAGCCTACCATGAATCCAGCACAAATGTGTCTTGACAGCCAAAAATAAATAAATTATTTGATATTATGTATTTATAGATAGATCTTTCGGGTACTCTATTTGTACTTTCAGTCCCTTCAAGTTGAATTATAATTTGGAGTCTCATTTCTCAATCCAAGCCAATGAAAAATAAAGAGATTAACACGATTGGAGTATATTAGTGAGAACTATAAAGTGGGCTTCTTGGAAAGAGAGTTGGGTATTTAAGCATTTGGTTTGTTTTTTGGTGTAATTGAGTTTGGGGAGCAAGAGACAAGTAACTTTTTGTATATTTTTTTCCTTCGCATTTGAAATGTTCGTTCTGTCTTTGATAGTTGATAGTCAAATATCCGCTTTTCACAGTAGAATGAGATATTATAAGTTGCTCAAATACAAAAATCTACAGCCTGCAATAACCATACAAAGTTAAACTACGTATACATATGACACAAACCAATTACATTGAAATGTACTTTAGCTAATTCTTTTAAAAATCACAAATGTAACAGTCATGTTACCACAGACAATGTACTGAGAATGAATGCAAAAAATGGTTGGATAAGATTAAAATTACCACCATACCTTCCCGAAAAGATAAAGGTTACCCATGTTAGCACCATAAAACTCTTCGTGAGCATCAATTATGTAGAAAGGCAGTGACCCATCTGAATCCAGAACGAAATCTGGCTTTTCCTCACTATTTAAACTAGGATTTGTCTCTACTCCATCATGCCCCATGCTCCCATTCCCTGCATTTCTCACTGCCTGCCACCCAGCAGTCGCACTCAATGCTGGATCCTTTTCCTCTTTGATCTTGGCATTGAGAATAAAAGCCTCCTTCACCACCGGCTCCACCTTCACTTCAATGCCATTCGGAAGGCTCTCATCAGCCGCACTCCCCTTCGTCGAGGACTCAGGCAATTGAAAATTCGGGTCGAGACGCATTTCAGTATTCAAATCTTGGCCATTTTCAAATTCCTTCAACGAGACACTCTCCTTGGCCATTACGAATTGTTGTTCCTTACCCAACAAAGATTCATCATTTGCATTAACCCTTACGAACTCAGGCCTAACCATCGAATCAATACCGTCTACGGGTGAGTTCTCGCGCTTAATTGACGTGATCAAATTAATCGGCGTGAAACACTTCACAGCCACTGGTAAATTCGTGTGTCCCCTCCGTCGCCTCTCTCTATCGGCCTCATCAGGGGCAAATTCAGCAATAACATCGTCAACAATACTGTCACAGGATAAATTCTTGGCCTTATCGTCCTTACTCTTCTTAAAAACCGAAGAAGTGAACATACTAGAGAGTCGTTGCTTACCCATTAGAGCCGCTGCGGCGGAGAGAGCGGAGGGCTTCTTGGGCGGCGGTTCCTTCTTCTCCGTCTTCTTCTTCTTCTTCTTAGATTTCTCCAATTCACCTTCCGATTCATCGGACGACATAGGACCTCCCGCCTGGGACCAATCCTCTTCCTGCCCTTCATCTCCATAGCCAAGACCATCGTCATCAACGATAAACCCTCGGACTTCTTCTCGACGTTTCACGACGAGCGCATCGTACTCATCTTCTCCGACTGTGTCGTAGATAGGATCTTCCATTTTGATCTGGCATCCGCCGCCTTCCCGGCGGCCGCCACGGCGGAGAGCTTTTAGTCGTTCGAGGGCCTCCGCACGCCCCTCCGCGCCGGATCCTCTGCTCCTCCGCCTTCCAGCGACTATTGGCTGCTCGTCCGCCATCTCTTCTCTCTCTTCAACTTTCTGTCTTTCTCTCTCTGTGCACATATCGCAGAGGAAGAGAAATGATTTAGATGTTGTAAATGGCGGGAAATCTCGTACATTTCGCGCCAATATACAGGCCATACTAGCCCTATTTTTCCCAGGCCCAATTCATTTACTATTATGCCCAAGTCATAGCCGGAACAATTGGCCTTTATCAGCTTAAGGCCCAGTGGCTTCAACTCAAAAGGATGGCTTTTTATAAGCCCAAAAGGCCCAAGCACAACCTGGGCCTGAATTTCTTTTTTTTATATATATATATTGTTTTCTAGTTTTTTATTACTATAAAACAAAACTAAAAAATTGTTTTTTTGAAAAAATAAAAACAAAAACATATTCGACAATACATTTTTTATAAAAAATTATTTTGAAACAAGTAAAAGGTAATCAAAAGAAGACGTCAACTGGAAAAAAGTTGACCAATAGCAATGTTGGAGATGGGGTAATTATGGTAGTTGAGTATGGCGATAAGCAATAATGACGGTTGAAGGTGATCAACAAAGACAACCGATGGGGGTTGAGTTGAGGAGTTTGAAGGTAGAACCTTTAGTAATTATAACCATCAATGGCCGGAGATAGGCAAATACACTAAAAATAGTAGCAAATAGATAGTGATAGCAACGATAGATAGAGGTTGCGATCGATAAACTAAAATGACAAGCAATAAAAAAGAGGTGAGCGATAGAATGAGTTAGAAGTGAAAGTATCGACTAGTGAAAAAAGTAATCGTTTGTAAAGAGAGTAATAAGTGGAGTTGATAACTAATTAGTGGAGGTGGTAAGAGTGAGTTGGAGAGAAATAAGTGGAGATAATAGCCGTAGCCATGCTAAGAAAGTTTAATTAGAGCTATTAAAATAAATTTGCACTTCAATTTTTAGGGCCCTCCAGGGATGGGTCGGTTGGGCTTTCCCTATGATGAGTGTGACAGGAAGGCCCACAAGAAAGCATTGCCTCATGGTGATTTTGGGCAATTTTACATTTTGTCTATGCACCGTGTGGTCTTGGTTTGAGGCTTTTTTTTTTTTTTTGCTAAAGCTTCGAACAAGTCAATGGTTGAAAAACTCCACTTGTCCAGCAAAATTGATTTTTTTGTCTTATTACTCTATTGTTTTTTAGCATTTTAATTTTTTTTTTACTTTAAAATTGTAAGAATGACATAATTTTTATTATACACGATCGTTTTAAAAAAAAAGTATATTTTTAAAATTTACTCATCTTAATATATTAAACAAGATTTATATTAAATATAAAATTATATAAAAAAATTTAAAACGTTAATTAGACGTGGAGCCTGATTAACAACTAACATAAAAAGTGTATTTTTTTTGTGTTTTTAGTGAAATTTAATAAGTTATTTGGTAAATTAATTTTTAAGCTAACTTTTTAAAGTCAATTGATTTGATAAAAACTAACTTTTTTATTTTTTTAAAAAATTAGATTGCATTATCCTTCTATACAGTTGATTACTATAATTATATATAGTTGACATCGGTAGTAAATAATTTATCAAGCATGGATATTATTGTATTTAAAAATATAATGCAAATTTGCATGGAGTATTCTAAAAATTAGTATTTTAAATTGACTCTTAGCTTTTTGCCAAGTTATGTTTTTTTTTTTTTGAGTTCTTAGCCTAAAAACCAAAAAGATTGGGTTGCCAAGTGAGCCCTTGAAACTAATTAAAGCGAAGTATAATTTTAATATTTAAGCCACTTTAAGATTATACTAAATATTTTTTTTATTTATTTGACTTTAAATTACTTAAAATAAAAATATTAACTTTAAGTCAGATTACCAAATGAGACGTATGGTTATATATGTAGCATTCTACACTTTCATTAAGCAATGTTGCTCGAGCTTTATTCGGTGATTTTAAAGTATTATAGAGCGATGATAAATTTTACAATAAAAACATAATAATTCAAATTTTTGAGTAACTAAAAATAAAAAATAATTCACTTAATATAGGTCGCGAAGTTCAAATCTAATAGTTGGTAAAACGGAGCAAAATTCTTGTTTTTGCTAGCATGACAACAAGCACGGATTGGCTGCAAAGAGTTTATTTATTTGTCAAAAATATTACATAGTATTATCTACAAGCTAGAGTAACTTATATGGGTGTTTGACAAAACTACTGCTAGTAACTTTCTGTTACTAATTTTAGTTATAAATTACAATTTTTTTAAAATACTCACAATTTCTACTATAAGTTATAACTACTTTTTTTTGCTATTTCTGTTACGAGTTACATTTTTTACCAAAAATTTACAACTTTTGTTATAAATTATAATTTATTATAAGTGTTGAGAATTAAGCACCAATTCCCGAACACAAAAGGAAGTATAACAATATACACATCAAAAAGAAAAATACACAAGTATTTACGTAGTTCAGCACAGCTGCCTATGTTTACGGTAAGAGAGATAATCCATTATATCGGTAAAGTGTATAATTATAAGATCAAAAATACCCAAAAAATCGACACTTACAACCCATGCCTTGAAACAAATTTTGTTCCACCGCTGAATGGTTACTCTCGTGCTCCCGATTTTTTTTCTCTCCCTATATTTCTACCATATTTGATTCAATTCTCTACATAATAATTAGAATTATAAAATTTCTATTTATAAGTAAACACTAAAACTCTAACCCCCATATAATTATAAAACTTTGTAGGTATTAGACTTTTTATGGATTCATGAGTCTAGGCTAACCTATATATATGTAAATAAAATTCTAATTATATTGGTTTGCATAGTACAAAATATACACCCAACAATCTCTCCATTAGCTTTAGTATGGCAAATCACCTTGAGGATAATCGGTGCTGATGTCAATTATGCCGTCATCATTAATGCGCCACACACAAACCAACACGACTCGCACCTCTACACTGAGATGTCTGGCACTTAATCAACGATGTGTCTGCCGCCACTACATCTATTCGTTGAGGTGTATTGATTACCATTCATCTGTTGAATCAGAAAATCACCGTCTAATTTGACTCCACATGCAACTAATTTTGATATTCTAGTACATCATTTTTTGCCTTGCACGCCATTCCAAGTCCTCGTATTATTTTTTCTTTTTTTCTTCTGCAAAATAAATATTTTTGGTTTTTGCGGTACGAAATCAAAATATTATACCTTACTCTGATTATCCACTACGGTTTTGAATTTTTAATCGTCGAGTCTAATACCGTTTGTTAGGATTTAAGCACTAATCTCCGAATGCAAACGGAAGATAATTATCCACACACCAAAAAAAATATTATACAAGGATTTCGTGATTCAGTACAACTTGCCTATGTGCACGAGTGAGATAAATAATCCACTATATTCAGAAAGTATATAATCATGAGATTAAAAACACCCCAAAACCCTACACTTAGAACTCGAGCCTTAAAGCAAACCTTGTTCCCCCGCTTAAAGGCTATTCTTGTGTCCCTAATATTTTTTTGTTTCTTCGTTCATCTCTACCCCATTTGATTTAACTCTTCCACAATAACTAGAATGATAATATTCCTATTTGTAAACAAACCTTAAAACTCTAGCTCTATATAATTATAAAACTCTATGAGTTATTTGTTATTCATGATAAGAGTGATAGAACATGTGGGATTAGTAATACTAGGAGTTCCACATGTTTTTTTGTATACCAATGAACTATGGATGAGATTATATATACAGTAAAAATTTGATTTATGTTGATTAAAGTGGGATAAAGAATGGAATAAGAGTTGTAGAATTATTTTTGTCTATTAAATAAGGAAGAAAGTTAATTCGAATATTGGTACTAATAATATCAATGGAGGTTGGTATTAGTAATCCATTGAATGAGAGATTAGCAATCAATCATTTATCGAATTATTAGCCTGAGAGTCCCGCAATACAAACATAGAACTCACGATATCAAGGGGATAAAAACTTTTTGATGGACCAACCTTATCCCCTAATTCAATCAATCATCTCTTAATCTCTCAAAACAAATAAGGCCATAGTATTATATTTTTTATGAATTCATGACTACAGTACAATTCAAATACATGCACATAAAATTCTAATTATACGAGTCCGCAAAATACAAAACATACATCTAACAATAAGCTACTAATTTCAGTAATGGTAAACACCATCATAGTTTTTATAAATAAATTACCAATACCTCCCTCGATATATTGATTAAATACAATTAAACATTTGAAGCATTGAAAATTACATTATGCTATTTAAGATTTAAATTCGTATGACGAATTCCCCCTACATTAGTCTACCGTTAAATTGACTAATGAATTAAGCCATTTATTTACATAATTTCTAAATCCAAACACTTCCTAATACTCTCTCTCTCTCCTCTCATCCTTGCACACTTCATCCTATCCAGCTAACCTACAATTCTCAAACCTTTTTCTCTAATTCTCTAACCGTTCCTCCCTCTCTCTATCTCTTATCTAAATTCTAAAATTCATATTTCAAACTCTAACAGCAAACATCATCCAATATGGCCCGTTGCCCCTTTCAATTCACCGCCACCATACCACCTCCACTGCCACACCATCAGCTTAATTTCTTCTAGAGAGAGAGGGATGGGAAAAAAACTCAACTCAGGAAATTGCATGTATTTCTTAGCACTTAGGGTTGCTATTGGGTATTGGATTTGCTGTTGGGGTGCCGCCACTTGAAATCGGGATCACCGCTCTCCACCAAGCTCTCGTACGTTCGGTAAGGATCGCCAACGACTGCAGATGATAATGGCACATCTTCCACGATGAGGATGACTTCCGATTGTTGCAGGTTGGGAGGACCATAGAGAGTGTGTCGAGGACGAGATCGCGGTGGTGGAAGTCGACGAAGACGAGCTTGGGTTGGCCGTGGCGGAGGAGGACGGAGATGGTGTGGGTGTCGAGGCGGGTATTGACGGCGTTGAGCACACTGCCAGCCATTGGGACGATAAAGTGGAGCTCGTACGTGGCATGGGTGTTGGGGGCCACGATAGAGACGACGTCGCCTCGCTCGACCCCGAGGGAGGCAATGGAGAAAGCTAGTTGCATGCAGTGGTGGTGGAGTCGTAGATGATGGAGGAGCCATCGCCGTACACATTGGCAGATCTCTACCCTCTTGGTTC
>JAOTRH010000001.1:21575065-21605275 GCA_034768845.1 Heliamphora exappendiculata | reverse complement strand
ACAGGAAATCCATCAAAAAGGCTAACTTTTCATATATTTTAGATTTTGAAAGGAAGCAAACCTTGCAATAAGCAATGTTGTCGCATCCACAAGTCAGGTGACCATTCGCTTCATCCACGGCTTCCGGGGCTCCCCCACCGTCACTTCTCTGGGATAAATCAATAAGAAACCAATTCAATTGGTTGAAGATAACACATTTCCTATTGTCAACTGCAACTCGTTTGTAATAACTCCCCCTACCATGTAAAAATCAACAGCTATGAAGTTTGGCCACCGCTTGCCTGCTGCTTGGTAACAAGTATCCATCATACTAATTAATGGTGCAGAATTATCAACGCAAGCTCCTGTTTCATTGGGATTCGTAGGAAAATAGTTTTGGAGAAACAACGATATAGTTGTCGTGTTCAAAAGAGGGGATTCTGAACGGTTTGTGCAGGAACCAGCTACCATTCCATCATTTCCATCTGCAGTTTCAATCACCATATCAAATGTATCTTTCTAATCTGTTTAGGTGAAAGTCTTGGACCATTTATCAATAAAAGGAGAGTCTTGAATTATAAGCAATAAGAAAATAGGCTTTCATTGAATCTCTTCAATTAAAATTCTCAAAAATCATTCATGCAGTATGTCATTGCCTTAGCTATATGTATCTCTTAATTTTTTTTGCAACACTATTTGAGAAAGTACGATGACTCACATTGATTTTCTACCACGTATCTCCACTCGTAGGCAATTCCCTCGGAAGCCTCCTTGGATGATTTTGAGGTGAAAACGATCAATCGTTGATTTTGTTGGGCCATATCGTCCACAGTAGGCCAATCTTCACCATTTTTGGGCATTTGGGACAATGGAAACCAATATTTGTTGAGCCCGGATGCATTAAAGACTTTTGTCAACCCCTGCGGAGATGTTACATAATCTTCGATGAAGATGGTGATGATTTCTGTTGGATTTGCTTCGAGAAACACTTGGATCTCTTTCAGCACATTGATCGCAGGTTGCTAAAAGGAAAAAAGATCGAGTAAATTCAATTTTAACCTGAACTAGTTTCACAATTTATAACGTGCTTGCGGTTCTGAAAAAAACATACAAATGATGTGAAGTTGTAACATTGTCCACCAAAGGAGTGGCATAACCAAATGTCATTGCTGAAATCATACATATCGAGCATCAGCCCTCGAACGCCATTCTGCAAAAGAAACACCTCCTTAGCAACCCACATAATTCAAGAAATTGAGACCTAAACTCCAGGTTGAATGCATTAAATTAAATCAATGGTTTACCAATGTAGATTAGCAAATTACGAAATCACCAACTTTTTCCCGACCCAGATGCAATTGATCAAATTACCATTTTGGTTGCTTAGTTATACTTATAAACTTTATAAGCAAGAGTCTTGTGCACTTATTATTAAAAAAAAATGTAAGGAGACTAACTCTGTAAGTCGAGCTCTTGACATACCATTTGTCAGGTTGCAATTCTCTAGATATGACAGTTGTAATCGATTCAAAAATCTTAACACAAAATATGCCTATTGTTGTTTTAAATACCAAAATTATTATTTTTAAATTAAAACAGAAAGCGCATTTCAACATGAATAATGAGAAATAATAAAAGTTGGTGGGGTTGGATGCTTGATTTATAATCCAAGCAAATTTGGAAAACAATTATTCCACACACCCTATCAACCACTTGTTCCTTTTAAATTGAGCAAGTGTAGGATATATGTTTTTGTGATTTTCCTAATTCGAGAATGGTGTAATGGTAAATGTGACTCGTGTCCAAGTTGGTTGGAAAGCCATTGTTATGGTTAACAAGGTGCCACGTGAGCAGAACAGAGCATAATATTCATTCAATTAGCTAAAATACAAGGGTATTACGGTAAAATTGTAATTCGATTTTACTCTCTACATCTCTAAAAACATTAGTTTTTTTTTTTTAAAATAACTTTTAAGTTAGACTGTTTAACATATATAAAAAGCTTACTTTTATTTAAATTTGATTTTCTAAAAAAAAAAGTTTATATACATATAAAGCACTCTAATTTTTTGAAAATAAAATAACAATAATTAATACAATCAATTAAAAAATCAACAGTACTCCAAAAATAAAAAAATTGTATCATTTTCACAAGGACTATAATTTAAAAATAAAAAATAAAAGCATATTACACATTTTAACAAAAGGTCAAATAAAAAAGAATTATCTTAGAAAAATCATTCCAAACAATTTAATTTCTTTCTTTTTTTTCAAAAAAATTAAATATTTTAACAATTAAGCCTTTTAAACATTCAAAAGAGGAAAAATAATAAGCTAAAAATTCAAAAATAATATATTTCTAACAAATAGGATCAAACTTACTGTTAACTGACTGGTGACAGAGTCTTCCTGATTCGTTGGAGAGATAATGACAGATCCAGTTTCCGACTTCGACCCGGCCAAAGCATATGAATTGTGAGTCGTCAGCCATGAGTACCGGTTAAATGGTAGCCCTTTCACCTGTCATTAATTCACAAAAATATTTTTGATTGGGTTTCGTTTATGGAAAGAAAAATTAAAATTGTTAAACAAAATTGAATTAAGATTAATTTTTTTTAAAAAAAAACATTGAATAAAAAGAGAATGTAGAGTTTCTAAAATTACAAAAATAAAAATTATGACAGTTATAAAAATCTATATCTATACTATCTATACTATTTTATAAAAAAAATAACACCAAAAATCAATTTTAAAATTATGTAATTTTTTTCATTTTCTAAACTCCCTTAATAACTACATTTTTCTAACTTCTTCTCTCTAAAAAAAAAAAACTATCCATAACTGTCCAGTCTCTCTCTCCCTCTCCCTTTACAATAAGTTCACCAACCTCTTACAAATATTTTAAATTTTTATATTTTAAAATAATTCAAATTGCGCGAGGCGATTTTATTCTTACAAAATGATTGTATTTATTATATATTATATTATAGATAATAGAAAACATACCTTGGAAGTGGGAGTCAAGGGTTGAATTTGGGTGCATCTGGGGCGGGTGTTGCCATTTGCAGAGCACGTCTGGCAGCTTAGGCCGGGGTTACACTGATTGTTGGAAGAGCAGGTTTCGCCGATCTGTTACATATACATAAAGGGATGAAAGAAAGAAAGAAAGAAAAAAAATGGTGGATTAGTGGATTGAGAAATGAACAAAACAGTTAAGAAAAATTGGTGATTATCGGCAGAACGAAAGAGAAAGAACCTCCAGACTGGAGGAGCAGCCCAATAACAGAGAGAGAGCGATCAAGACAACTTTGATGACGAGAAAATTACTTCTCTGCAATTTTAAGAGAGAGGGAGAGAGAGAGAGAGAGAGAGAGAGAGAGAATCAGGATCGTACAATGATGGACAGAATTGAATGAATTGAATATGCGTTAATGGAGATTGCGTGCCTGCATTTTCGGATTGCCGTTGATTTTGAGAGAGAGAGAGAGAGAGAGAGAGAGAGAGAGATCTGTTTCTGTCTCTTCTCTGCCGACTGGTTTTTAAATGGGGCTGGTATTTGGGAACGAAGGTTCTGTGTTACGATTTTGACTTTGGTTTTTCTTTGGCGAGGTAAAAAAAAAACTTAAAAAAGATACTTGTCAACCGGGTCCGTGGGCTTGAATAACTTCTCGAAGGCAACGCGCTAGCCGAAACTCACCGCGTATCCGGAAACGGGTCAGAGTTCGTGCGTATAGATGAAAGCCATCTCTTTAAAGTTGGAGTCCTCTAAGCCCCGTTTGTGATTATCAAAAAGTTATAAATTTTTTTTTGAGTTATTTAGAGTTAGATCTTATTTTTAGAATTGTTTTGTAAAAATGTCACATTCATAAATTCAACTTTTTATTAGGTCTTGTTTTTAAAATTTAGAATTTTTAAAATCTAAAATACCCATATCGTAATTAAAGAAAAAATTGATGGCGTTGGAAATATTCTGCCAATTATGAGTTATTCTCTGAAACAATTTGTTTTTGTTATTTCTCATTTTAAGTAGATTTTGAAATTACCTTCTTAAAAAATTTATAGATTTAAATTTTAAAATTTAAAATTTGAACCAATAATCGTAAACAGGAAATTAAGAATGTTCTCAAAATGATGAATCAAATCTGGAACCAACTGCAAATCTATTTTCAATGCAAATCTATTTTAATATATGTGGAAACATTCTCAAAATGATGCTATGTCCATATCTACATATATTCCTGACAAGTTATGTTAAATGTAAATAAAAAATGTATGCGCCACTTCGAAATGTACGAGTAAAAAATTAGAACCAATATTCTCATTTTGTGAACATTCGCAACCCTCGCCTTCAACGATCGCCATCTCCGGAGAACCTAGTGCCATTGTCGGCATCAAAAGCACCACCAAATCCACACCCTAGTTGACCTCCAATAACGTCGGGGACTCCCAAATCTCATACCCCAGGCCACGTCAACCCTCGTCGACCATTCTACCCGCGACACCGACCACCGTTGGCCACTCTACCATCACCGCCGACCACTGTCGGCCCCTCCATGGAGAGAGATGGAGTCTCAATCGATGAGAAAGAAGCAGAGACGACGTTAGAAAGAGAAAGAGAGAGAGCGAGAGAGAAACGGATATAGGAAAGAAGGTCGGTAACAGGGTGGTGGTAGGCGATGCCGAAGATGACAGTAGCGGCGGGGTCGGGTGTGTTCGCCGGCGGAGAGAGGCAGTGCCGACGGTGACTGAGATCACGCGCGCTGGTGACAAAGAAGAAAAACAAAGGGTGTGCGCGGTGAGGTCTGTTTGGGCCCTTTTAAATTTTTTTGCCTTTTCTTCTCCATTACTCTAGAAAATTCTCAACTAATACAAATAATATATATATATATATATATATATATAGGAAATGAAAGAGAGAGACGGAGAGAGGGACGGAGAGCGCCGGATGTGAGACGGCGGTGACCGGTGACAGCGCCGGTAGGATCGCCGGAGGTGGTGGCGCACTGGGACGGCGGCGGTTGGTCAGCCGGCGGTGGCGGGTGACCTCGCACAGAGAATCTTTATGATAAACAAGTTAGAATGAAAATATTATCATTTTGCTGTCGCCTAATGAGAAACAATTGAGAAGTATAGATAAAATGAGAGTCTTATTTGAGAATAAAACTGCGTTGAAAACAACTTTTGAAATGAGACCTATGCATAGGTAATTTATAAAAGTAGGATTTTGGTGAAAATTTTCTATTTTTTTTATAAAGAAATTAACTTTTAAGTTATAATAATATTTGTTATTTTTAAAAGTATATTAATATATTTTAATATATATATATATATATATATATATATATCTCTCTCTCTCTCTCTCTCAAATACATTAATATTGGCCATAAAGTAAAAATTAAAGAGACATGTATATATTTTATATTGTAAAAGAGAAAATATTGTATCAAAACTATACGCTCTATTTCTAAAGATTCTGCAACATATTTTTTATTTATGAGATACAAATACGAAGTGATAATTGTTTTACCAAGAAATGGAGAAAGAAATTAATATTTAACGTCTTAATGTAATGAATAATATTTAACGACAAGAAAAACAATAACCATACAAGGATTTATAATTTTTTGAATTCATTGTTGGAATTCTATATCATAAATTCCAACATAATCTTTTATATAAAAAGGCAAGTAAAATAACAACGATACAAAGATTTATAATCTTTTGAATTCATCGTGGGAATTCTATATCATAAATCCCAACATAATCTTTCATATAAAACTTTTTCGATCAAAATTCGTTGGAAAAAAATTATTAAAATTATTTTTTAATGTGAATAAAAATTAGTTGAAGATGGTAATTGAATAATTACCATTTTAGGGAATGTGTATTTTGGTGGCATCTATTCGGTATGAATAAGCGTACCTCTTTATTTCGTGACTATTTTGAATAGTCATGAGTATGTCTATATATAAGTTTTTTTTGTTTTTTGTTTAGATATTGAATTTACATGTAATACATTACATAAATAATGTCGGAGTCCATTAAAGGGAGTACAAAATACTATTTTGTTCGCCGCGTATGCAAATTACAGTATTTATTTTGTATGCGAGAGACTAAGTAAGCACAGGATATTAATCAATTAGACTCTCCCTGGTTTTTCCCAAATTCCTATTACAGATGAATGACGAATCAAACTCAATTATTGAATAAGAATGTACTTTCCAACTATTTATGAAATTCAATCTGCATGTATAGAACCAAACATAACAAGGCCTATATATGCCCAGTAATACGAGACAAGAAAACGTTGCGGCAAAAAAGTCTAATATATATTTGCTTATCACAAAATATATCACGCAAGAAGGGAGAATCATATTTAATGAATGGAATTAGAGAATGGATTTCTCATATGTAGGACTATAACAAATTCGTCGATCACTCGACGCCATAAAATTAATATAAAAAGCACAAATAGAATAAAAAAATTAATATTTTTAAGATTGATTTGGTTTGACTCCGTATAAATATAAGAGCATGTATAATGAGACTTATATATTTTTAAACTTGGGCCATGAATATTTATTTTATTCCTTTTTTAAAGGAACTTGGGCTTAATTTGGTTGTTACACTAATATTGATTTTTAAATTAAGTAAGAATCCTAATATTAATTTTAGGATGTAACGTATTTAGTTTTCACCTAAATACGTATAAATGCCCTATGTGTTTATAATAAAATCCTAATTTAAATGTAATAACACGTTAAATTCTAGTTTTAACGTTTAGTTGTTCTTAAACAACTATACCCCACAAGTTAATTATTAAAATTAGTATGTGAATTTGATTTTAATTGTAGCGAGTATCCAATTATATTGAAGGATACTTTGGCGCCATTGCATTAAGTATAAAATCATGATTTAAGAGTACAATTTTATTTTTATTCTTACAAAATTGGAGAAATTTATCATTTCATAAATGAATTGTGGGGGTAATCTCTTAAAATTGAAAAGATAAATTTTGTGAATATCTTGTGGCGAAAGAGATGGAATGACATATTGTGTTATCATTAGATTATGAGTTTATTATAATTATGCGTTAAATAGTTATGACAATGATATTTGTTCGTGAATCATGTCATAAAATTCGGAGATCATTGTGATAAATTTTGAATTACCACAAAAATGTGGGAAGACCTTAAAATATAGGGTAAAGTGAATGCAATTTGAATATCTGCATGCTTATAGGTGTAGTTATGTCATGAAATTCATCAAATCAAATGCATATAATAAGGTTCACAGTGGAATCTGAGTTTATCGGCCCTTATTTAAATAAAGCATAAGAATAAACAAGTTGCTTCAAAGTGATGATATTTTAATGTGGTTGCATGCGTGTGCCAACGAATTGCAGTTATTAATTGAAAGGACACAAAATATGTCTAACCGTAAGTCTTGACATAATCATCATAGACACAATATCGTAAAACAACTACTCTCAAATTTAGCTATCACTATTGACTATATAAAGTCAAAAGATAATATCGCGGATCAGTTAACCAAAAGGTTGTATAGAGAGTTAGTTCAAAAATCATTGAGGAGAATGGAATTAAAGCCTATTACGTAAAGGTCCTTACAATGGCAACCCAACCAAGCTGATTGGAGATTCCAAAATCTAGGTTCAACGGGACAACCGAATTATGGGAGACTAAATGATCACTGATGAGAACTTTTACTACCCACTCATATGATGATACAGTGATCTTATCATATTGTTTAGGATAAGCTTATTTTAATGATTCTCATATCTTAAAAATTCAAGTGGAGTATAGCAGGATACTCTTAATAAGAAATCACCTTTATGAGTGTGAAGTGGGGTCACTTCTATGAGAATTGATAAGGCTAAATTTTTTAGAGCACTCATGAATACTAGGACCTGCCAAAGGCCAAAATGAGCACAATCGTAAGAACCAGTAACTGTGCTAGGGAAGATTCTGTGTGATATTCTATTATCTTAACTTACACATACGGCTGAACAGTTCAAGGTTTCACACTCACTAATTAGCCAGTAAGTTCGATAGTTTATCACAGGAAAAAGTTCAAGGCAAAAAACCACCTATCTTTATACAGAAAAATTTCGCTTGTATTCTTTTTGTGTCTGCATAGTCTTGCATTATCGTTTGTATAGGTGATCCAATTAATTTTCATTCATGATGTGGGGGATTGCTAGAAAAAAAATTGATTAAAATTACTTTTTAATGTGAATGAAAATTAGTTGAAAATGGTAATTGAATAATTACCATTTTAGAGGGTGCATGTGTCCTTTAGTGGCACCTATTTGGTATGAATAGACACACCTCTTTGTTTCGTGACTATTTTGAATAGTTATAAGTATGTCTATATATAAGTTGCTCTTATTTTAGTTTTAGATATAGAATTTACATGGAGTATATTACGTACATAATGTCGGAGTTCGTTAAGGAGAGTACAAAACACTGTTCTGTTCACCGAGCATGCAAATTGAATGCTTCTTTTGCATGCGAGAGACTAAATAATCTTGGGAGGTAGACGTCTGAACTTGTAAGTATCATTGGGAGGGGCGAATCTCCTTTAAGAACAGAGTGTGTTACATTTGTTTTAATTTACTTTTTGTTTTTTTCGAATCTACAGTACTGTGAATTTAAATTTAAATTTTGTTATTTTTATATTTTATTTTAATATCAGATATAACAAATTATTTTTATTTTTATATATCAGTTTATTTTTTACAATTTTAAATTCTTCCAACAATCTCTTTAACAAAATCTACAATAAAAAAATGTTGCAAAACTAAGGATTTATGAGAAATAGTAGTGGTTTTGCAACAAATTTGGGGAACAGTTTTACATGGAGGTAATTGCCTAGACGTGGGTTTGAGAGTTGGGAGAGAGTTTTAACACGTAGTTTCATCAAACTTTTAGCGATAACTTGTAGTATAGATTTACCTTTTAGCCCATTTAATTAATGATGAATTTTACATATTTACCCTTTTAGTTAATGGGTGAGTTGGTGTGACAGGTATTCACCAAGAAAATGGTATTACCCCTTTGTTTATATATTATAATAGTATAAATTTTAACAAAAAAATACCCTAAATAAATTATTCCAAATACTCTAATTTTTTTTTAAATAGTTAAATATCATAAAAACTGAACTTTTTAAACCTCTCAAAGAGGGGGCCTAAATTTTGGAAAAAAGTTAATTAATGGAGGAATATTAAACTTAATTTAATAAAATTATATAAACTCGTCCTCTTAATTTTTGTAAAAAAAAATAATAGCCCAACTAATTTGTGTATTTTTTGCTTATTTTAAAATTATTTTTAATTTTTTGATTTATAAATTTTTTTATCTTTTTGAATAGTCTCGATGAAATAAATTAAAAAACTAATTTTTTGATAAAAAGAAATAATTTTATTGGAGACAAAAATAAATAATTAACTAATTAGTTAATTATTTCAAATGAGCCAATATTTATCTTCTAATTGTTTAAAAACATTATAAAAATAAATTAAAATTGTCAATCCTTTAATGCTAAAAATACTGTTCCTGCTCTCTCTTGGATCATAGGGACTGTGCTGCCCTCCGTGCTGCGCCTTGTTTGAGGGTCATTTGGCGAATATATATTTATAATTGAATTTATTTATTACGTAGAATTCGTTTAGTTTGTTTTGTGTATAGAATTTCAGATTCATCCGATACTTGTAATTAAGTAATTGAGTGTTTACCAATAGTTTTTAAAAATTATAATATTTATTTATTTATTTATAAAAAAATATTAGGAGATCTTATCCAATCACTTAGTCGCAGAAATTGAATGAATCTACAATTTCACATACTAAATAAACTCGATAAATTTTACGTAATTAACGAATTTAATCATAAAAATATATTTGCCAAACACTCCAAATAAAGTACAGCATTGTCGTGCTGCACTTTAAACGCAGTACATCCCGCTTCCTCTCTCGTGTATCAAATATCAATTAATCCACGTTTTGATCCGGTCTGTTCTGCTTCTAGATGGGTTTAACCAGTCCCGGCCCACACAAATATCTTGAATTTTTAATAATATTATAACGCTCAGAGTATTATAAGGAAATTATTGACTTGCCCGTTTGGATTACTTTGCTTATCTACTTATTAGTTTATAAGTTATAAAATAAATCACATTATTTGAATAGCTTAAAAATAAAAAAATAAATAAATAAATAAATAAATTTTTTTGAGTAGCCAAATAAATAAATAAGCTGGCTTATAAACAAATAAACAAATAAGCTCATTTTGGTAGCTGACTTATAAGTAAATAAACAAATAAGTCACAAGTCACCCAAACGAATTGACTTAAATAAAATTTAACTTATTTGTTACAAATAAACTAATAAGCAAATAAACAAGATCCACCCAAACGAGGCCTTAGTAAAGGTTTTTATGACATTTTTATCAAACAAAAAAAAACCTTAAAGTAATTTAATATTTTTATTTTTTACATTTTTTTTAAAATAATTAAAAATATTTAAAAAATAAAAATAACCATCATAAATTTTTAACCATTTTATAATTTCTATATGATTCACACGCAACGTGTAAACATAACCTCTGATATGTTCATAAGATAATAGGGGCCACACCAGAGCATTGGATATGGGTCAACTGATTCCATCAATTTTAAAAATTAATTAAATATTTATTATGCATCTGTAATATTTTTATACTATTTCACTTATGACCTCATTGATCTAAATAAATATGCATCCAGAATTAAAAATTTTGAGGTCAAACTAATCTTTTTGCATATCATTTTAAGTTAATCCAATAAACAAATTAAAATTTATAAATTAGAGTTGAGTTTTATGAAATTAGAGAAATTTGATTTAATTTTAAAGTAAATATTTTTATTATATTTCAGTTTAGTAGAGGCTTTATTTAATTTTATTCCACTTGTAAAAAAAATGACCCATAATTTCTAATTGTCACAATAAAAGAATATAGTATCACGCATAAAATGCCACGTTATACTCTTGCCTTGCATCTTTAAAAAGTTATTTTTTTGCAAAAGAAAAAAAACAAGTTCTAACTTGGAGTGTATGACATTTTTAAGAAATCAACAAACTTTTTAAAATTTTTGCTTCAAAAAAAGCAAATAAATATCCAAACATCATTCTTTTAAAAAATGAAATGATTATAATATTTTTAACTAAAAATCAATTCTACTCCCAAAAATTTAAAAAAAATGTGCCATTATTCTAAATATTATAGCTTAAATGCAAGAATTAAAAGAATATTAGACATTATAGCCAAATCAAAACAAATAAAAACCTTTATCTCAATTAATTGGTATTGACAATACAAATTAGTTGTATTAGAAAACTGAAATTGTTCCCTAGTTGGGCAGCCACTTCTTGGCTTTGTGGATGGCACACATATTTGTCCCTCTTGTTGAAAAAGGTGAAGAAAATCCTGTTTGGGATATGACCGCTTGATTGGTTCATTGACCGCTTGAGCGGTTTAATGCAACTTGTAGCAATTTGTGTAAACTGTGAAAAAAAATTGAAAATTTATCTTAATCACTCGATCGATCTGTGCGTGGACGAATCACTAATAGCTGCTAGGGTTTCCAGCAACCGTTATGTTTTTTCATATTTTTTTGTGGATTTCTCTTGTTCTCTTTCCATAGAACTCTCTTCCTTTCATAACTTTCACGAATATAGTAAAATATTTGTGATCTTGTGAACGTAAACACAATTTGTCGAACCACGTAAACTTTTGTATTGTGATTATGTGATCGTTTCTTTCACACTTTCTTTCTTTTTCGTTCTTATTTTGTGGTTATGCATTCTTGAGCTGATCTTGGGCGAGATTAGTTGTGAGACCTAGTCCCGTTTTAATTTGTTTTAATAATAAAATATTACGTGATAATTTACTGGTGTAGTATTAATTTTGAGCTTGTGAGCTTATTTTATATGCATGCCCTGTCACGCCCCAAACTCTAGGTTCACGTGAAAAGAAACCACCAAACTACCATTTATGAAAATAAGATTTTTCATTTGAAAAAAACTAAACAACGAAAATACAGCTTTTGGAATAAAAAGGGTACCTAAGGTTCATCTATCAGATTAACATACATACATTTTCATACATGCATAATGTAATGCCTCAAGGCTTACAAATACGCTTTCAGAAATAGGCACACACATGTAATAATACATGATCTCATAACAAAAAGGAAAACTAAACAGTACTGTTCTGCCACCACAGGCACCTCTAGATCAACTCTCTGCAATCATCGACACCTGAAAAAGATTTTACAAATCCCACAACTTGAGCCGAAACCCAATAAAAATAAACTATAATGCAGTAAAATAGGATATGCAATCACATAGCATAAAGATGACTTAACCACATGAGCCCCAAAATGATTTTACTTTATAAAATCCCAAGTTGTCCATCAGACTCCCATAAGTCTTAAACGATTTTTCATCCTTAGAACCATGCATTTCAACAATGCGGATAACGATTCACAGTTAAGGAAAAATAGTAACGAAAACGTGAATTTTCACTCGGAACACACAACCGAGAAAAGATAATGATTCCTATGTACTGACTCTGTCACACATAGGGAAAAAGGCAACAACTATAGACTTCTGCCCATTACCCTAGTCCTGAACCATTTAAGGCATGCTAGGTAATGACAAGTTTTATACGGAGTCATAACAACGCAGCCACACATGGGAGCAACTGGCTCTTTATGGGCTAAAATCGAGGGAAGAAGCACCCACCATGCCCTTTATGGATTAAACCGAGGGAAGAATCACCCAATCCTAACACTATCACGGCACATCTAACGAATCATTTAAAAATCAGTACGTAACTCAACTACAAAAACTTTTAAAAACTATACATCAACATGTATAAAAGAGAACAGTAGCCAACTGCCATATCATCCATCAACCATGGAGATCAAACAACATTTTCAAAATGTTTCCACCGTTTCAGTCAAAACGCTTCAAATATGAGACTCAACCCCGAGGGTTAGCTCAAGATTTTTAGAAATCTACAATTTTCAAAATTACCTTTTTGAAAACCATGAATATCTAGAAGTTCATATCATGTAATAAATCAAGAAAAAGCGCAAAACATGCTTTTTATCCGAACAAACATGGTTTAAACATAAAATACAATATTTATAGCATTTTCAACCGGTAAAAAAGCATATAACTACACGTAACAACCTTTAAAGATAATATAGTCTAGGATTCTATCTTGGAGAGTCAAAACTCGAAGCCTAAAAATCGAATCTCGTCGGAACGAGAATCTGTCCGGATAGATGCGAAGCCTACAGCGTGGATAAAAATGATCAACTAATTGATCGTAAAAGACCAAGCCCCGAGCCCTCAAAAGTCTAGAGAGAAGGTGGAGAAGAAGAAAACTTACAAAAGAAGCTAGGTTTTTGCAAATATCTCCCAAATGTTGATATTTATAGACTCAGCCCCGTACAGGAACTCAATCGATTGAACCCATCGGGTCAGTCGACTGAAAAGCTACTAGAAAACCTAAAAATATTCCACCGCCACGGTTCAGTCGATTGAACCTCCAACTCAGTTGACTGAACCCCAACCCAGAACATCCAATCGATTGGATTCACCCCCTCAGTGGACTGAATGGCTACTGCCAATACACGGATTGCACACCAGGGTCTAGAAAACTTTAAAACCAACTGAAAAGATTAAGGACATAAACAACCTATCATACATTTAACTGTGAAAATACATATAACATATTATTCTATAACACTGAAGCATAAACGAATGCATCAAAGATATACATATATGAAAAAGAACACGTCAAATATAGGTAAAGAGAAAAAGAAACGAAACTGGGTCCACAACTCTCCCCCCTTAAGGAATTTTGCCCCTGAAATTTGCTACAAGGTTATAAGGCAAACAATTCCGGATATCTAGCACGAACCCCAAACTCAAGCTCCCACGTTGCTTCCTCAACAACGTGATGAAGCCATAAGACATTAACATAAGCAATGGTCCTCCCTCTCAACATTTGCTCCTTTGTGTCAAGGATCTTTACAGGTCACTCTTCATATGTAACATTCTCATCCACTTGTAACTCAGCCCAATCCAAAACATGTGATGGGTCAGGTTCATACTTTCGAAACATGAAAACGTGAAACACGTTGTGGACAGACGCCAACTAGGGTAGTAAAGCCAGACGGTACGCTACTTCCCCAATCCTTTCAAGGATTTCAAATGATCCAATGAAACGCGGTGATAGTTTTCCGCTACGGCCGAATCTCATCAAACCTCTGCGTGGCGAGACTTTTAGAAACACGTGGTCCCCCACTACAAACTCCAAAGGTCTTCTCCTTTGATCAGCATAGCACTTCTGGCAACTCTGAGCTGTCACCAAACGTTAGCGAATCACAATAACCTTCTCTGTCATTTCTCGTACCTAATCGAGTCCCAAGACTGTGGTCTCTCCCATATCTATCCAACACACAGATGATCTGCCCGGTCTACCATACAAAACCTCATACGGTGCCATCCCAATACTGGACTGATAACTGTTGTTGTATGCAAACTCTATCAACGGTAGATGATCTTTCCAAGAACTCCAAAAATCAAGTACACAGGCTCTCAACATATCTTCCAAGATCTGGATGGTACACTAGGACTGGCCGTCCGTTTGTGGATGAAAAGCAGTACTGAACGTCAAGCTTGTCCCCAAAGCCACCTGAATACTCTGCCAAAAGCGCGATGATCCAAAACAATAGTCACAAGTGCTTCGTGTAGCCGAACTATCTCTCGAACATACAATCTACCCAGTCTATCCATCGAATCCTTCACACGAAGGGGAAGAAAGTGTGCAGACTTCGTCAATCTATCAACCACCACACAAACAGCGCCGCGTCCCTTCGGCGATCTAGGAAATTCTGATACAAAATTCATCGTGACATTCTCCCACTTCCATTCTAATATCGACAACGGTTGTAACAAGCCTGCTGGTCTCCGATGTTCCGCCTTTACTTGCTGACAAGTAAGGCACCGAGAAATGAACTGAATCACATTCCTCTTCATACCCTTTCACCAGAACTGACGACGTAGATCGTGATACATCTTAGTGCCTCCTGGATGCATTACAAGACGCAAATGATGAGAATCATGTAACACATCGGCACGGCACGACTCTGGTACGAATAACCTCCCTGCTAATCTCAAACTTTGAAATGGACTCACAACCCATCCCGCAGTGTCCTTTCCACTAGCAATACGATCCCGTATCATCAAAGCCTCCTGATCTGTCTGCTGAATCTCTAGCACCCATGCAACCAACGCAGGTCGTGAAGCTACTGAAAATAAAGTTGTACCTCTCCTTGTCTCCCTGAGACACATATCAGACTCACTAACTTCTCCAAGCATGTCCCATTCTTGTATAGCCAATGAAGCTAACGAACCATGAGATCTCCTACTAAGAGCGTCGGCCACAACATTGGCCTTCCCCGGGTGGTACTATAAGTTAAAATCATAGTCTTTCAACAACTCTGCCATCGTTGTTGGCGTAGATTCAGGTCCTTCTGCGAAAATAAGTATTTCAAACTCTTGTGATCGAAGAAAACCTTAAAGTGTTCACCATAAAGATAATGCCGCCATGTTTTCAAGGCAAAGACCACGGCTACCAACTCCAGATCATGTGTCGGATAGTTCTTCTCATGGGTCTTTAACTGCTGAGATCCATAAGCCACAACTTTACCTTCCTGCATCAGAACGCAACCCAGACCATCATGTGACGCATCACAATACACTGTGTAACCCAAACCTCATTATAGAATAATCAACACTGGTGTACTAGTCAACTTCTTCTTTAACTCTTGGAATGCCAACTCACGGGACTCGTCTTAAACAAACATAACTCCCTTTCGTGTAAGACGCGTCATCGGCGCAGCAAGTCTAGAAAAGTTCTTCATGAACTGCTGGTAATAGCCTGCCAAACCTAGAAAACTGCGAATCTCAAAGACATTCTTCGGCTGTTCCCAATTCATCACTGCATTTATCTTCGAAGAATCCACTGATATCCTATCTTTCGACACCACATGTCCAAGAAATATCACCTCGGACATCCAAAAATCACACTTCTCAAACTTCGCATACAAGCGATGCTCTCTCAGAATCTATAGAACAATACGTAGGTGTTCTTCATGCGTCTTCTTTGTGTATGAATAGATAAGAATATCATCCACGAACACAACCACAAAGCTGTCCACATACAGATGAAAGATATAATTCATCAAACCCATAAACGTCGCAGGAGCATTCGTCAAACCAAATGGCATAACCAAAAACTCATATGACCATAATGAGTCCGAAAGGCGGTCTTCGCTATGTCCTCGTTCCTAATCCTCAACTGGTGGTACCCTGACCTCAAGTCAATCTTTGAAAGGCAACTTGACCCCTTCAACTGATCAAATAAGTCATCAATCCTCGGCATATGATACTTATTCTTTATCATTACCTGATTCAGTTTCGGTAGTCGATACACAACCTTAAGGACCCATCATTCTTTTTAGCAAAAAGAGTGGGGCTCCTCATGGTGACGTACTCGGACGTACAAATCCCTTATCAAGTAACTCCTGAAATTGTACCTTGAGTTCTCGCAACTCAATCAGTGCAAAGCGATAAGATGGCATAGAAATGGAAGAAGCTTTTGGAACCAGATCAATAGAAAACTCCATCTCACGACTTAGTGGCTATTCAAACAAATCGTCTGGAAAGACAACTGGATAGTCACAAATCACATAGGGTAACTCCCCTCGAACCCCAATCATCTCGTCCAACATGAGAGCAGAAAAAAGGAAATCCAGGTTTTCCTGGTTTCGTACAACACCGGACATGGACACTAAACCCTTATTCTGATTGCCCACAAAGCAAAAGCAATCACCCTCCGGTGTACAAATCGATACTCTCCGTTGATCACAATCGATAAAGGTACGATAGGTGGTCAGCCAGTTCATCCCTAGGATGACATTAAACGTGGTCATGCCTAGAATGATGAAATCAAACTCTAAACAATGACCGACGACCCCCAACTCGCAAGATCTATAGACTCGACTCAACACCACATTCCCATTGATTAGGGTCTCTACGCTCAACGTACTACCCAACAAGTTTGGCTCTAACCCCAATGTAGCCCATGATCCTGTGTCAATAAGAGCACTAGCCCATGATCTATACACAAAGAGAGTACCTCTGATCACGAATGGAGTAGCTGCAGTATCGGGCACGATCTGTGCTTTGGAGGAACTAGGATTAGCAAGGACATATGCTCTGCCCAGTGGTGCTCTAGCCTGTCCATTGTGACCATGGGTCGTCGGCTGTCTCATAGACTGTACTGAGGCACCCTTTTCTGTAAATCTAAGCGTCTGAGCCCTAAGCTGCGGATAAGTCTGCCACCCCTGTGCGAGTGGAACAACTGGTGCTCCTGTTGTACTCTGAACACTTCCTCATTTGGGACAGTTCTTGCGAATGTGCCCAGACTGACCGCACTCAAAACATACTGGTGGCCCTCTCCCCTACGCCTGAACAAGCGCTGAACTCTGGACCTGGTCCCTCAGCGGGCACTCAGGTGAACGATGCCCTGGCTGTCTGCATCAGTAACAAACGAGCTCTCTCTGCTCTGACCTTTCCGTAGAGGCCACTGAAGGAGCAGGTGTAGAAAACTGCCGCTGATACGATCCCACAGGATGAGAAGTCGGGCCAGACGGCCTGTGGCGCTTCCTCTTGTGCCCTTGGGATTGTATACGTCCCCCCATCTTACTAACTCTTACTCTCTCTGACCCTGTGCGTCTCGTTCAGGGTATCTTCCACAGTAATGGCCATCTCCACCAAATCTGTAAAGACGCGCATCCTGAATGCCGCCACTCCGTCTTGGATAGTAGGTCTCAATCCTCTTTCGAACCTCTTTGCACAAAACACCTCTGTCGCTACAATCTCCCGTGCAAATCGGGATAGGCTGGTAAACTCGGCCTCATATTGGACCACTGTCATTGTCCCCTGGGTAAGAAAAAGGAAATCCTCCCTGTAACGATCTCTCGTGGTCTCAAGATAGTACTTCTCCAGAAATATTTTTGTGACCGCCTCCCAAGTGCCTCCCACTGTAGTCCTAGCAAACTTCCACCGTTCATGGGCACTCCCCCTCAGCTGAAATGCTGCGAATGAAACCTTCAGATCATCTTCCTTTATCTGAACCGTGCCCAAAATCTTGGTCACCAGCTCCAGCCATTCAGTGGCTACTGTGGGGTTGGAATCTTAAGCAAAGGTAGGAGGGTCAAGACGTCGAAACTCGCGCATTGCGACTGTTGCCCTCAGTTCGGGTACGCTCTCCCTTCCTCTAGCGGCCTCGGCCAGCTGTCTAATGGAGCCTTCCATCTTACATAACAGATTTACCCCGTCAACATGTCCTTGGGGAGCATTAGCATCCCCAACATCTGGGACTGGAACATCCCTTTGGCCTAAACCACGACAACGCCCATGGCCTCGACCACGACTTCGTCCTCCCCGCATGGACATAACTCTATATGAAAGCAACATAATAATATAAGCTTTCATACAACATGTTATTACTAACATAAAAGACATAATCATGCTAACACATCATCATTCAAGACTATGTAAACACATCTCGCATACCGAGGAGAACTAACAGGACAGAGACGTCCATTTGGATAACCTACTTAGATTCTTTGCTAGAAAACATGTCGACCAAACGCATTTCTAACTTGGCTGCTAAATTTGTTAATCCAAATGTCTAAAAACAAGACTAATCAATCTTAAAGTCCAACCTCCATACTAACGTATTCACAAACTAGCATGCTCAATAGGCTATCATGCTCATGTTATAAAAATACTTAAACACATGCAATCAAGCACACGCAATCTTTCTCACAAGGTGATACACCATTTTTTCATGGCTCTAGCTATTTGAACTCAGAGCTCTGATACCAAGTTGTCACGTCCCAAACTCCAGGGTCACGTGAAAAGAAACTACTAAACTACCATTTATGAAAATAAGATTTTTCATTTGGAAAAAAACTAACAACCAACATACATCTTTTGGAATAAAAGGGGTACCCAAGGTTCATCTCTCAGATTAACAAACATACATTTTCATACATGCATAATGTAGTACCTCAAGGCTTACAAACACACCTTCAGAAATAGGCAACACATATAGGAATACATTATCTCATAAAAAAAAAAAAAAACCTAAACAGTAGTCTTCCACCACCACGGGCACCTCTAGATCAACTCCATGCGAGATCAACACCTGAAAAAGGTTTTACAAATCCCACATCATAAACCAAAACCCAATAGAAATATACTATAATGTAGTAAAATAGGATATGTGATCACATAACATAAAGATGACTTAACCACATGAGCCCCAAAATAGTTTTATTTCATAAAATCCAAAGTTGTCCATTAGACTCCCATAAGTCTCAAATGATTTTCCATCCTTAGAACCAAACAGTTCAACAATGCAAATAACATTTCACAGTTAAGGGAAAACAATAACCAAAACGTGAATTTTCACTCGAAACACACAGCCAGAAATGATAATGATTCTTATGTATCGACTCTGTCACACACAGGGACAAAGGCAACAACTATAGACTCTTGCCCATTACCCTAGTCCTGAATCATTTAAGGCCTGCTAGGTAATGACAAGTTTTATATAGAGTCACAACAACGCAACCACACATGGGGCAACCAACTCTTTATGGGCTAAAATCGAGGGAAGAAGCACCCACCATGCCCTTTAGGGATTAAAATCGAGGGAAGAAGCATCTAATCCCAACATTGTCACGGCACATCTAACGAATTATTTAAAAAACAGTACGTAGCTCAACTACGAATTTTTTTAAAAACTATACATCAACATGTATAAAAGAGATCTAGTAGCCAACTGCTACATCATCCATCAACCATGGAAATCAAACAACATTTTTAAAATGTTTTCATCGTTTCGGTCAAAACGTTTCAAATATGAGACTCAACGCCGAGGGTTAGCTCCAAACCTCCAAACACGACTTTCAAGATTTTTATAAATCCACAATTTTTAAAATCATATTTTTATAAACCATGAACATCCACAAGCCCATATCATGTAATAAACCAAGAAAAAGTACAAAATATGCTTTTTATCCGAACAAACATGGTTTAAACATAAAATACAACATCTATAGCATTTTCAGCCGGTAAAAAAGCTTATAACTGCACGTAACACCCTTTAAAGATAACATAATCTAAAATCCTACCTTGGAGAGTCGAAACTCGAAGCCTCAAAAATTAAACCTCATCGGAACGAGAAGTTGTCCAGACGGATGCGAAGCCTACAACGTGGATAACAAGGCTCCACTAACTGATCGTCAAAAACCAAGCCCTAGGCCCTCAAAAGTCTAAAGAGAATGAGGAGAAAAAAGAAACTTACAACGGAAGCTAGGTTTTTGAAAATATCTCCTAAAGGTTGATATTTATAGACTCAACCCCGTATAAGAACTCAGTCGACTGAACCCACCAGGTCAGTCGATTGAAAAGCTACAAGAAAACCCAAAAATTTTCCACTGCCACGGTTCAATCGACTAAACCTCAAACTCAGTTGATTGAACCCCAACCCAGAACATCTAGTCGAGTAGATTCACCCCCTCAGTCGACTGAATGGCTACTGCCAACACACGAACTGCACACCACAGTCCAGAAAACTTCAAAACCAACCGAAAACATTAAGGACAGAAACAATCTATCATACATTTAATGGTGAAAACACATATAGTATGCTGTTCTATAACACTGAAGTATAAATGAATGCATCAAAGATATACATATATGAAAAAGAACACGTTAAATATATGTATAACGAAAAAGAAACAAAATCGGGTCTCACATGGCCAGTGGGCCTGGGAAGTGAGGGTTGTGAAAGTGTATCATGGGGTTTGAGAAACCCGGGAAGTAAGGTCATGAAAGTGTAGGTTGTAGAACTTGTTGAGGATCAATAAAAGGGTAAACGTTTGTTTGGATTGTGTATAAATTACGAGAGAGTGTATCCTTTGGAGCTTTAATAGTTTGGTTGGAATAATATCCTATATCTTGTATTAATAGTTTAAAACTTTCCTTTTTACATATCATGTTTTTATTCTTGTGTAGTCGTATCCTATGGAGCCTCGGTTCACGATGTTTCTTTAACACTCGTTTCAGGTATTGGAGGCAATTTGATGGTTTAATGGTAAGGGACGAGGTGTTGATTATCCTCTAGAAGTTGGGTCCACGTAATGTATATTGTTTTAATTATGATATTGTTTTACTTTGGGTTGTAATTAAATTCTTGTGAGTTGTAAGGCCTTAAGGCTAATGTCTTGTGTAATGGAAAGGTTATTAAATGATGATGCTTTTTCCCTAAGCTTGAATGTACTAGAGTATCTTAGTTGTTGAGGTTTTGAGTTTTGGGAGCGTGACATTAGTGCTCACGTTTTAATCCCTAACAACTGGTATCCGAGTTTCAGGTTTGGAGAGTTGATGAACACACACGACTGAAGAAGGAAGATCGACATGAATCGAGAAGTTTACAGTTTGAACTTCGGCTATTAGAGAATGCAAATAGAAGACTATTTGCACGTGAAGAAGTTGCACTTGTTGCTTCTGGGTTCTAAATCGAAGGGCATGGAGGATGAAAAATGGGCTCTACTTGATAGAAAAGTGCTCGGAGTCATTTGATTAACGTTGTCCCGGCCAGTGGCGCACAACGATCAAGGAGAAGACTACGACTGATATAATGGAGACGTTGTTAAGTATATATGAAAAATCATCCGCCAACAATAAGGTACATCTTATGAAAAAATTGTTCACTCTTAAGATGGCCGAGGGTACTCCCGTTGCACAACACTTTAACAAGTTTAACACCATAACGAATCAGTTATCTTTGATTGAGATCAATTTTGATAATGAAATCACAGCTTTGATTATTTTGGCTTCACTACAAAATAGTTGAGAAGCAATGAGAATGGTAATAAGTATACTTTTGTCGAAAAAAACAAACGAAAGTTACGACAACATTAGAGATTTGATTATAAGCAAGGAGGTTCGCAGCAGAGATTCGAGTGAGGTGTTCTTCTTCGGCTCAAATGCCGGTACGACATTGAATGTTGAAGCACAGGATAGAGATACTGATCGAAATCAGAATCGAGGCAGGTCAAAGTCCATAAGAGGCAGAAGCAAATCTAAATCGGGATGACAGCTTGGATGTTGGGCTTGTGGCAATGCTGGTCATATAAAGAAGAACTGCATGGAGTAAAAGAAGAAGACTGATGGCAAGTTGGTCAATGTTGTGACAGAGAACGTACATCATGCTTTACTCCTATCAGTGGACAGTCCCATTGACTCCTAGGTGTTGGATTGAGGGGCTTCATTCCACACTACGGTGCACTGGAAAATCATTGAGAATTATGTTACTGGTGATTTTGGCAAGATACATTAGGCAGATGAGGAGGCTTTAGATATTGTGGGTATAAGCGATGCCAAAATTAGAATGCCGAATGGGTTAGCGTGGAAGATACATAAGGTACAGCACGTACCAAATCTAATGAGAAATTTGATATCTGTTGGATAGTTGGACACTGAAAGACATTCAATGACTTTTGTTGATGGCATATGGAAGGTCACAAAGGAAGCCATGGTAGTGGCTTAAGCGACAAAGACAGGTACCATGTACATGACATCCAAGATAAGGGACTTGGCAACAGTTGTAGACGGTGGGTCAGGCATAAGCCTTTAACATCATAAGGTAGGGCATATGAGTGGGAAATGGATGAAAATTCTGTAGTTAAAAGGTAAATTATTGGGTTTGAAGTCTGTAGAATTTGATTTGTGTGAAGGATGTGTTTTTTGGAAACAGAGAAAGGTCAATTTTCTGAAAGGTGGCAGGAAACCAAAACCAAAGAGGCTGTAGTTGGTGCACACAGACCTGTGGGGACCTTCTCCAATTGCATCTCTTGAAGGCTCATGGTATTATGTTACTCAAGTAGGAGGGTATTGGTTAACTTTATGAAAAATAAGTTTGACAAATTTGAGGTGTTTAAAATGTGGAAGGCCCTAGTTGAAACTAAGATCGGGTTAAAGTTAAAGTGTATTAGATCAGACAATGGAGGTAAGTACACAGATGACGGATTCAAAGAATTCTATGCAGGTAATGGAATTAGGTGGGAGAAGACCATTCTAGGAACGCCGTAACAGAATGACGTGGTTGAATGGATGAATATGACTCCGAATGAGCAGGCCAGAAGCATGAGATTGCATTTCGGGCTTTTTGATAGTTTTTGGGTTGATGTAGTGAACACATCAACCTATATTCTGAATGGTAGACTGTTAGTGCCTTTGGGTTTCAGAATTCTAGAGGTGGGATGGAATAGAAAGGAGATTATCAGAAGCAAAAATGCTATTTTCCATGAACATGTGTTGTACAAGGATTGATCAAAGATAGAAATAAACAGTTTACTGCCAGAGGTGAGGAAATTCGAGTCCATTAACTTGGACGACATTTCTGAGAGAGCTTAACAGAATGGGGATGAGGAAGACAAATAAAATGTGAGTCCTCAGGTGGAGCACAATACACTAGTGACGACAGTTAAGAGGTCTTCTAGGAGCATTAGACCGCCAATCAATTTTCACTATCATTGTTCAATATTTTGCTCACTAATAGTGGTGAGCTAGAGAGTTATGTGGAGGCCTTGCAGACTGAGAGTTGTGCATTGGGAGTTAGTAATGAAAGACGAGATGGATTTGTTGCTGACAAACCAGACGTGGGAGTTAGCAACGAATGACGAGATAGATTTTTTGGGGAGGATTAGTGATCGCATTTTAATGTCCAACACCTCTCCCACTATTCTTCATGGCAATGATACCATCCCTAATCTAAGTTTTGATTTTTGGGTAGCTCAAGATCAACTGCTAATGAATTTTCTCATTGAATCCTTGTCTGAAGAAGTTCTTTATCTTATTGTTGGTCTTGATTCTTCTCATGCTATCTAGAAAACACTTGAGTAAGCCCTTGATTCCCCATCTTGCACTCAAATTCTACAACTACATCTATGCCTTCAAAGCATTAAACAAGGCGATCTCTTGGTTACCTAATTTCTCCATAAAGCCAAATCTCTTTCTGATGAGCTTACTGTTGTCTGTCATAACCTTTATTTGCAAGACTCAATCCTTCATTTTGGGATTTGGTTACATCCATTGCCATTCGTCCATCACCATATCTTATTCTGAATTGCATAGTTTTCTTATTAGTCATAAATTCATGTATTCTGTTGAATTTTCATCACTCTCGGTCACTAACTCCTCAACTTCATCTCCACAAGTGAATGTTGCTCAACAGAACTTCTCTTCAACCATTTGTGCTCATGGTCACCAGGGACATGGCTGTGGTTGTGGTCGCCAAAATACTTCTTATCTTTCAGATTCTTGGTTAAATCACTCCTACGATGTGATCGTCGTTTTTATTCAAATGATTCTTGCCAGAAATGTTAGATTTGCTATGGTGTTAATCACACTGCCATATCTTGCTATCAACATTATAATCATGCCAGTTTGCAATCTGTTAATCTTGCCTTTTATGCCAATTCTACTCACATTGCTGAATGGTTCACTAATGCTGGCGCTACTCATCGCGCCACTCCTAACCTTACTGCTCTTTCCCATGTTGATGATTAGCAAGGTCATGATCAACTTTGTGTAGGTAACGGTAAGGGTCTTCCCTTTTCCAACATTGGGAAAACTAATTTTCAAACTCCTTCATCTTTTAATTTATTTAACGTTTTTCATGTTTCATCTCTCACAAAATCTCTCCTTTTTGTTTCTCAATTTACAAAACATAATGGCGTATTCTTTGAATTCCATCTCTCACATTTCTTTATAAAAAATTAGGTTAGCTAGAAAATCCTATTTCGCAGGGAGACTGAATCTGGTTTTTACAAGCTTTCTACTTCAACCTCAATGCCACCGTTAGCCTTTTTATCAGAATGTGTTAATTCCATCTACTGGCATCGCTGTCTTGGATATCCTCATCAACATGTTTTGCGCCAAGTCCTTCACTAGAATAAATTTTCATATACTTCTAATAAACATGTGACAATTTGTCATGCGTGCCAATTAAAAAAGTTATCTTGTTTGCCATTATCTGTAATAGAATTTGTCTATTTCTAACCTCTAGAACTTATCTTTAGTGATGTATGGGGATTGTCTTCTGTGACGTCAATTGATGGGCATTGTTACTTTGTCTTATTTCTTGATGTTTATTTAAGATATTTGTAATTCTTTTCAATTTCCTTAAAATATGTTGTTTATCAAATATTTATCCAATTCAAGGCCATGGTTGAACATCAGTTCTCTACCCAAATTAAACAAATCGAAACTAACTGGAGTGGTGAGTCGTTCTTTAAGTTCATTTTTCAAACAACATAGTATTATTCATTGCCTTTCTTGTTCCAACACTCATGAACAAAATGAAAAAACTGAACTTTGAATTCGCCACGTTGTCAAAACTGGATTGGGTTTACTGGCTCATGCCTCTATCCCACATAAATTCTGGCACTTTGATTCTGAACTAATAGTTTATCTCATCAATCGTCTTCCCTCCATAGTTTTCCGGGGGTGCTCCCCTTATGAATTTATCTTCCAAAAGAAACCTGATTATAATTTTCTCTAAATTTTTGGGTGTTTATGCTATCCATTTTTATGTCCTTATAATCATAACAAAATATCTTTTCGTTATGTTCCATGTGTTTTTTTTGGATTACATTCCTTCTCACCATGGCTACTGTTGTCTCAGTCCCCCTCCTACTAACATAAACACACCTCATTCGTGGGCTATTGTGTGCCTCACTGCACATCTCAACCTCTCATCTCGCACTCCCTTTCCAAGATAGTTAAATTCACCCACTTCGCAGGTTTCTCCTGCCATGGATTATCCTAATCCCTCCATCCGCTCACCTAATTTGCCACTTCCTCCTATCCAATCACCACTAAACCCCCACGGATTATCTACGTCTATTTGTGAGTCACAACATTCAACTCAACTTTCATTTGATTCACCTTTATGCAATTCACCTCCTTCTCTACAAGTGCCCCCATCTTCATCTCTATCTCAAATTATTCATCTCTCCACAAACTCTTCACTTAGTGCACTATCTTTACCTACCTCTTTACCATCTTCCGCTCAAGGCATCAGCCTCATTGTCGATCTTAACTAACCAAAGCATCCTTTTTCTACTACCCTTGTTGACCATCCAACCTGTACACGTCCCATGCAACTTCGGTCCAGGAAACATACAATTCTCCATGCTTTTCTTACTGTTTCCACAGTTGGTTCTAATTCCTCACATATTACCGATCCAACTTGCTATACTTCTGCTTCCAAATTCCCTTAATGGTGATAGGGTATGAGCACTGAAATTGATGCCCTTTTTCAAAATGGTACTTAGATTCTCGTATCACCAATCCCTTCTCAAAATGTGGTTGGATGCAAGTGTATTTACCATCTCAAACACAAACTAGATGCTATTATTGATCGGTATAAAGCTCACCTTGTTGCTAAGAGCTTTCATTAGCAATTTAGACTTGACTATTTTGATACTTTTATTCCTGTGGTGAAATCGACGACCATCCATACCGTGTTGTCTACTACTACATCTAGTGGTTGGCAAATTCGTCAACTTTATATTAACAATGCTTTTCTTAATGGATACCTTATCGAACCCATTCATATAACTCAACCTTAGGGTTTGTTGATTCCCACCACCTTGACTATGTCTACAAACTTCAACGGTTTCTCTATGGCTTGAAACAGGCACCACGTATGTAGTTTGTGCGTTTATTCAATTTCTTACCAAATAGAAAATATCAAAATTTGAGAAGGCCACTAACTACATTTGGCAATGGTATATATGAAAGTATTTTTATTTAGGAAAAATTACACAGACATCCCTCAACAATGAGATTCCAATTTTTTCATTAGATCAGTCTAAAATAGACCGAACTTGCAACCACAACTTAGGCCATTCAGAATGGACCAAGCCCAATGACATTAGCTAGTCTGAGAAAGGACCAAGGTGCATAGAAAAATGGGTTGGAACCTAAAAGACATACAGTCATGCCCTTGTTGAGCCTAGAAGGGGCTGAACTTGTCAAGAGCAGGTTGAGTTTCACAATGGCCTATACAACTAACCTGGTGTAGACACCCCAATTTAATCTTGCTGAATCTTAGGCTTATCCAGATGTGTCCAATGATGAAAATCGAGTGAGATGATGCCTCTGAACGATCACCGAGAAGTAATCCAAATTCAGTGCTTCGTGAAATCAAATCGCAAGATCACATCTTTTGAACCTTGAGGCCGCAACCTCCAAACCTCGTGACTTGGTTGTTCACTGGCCCAAGTAATTCACCTGCAACCTTTGAACCTTGGAACTGTTATACTGATTGTTGCGACCACAATTTGATTCTCTTGGAAACCCTAAAGTTTGTTACGGTCGCAACCTTGCACCTCATGGTCGCAACCTTTGAAGGTGGCAATCGCAACCTTTGTGAGCCTAGTCTGACCTTTGAACGTGGTAGAACCTCATTGGTTGACATATTCTCATAAACGTACCTTTGGTACAATTGTTGGGAGACTTTTGGTTGACGTCGATATACTGCTGCTTTATCAAGTACAATTCAAGTATATCGATATTCTTCCTTACTCTTGACTCACATTTCGATCCATACCACTCCTCGATTTTGACTCAAATACTGAGGACTCCTCTGGATTATCATGTTTCAGGTATTCAGTTAGAACCCTGACATTTCTCTCCTCACATTTTCTACCCCTGTGAGGAGGTTAAGTTTTGAATTTGAATTTGAATTTTTGAATTGCATGATTATTCTTTAGTTTTACCATTATGAGGTTTAATTGTCTCATCCATGTGTTTGATCATTGATTTTGAGTCGTGAATTTCAATTTTTGAGTTGTATGCTTCTTCTTTAGTTCTGCTATCATTAGATTTAATTATCATATCTACGTATTTGATTGTTAATTTTGAGTTGTTGAACCGAGAGCATGCTTAATTTTAAAAAATTTGGTTAACTTTTACTATATTTTGGTTCAAATAGTCTCAACTGTGATTCCGTTTATACTATACACTAGCAGCCCAACACACTGTCCATTAAAATTTAGCAAAATAGTGCATATAAATCATGCAATCGCATCAATAAATGTTGCGGTCGTGACATTGTAGCATTAACAACCTCACGATCGCAACAATCAATGCTAGGCATGTGCACTTGCATCTCATTTTCCTTACGACCGCAACATTTATATGTTACGGTCGCAAGCTTTGTTTATTTTCAGTAGTTTAATTTTGTTCCAGTAACCTAGTTTTGTTATTACAGCATGCTGTATCATATCCAGTATGCTATTTTCAGTATTTATCAGCATGGTTGAGGTTTAAAACTCTTAGAATTGGTTTATTTTAGTTTAGAATCGCTTTATTTTAGTTTAGAATCATGTTGTACTTAGTGTTATGATTAGGGCTTGTTAGTTTAGATTAATCGATAGTATCTTTTAATCGTCGCATGCGGTTTGTGCTATGCATCATTTAGTTAGATTTAGTATGCTTAGAATTTAGAATCCCTTTTATATTTAGTTGAAATTTTGATGTGTTTATATGATGGATTATATATTTTCATTATTTGATTTTTAATGTTCTTTCTTTACCTCTATTTTCTGTATTTACATGCATTTAAGAAATTTAATTAAAGAACCAATAATGATTAGTAGAGACCAAACTTACGGTTAGGCGAGTGGGGTGTCTAACATCTTTTTCGATTCGTATTTTAGCTCCCGAACCCTTGTTTTATCTGGTTAAATATTTTAAATATCAGTGGTCTATTTTTATTTTTTTTGATTTTCTTAAAAATTAAGTGGCGGCTTCAGTTTTTTTTATAAAAAGTGTGTTCAAATTTTTTTGATTTTAAAGGTGTTAAAAAGTTTTCAAAACAACTATTAAATTTTCTAATTTAGAATCAAACCCGAAATCCCAACGCCACACCTAGCACATTAATGGTGACTTAACCGATCAAGCCTAACCCCTGGCAAGTCCAAAGGAGGACTCCAACCCTCCAATCGTAGGCAAAGGCAATGACCTTAGCTGATAAAGGTTAAGGGTCGAAGGGACTGTCTATGTTGGATCCCAAAATTCAACATTAACTCTCCTATATAAGGAAGGGTCTCCCACCTCCCAACTTTTGAAATGTAATTGAAAAGAAAATGCAGCAAAACCAATCGGGATGAGCCCTACGGGTTACAGGTTGGGCCGGGCTATTTTCATTTCCTTTTGTATTTCTTGGGCTCACAAATCGGGCCATGAGCTCTACCTACGGGCTGGCCTTATGGTGCTTGGACTGGGCTCCTTGGCGGGCCTTGCAGACCAAACTATTTTCACTTTTTAACTTTTTTGGAATTATATATTGGGCTGTGAGTCGAGCCTATAGACTACTAAACTCAGATCAGCTCATAGGATTCAATACTAAGCTAAAGCCTAGTCTAAAATTTTTGAGCTAGGATTGGGCTCGAGCTTAATTTGAGCTCAGGCCTACCTTTACTATGTGTGTGGTCTTTGTGTTGACCCACACAATGCGGGCTATCTTTAAACCCATACCCTTAAGTTCTTTGCATATTTCTAGGTTCTTTGAGAAACTTTTATTTTTATATTTTCTTTTAAACTTCTTTCTATAATAAAATGAATTTTGTGCTGAGAGCGAATTTGAGCCTAATTCGGGTTGAGGGCGACCTTTACTCTGTGTGTGGTCTTCTAACCGATTCGTAAGACGTAGGCCATTTTTACACTCATACCCTTAAATTCTTCGCATATTTTTGTTTCATTGACAGGCATATAGTTCTTTTCATTTTTAGTTCTAAACTTCTTTTTCTAATTAAAAATTGAGATCCTGGCTTAAGCATACCTTTACTATGTGTTGGTCTTTGAGCTGACCCGCATCATACGGTATATTTTTACACCCATGCTTTAAGTTCTTCGCACATTTTTGGTTTCTTTGAGAAGCCTTTTGTTTATTTTTCTTAACTTATTTTTTGGGTTTTTAATAAAAAAAATTTTAT
>JAOTRH010000001.1:21555556-21574965 GCA_034768845.1 Heliamphora exappendiculata | reverse complement strand
AACTTATATTCTGCAAGAACCTAAAATTTGGTCTTCTGTGTGTAAGCCGTACTCTACACACCAGATTAAATATTATATAGAATATTGGATATCCATGCATAACAAAGAAATGATATGCATACATTGCTCATAAAGATTCTCATAAAATAAAAAAAAATAATTTTATTAAAATAAAATTAAATAGTAAAAATATAAATTTTAGTATACCAACCATAATAATAAAAAGATCAAAAAGATGTTTAACCAATAGGTTTTGCAATACCTCAATTCAATCATTGACAGTACCTTTATTTTTCAAGTAGTCCCAATTTAAAAAGATGGACATACATTTTCATAGCTCTTCAGCAAAATTGCAATTCTGAAGGTGATAAATTCCATTTTCTTCTTCACACTTGTAGAGCCTTCATTTTGTATCTTGGATAATTAGTAGCACTTATTCAATTGGAAGGATATAAGAGCATGCTTTCCATGCTAGAATTTTTTTCTTGTTTGGCACCTAGGTTGTCCATATCTTTGACTAGAATTTCCTGAGGGGTGAGTTATCCGAAGTGGACCCATTCTTATGACTGATACTTTGAATAATTTGGTATGCGAATTTAACAGTAAAAAGTCCCTACTTTGAGAAGTGCCAAATAATCTTATCCTCATATACTCAAGAATTGATTGGTATTCGACAAATTAAATTAGCTTGACAAGTCAAGAAAATCTCATTTAGTATATTAGTTTCCATTACTTTGCATCTGTATCAACTAAATCACTTATAGTCTTGTTTCCCCAGGCCATACATCTTGAGCTAAAAGGCAAAGAAGATGGAAGAGATGGTATTCGATCATTTATCATTTCATAGTCTTATACTCTGCCCATTTCTGACTCTCCACCCTACCCTTGCGTTTAGGACCTCTTTTTCTTCCATTATACTCCTCTAAGTATAGGAAGGATTACAACCGACACTAACCTTAAGGAATGAGGAATTTGGAAAGTATTGAGCCTTTAATAGGTTTACCACCAGGGATGATGGATTTCTTCATTAAGTTCCATTCTTATTTAGCCAGAAGAGCTAGGTTGAACTTACTTATAAAGGAATCCTATGACTTCTTCAATTTTTTTCCACACACAGACAGTCTCAGGCTTTTTATTGCACCTTTCGACCCTCTCTTGTGTTACCCCACCAATAATTTGCTACTAAAATCAAAAGTTTATGACATAGAGAGTCTGGGTGCCTAAAGCAAGACATCGTATAGCATGGGATGGCTTGTGCTATTGCCTTAATTAGAATTTCCTTGCTAGCATGTGAAAGGATTTTTTTCTTCCATCCTTGAACCCTCTTCCATATTTGATCTTTGACGTTATTAAACACATCTCTTTTGGATCTCCCTACTATTGAGGGAACACCCAAATGCCAAATACTTTCCATGACCATCTTTTATTTTGACTCCAATCATTTGTTATACCTCACGCATCCTACAATTCACGTTTTTGTTGAAGGAAATTTCAGACGTTGCGAAATTCACCAGCTGCCTCGAGGCATCTTCATATTGTGCTAGCACATCTTTGATCCTCAGCGAATCCTCTTCTATTGCTCCGGTAAAAAAAAAAAAGACTATCGTCTACAGAAAAAAAACAAACAAACAAAACAAAACAAAAACAAATAAGAGATACTTGGTCTCCCTCTAGTTATCTTTAGCCCTTGAAATCTCCTCTCTGCTTCCACTATTTTAGTAATGCTGAAAAACGTTCTACACATATAAGGAAAAGGTATGTGGATAGAGGGTCCCATTGTAGAGGCACCTAGTTGCAGAGAAGCCCTCGGTAGGTTTTGTTGAGCCAGTTCTTTGTTTTGATAGTATAAAAGCAAAAGTTTTTGTCCCACATTGGTTGGGAAGTGGCTTTCACTTGGGTGTATATATGGAAACCTTTTGTTTTATTTTGATTGGTTAAGGTGTGGTGTAGGGTAATGGTGTGGGCTTAGCTCATTGTGTGGGCGAGTCCATGATAGCACCCGGGCCTTTGCGTGGTTAATCAAAGACCATTTAATTTTTTTATTTTGGGTCGTTACACTTATCTCTCAATCAAAAAAGAATCCTTTTTCTGTAAAGTAGGATTTCGTGGAAGTTTATCAACTTTTACTAGTTGTTGTTCTTTATTGAAAAAGGCTTCGTTGTATCCTAGGAACAATTTTGCCAGAACTCATTAGTAGACTTTCGTAGTGGGAGCAAATTACATTCTAAAGAAAATGTCTTTAGATACGATTCGAAGCATTCTGTTATTATTTTTTTCAATAGGTTTGTCATTTATCATCACTTTGTATCTTGTTACGAAAACACATATCATCATAAAATCAATCCATCATCCCCTTTTAGAAAGGGCAATTCCTCTCTATCATAGATTTTGCTCATATCAATCTTTAATGCAATATACCCCTTCTTTCCACTCATTGTGTTCTTTAAAAAATTGTTGCTGGTCAACCTACACTAAATAAAAGTGCTTTCTACTTCTGATATTATTGTTGGCAAGACACATTTCAAGCGATTTGCCAAAGTCTTAGCCACCATTTTGTAGATTACATTGTATAGGGATATTGGTTGAGAATTTGTGGATTTCCTTGGGTTCTTGATCTTTGTAATGAGGATTACATAAGTTTCATTCACTGCATTGACTGAATTGGTTCCATTAAAGACGAGCTTAGGCACATTTTTACCCACTATTCCCAAAAACTTCTGATAGAAAATAGCCGAATTTCCATCTGGCCCTAGAACTTTGGTAGCTTGCATTTGGGAGAGAGCAGCGAAGACTTCTTGTTCAGTGAAGTCCCTACGATGCTCCTTATTCATATCATCTATGACTTTCCTCTCCACCACCTCAAGCATTTCATTGTTTATCGAGGTCAAAAGGGAACGAAATAAACCTTTAAAGTACTTGAGGTTAATATCTCTTACTACCTCTTGCTGAACCTGCCATACCTCGTTGGAGTCTTCAATACCCTCAATAGAGTTTCTTCATCTTCGTTGTGATGCCTTAGCATGAAAAAAAGATGTATTTCTATCCCTGCATGAAAAAAAAGAAAGAAGATGTATTCCTATCCCCTTTTTTTACCCAATAAATTTTAAGTGTCAATTTTTTTTTGGTTGGATCTAATTTTATTTGAAATATTTATTATAGACCTTACATCAAAATCTCTATTGTAAAATGACAAATAAAAACTCAAGACTTCACTTTGTTGTGAATAAAATTGTTATTTAGGAGTATAACTAACTTTCTAAAAGATTAATTTGAATAAATTATCTCTTGAATTAATACAAAGTGTAGCCCCCTAATTTAACTTATGTTTATATTTTCATTCAATTTTTTTCACATACTAAACATGTGATATTTTTTATGGGTAAAAAAAAATAGAGCTTTTATTTCTTAAAATTTTGTGTAACCAAAAGTTAATACGAAACAAAGGACAAAATTACTTTTTGAATTTAAATATTAAGAGCTGTTGATATACATGAGTATATATGTTTATAATTGTTATTTTTTCCCTTATTTAATATTTCTTATTGAATTATAAACAATGATATAATTACAAATATTTACATTTTCAAACTTATACGACCAATTTATTTATTTTTTATCTTATAAGATTATATTATATTTTGAATATTTTATTATTTTATTGTACATGTTATGAAATATGTAATTATTGATGTTTATGCAGTATTAGGCCAAGTCAGTAATTTCTTTAAATATCTCAACTAACAATGATGGAGGCAACTCTTTAATTTTGTTGTTGTTTTTGAACGAGAAAAAAAAATAATTAATGTAGGAGTGATTTGTAATTGTTTCAATTTTAGTACCAAAAAATAAGAGAATAGTTATGATATCAATTTTATTATTTTAGCAGTAAAAATGTGATTGTTATGTAAGAAAAAACAAAACTAATGCAAATATGGATGAAAGTTAATTTATGGGGAACATTACTACATCTGAATAAAATGTTTTGACAATTTGTTCAAATTATTTTTTAAAAAATTTAATTACATTTTTATAAAATCTTCTAAAAGAAAAATATTAAAAGCCCTATAAATATTGCACATGATAATGCAAACCACTAAATAATTACCCACCATCCAAAGATTTTCAATGCCACCAGTACTTACTAATTTTGGAATTTATTGAAGAAAGTTAGAATTCAATCCAACGAGTACTTGCTAATTTTGGGCTAATAGGTACATTTGACCATGAAACTCCAGCTGAAGCAAGCTGGAGATAGCTGTTATGGCCAATGAAAACTCTACCCATTATCTTGAATGCATGTGTAATAACCTATATTTGCATATCTGATTTGCTTCTAATTAATTCAGTTTTAGATATATTTTTATTATTTAATTTGTTTATTACGTAGAACTTGTTGAATTATTATCCATGTCAAAATGTAGTTGACTTAATATTTGTAATTTTGTGATCAGATAATATTTGTTTAACTATTTTTAAAAAAATTATATTTATTATTCATATATTTATAAGTAAATGTGATCTAATTATATAGTTATAGATATTAGATCAATTTTATTTTTAACATCAATAAGAAACTCAGCAAATTTTATATAATAAAAAGAACAAATTATAATAGTATATTTAAAAATTAAATTTATTGACAAGACATCACTGTGCTCTCTCTTGAGGGGACACTAGGTTCAACCCGGTTGTGCCCACACTTATTAATTTACTAATTTTTTTTGGAAGTCTTACTTAATTTCTTCCCGTTAACAAACGTTTTTATATTTTTTATTTTCTGTTTCTATTTTTAAATTTTTTGTAAATTGTAAATTGTAAATAAAAATATATTTGGTAATTATTTTTATTTTTAAAAAATTGTAAATAATTTTCAAAATTTATAAATTTTTTATAAATTGAAAAAATATATTTTCACTTATTTTATAAACAAGTTTTGATTGTATTTTTTTTTCTATTACTCTCGACTATTACATCTAACTACCAACTCTGATCACCGCCTCTAACCACTACATTCGATCACCCCCTCCAGCCACCTCTTCTGACCATCATCTCTTACCATTATCTTTGATCACCACATACGGCATTTGACCACCATCGTTACCTCTTACTATTATTTCCGACTAACACATCCGATCACCATCTTCAACTACTACCACCGACCAACAGCATTACCTCTTTCTATCATTCCCAGTAAACACCCTTGGTTACCACCATTCGGCCACCACCTCCTACTACCATATTTAACCACTATTTTTTATTAATATCACTACTTCTTGTTATCATCACCAATAACACATCCAATCATAAGTTCCAACCACTGAATTCATCCATAAATCTTCAACTATTATTTTTTAAATATTTATGTGCCAAATATGTATTTATTTTTATTTTTTATAAAAATAAACAAAAGCATGTTTTTAATTTTTTGTAAGCAAAAAATAGAAAACTGTAAATATTACCAAACAGAGTTAAGATTTTAGGAGCTTTTCTTACTCAAAAAAAAGTCTCTTAAAATCGTTTCTTTTACTTAGAAGTCCAGATCCATATGATAGGCTAGGCAATATGTCAAATACGTGTTTATTCAACTCAACCCATATTAGTTAGATAATAGTTTTATGCATTATACCGTGTTAGAATTTGAACACTAATTTTTGAACATGAACATAAGAAATTCATGCACAAAAAGCAAAAACTAATAAATACCGATAATTTACGTAGTTTGGCCCACACCGGCCAATCTCCATGAGCTAGAGAGAAAATATTTTACTACGTCGAATGTGAAAAAGTATAGCACCCATCTCCTTTCTCTTTACTAGCTAGCCTTTTAATTTTTTGTTTCACAACCTTAAACCCTATGATTCCACTAAGGTTCTATTTATAGGCATCACACATAAAAACTCTAAAAACCCGTCAGTTCATATTATTATAAACCCTATACATAAAGAATTCTAGTAGACTCCTAATCCCACTACAACCCAATACATATAGATCAAAAATAATATAATAAATACGAGCCTGACAGAATACAAAATACTTAGCCCAATAATCTCTACATTGGCTTGAATTTTACAAACTACCTTGAAGATAACCAGCGTTGAATTTTACAAACTATAGTCGTCGTCGTCAATTCTATAGTCGTCGTCGTCAAATTTCCCTACCCAAATAGCATGGCTCGTACCTCTACCCTGAGGTGCCCGCACCTCAACCCGGGTGCCCCACAAAACTCACGATAGTAGTAGAAAAGCGTGGCCTTATCTCCCCCCTTTGTGCACACAACTAGAGAGATCACCGCTAATAACCAAATTAAGTGCAAATGAGACTCGCTTCTGTCGAGGTGTATACCTGTCCGTCACCTTTTGATTGTATTAGTCTCGTTGCTCGGAGCTTTCATGTGAACATCCAATAACTATTGCTCTCGCATATTACCGGCATCTTGCACACCATCTGATTTGCCTGATTTGCTCACTTACGTACTTGTACACCTCGTCGCTTCTGTGTACCCCTGCACCTATTCCGTGTTCATTTTCGCAACTATTATTTACCTTGATCACCTTTACGCTTTATCTGTGTATGTCGTCTATCTATACTACTTATCTGATGTCTGTCAGTAGCTCTACTTGTCACAACATTTCCTACGAGCCTGTATAGATTGTCAATCATCTGTCCCTGCAGTACATCTTTGTTTTTCTTTGAAACCCAAAGAACTCCATCTCAAGATAAGAACCCGAAACCTCTCGAATCTAGCATTCCCAGATAAATTAAATTCTTCCTTAAATTCAGTACATGTCTAACTCTAGTCAAGATCAACATGGTCTCATCAAGCCTACAAAATTGCACTGTCCTTATACTAACAACTCTACTCACTATATTGTTAGCCATCTTGATAGTACCCATATCGCATGATTAATGCGTATCAGAATACTCTCTTACTGCACACGTGTGGAACGAACATTCAAAATCTAATATCCAATCTGATTTTTTCGTACCTGAAGTAACTGTGAGCACCTCTGATTCTTCGTAATCGAAGCTCTCTATAACTACTGTCTCTAATGATTATTCTTTTTCCTTATCCGCCTTGTACTTTAGACAATTTCTCTTCAGATGACATTTCTTGTCACAATAGTAGCACTTCCCTTTATAATCTCTCGACTTGGAACGACCTTTCTTCTTAAACCCATTCTGCCTCACTGTTGTTCTGCCTCTGACTTCTTCACTACCTGATGCAATCATGATGCCCTCTCCTTGTGAACTGTCACTCTCTCTCTTCTTTAAAATCACATGAGATATGAGAATAGTAACAACCTCATCTCAACTAAGAATATATTTTCAAAACATCAGTGTAATCCTCAAATGCTCGTATGATGAGGGTAAGAAAACCAACAGGAGAATTGCTTTATCCTCGTCTTCAATCTTTGCACTAATAGAATCTAATTTTATTAGTATCCTGTTGAACTCGTCCAAGTGCTCTATAAAGTTCGCTTCCTCTGTCATCTGAAGTGCATATAATTATTTCTTTTAAGACAATCAAGTCGTCAATATCTTAGACTTGTACCGGCTCTCCAACTTAACCTAGATTTTGCAAAATTACTTTTGTTGATGACTTCTCGAATAGTACTATTATCGAGATACAACTGAATCATGCTATTTGCCAAGTTCCGCATCTCTTCTCACTCTACATCATTCATCGTTTTTTATTTTTCTAACTTCTTCCTGAAAGCCTTGATTAGTCATTCGCGCGTCAAAACATTCTTCACCCTTTACTGCCATAAAGTGAAGTCGTTGTGGCCGTTAAAAAGGTTCAATCACAAAACTCGAACAATTCAATGCTATTAAATTTTTGTCTAATAATCTCCCATAATCTAAAATCATCCCAATATCAAATATGTGTAAATCTTCTCCAACGCAACCCAAATCAACTATGATTGTACCTGATCACTCCTGATTGTACCTGATCAATATTAATCTATACCGATCTTTCTAATCCAATTAAATAGTGTAGAAATTAAAAAATTTGATCGTATCGATAAATCCGCAGTGTTGAAAAAGTCTTATGATACACCTTCTCCATTAATTAGTTTGCTATATATTCGAACCGATATAACAAAATAAATTTGCCCCATCAATTTTGAAACTTCAACCATACTGGATCAGAACTCCTTTAATCAAATTCTTATCAATTCTAGCAAGTTTTCAAGCCTAATCCCTCAACGAAATAGTGATCCTCAATGAATTATCAAATTCTATCGATTATTGTGCAAAACAATCCTACCCATTAATATTGAAAACATGTTGCTCAAAAGATTTTTGCTTCGTTTCGAAAACAAAACCCATAACTCTACACAAAACAACAACGCAGCGTCTCCTTTTTTACATCATGTGAATTAAATAATTTTTTATTTATACGATACGAAATAAATTTTTTTTACCTTGCTCAGATCACCCACCATGACTTCGAATCGTACATCATTAATTCTAATATCACTTGTTAGGATTTAAGCACTAATCTTCGAATGCGAATGGAAGCAATCCATGCACAATAAAACATAAAATAATCAACACCGAGGATTTACGTGGTTTAACCTACACCGGCCTACGACTACGAGCGATAGAAAAAATATTTCACTACGTCGAATGTGAAAGAGTACAGTACCCATCTCTTTTCTCTCTACCAGCTAGTTACTCAATTTTTTATCTCACAACCTTAAACCCTAGGATTCCACTAGTATTTTATTTATAAGCACATAAACGTGAAAACTCTAAAAGCCTGCTAGCCCATATTATTATAAACTCTATACATAAAGAATTTTAGTAGACTTCTAATCATACCCTAACTCAATTACATATATATCAAAAATAATATAATAAATACGGGTCCGACAGAATACAAGACACCCATCCCAACATATAGAACCAATACATAAAATATTGCATCTATTATACAATATACAGTTTTTGATGTAATATTTGTATAGGTGTAAAAAATCTAACCATTGAAATGAAATAATCATATTTCATTTTGTTCCCTCTCCTCTTTTATGTTTTTCTTTGTAAAAAATTAAACAAAAAAAATATCAATTTTTATTACTTTTCCATTTACTAATCCAATGAAAAAATAATATAGTTTTTACTTTTGTTATTTTTTTCTATTTTTAATCTATAAGTTAAAAAATTAAAAAATTATATTTTTAATTGAGTGTCTTAAAATTGAATAATTAATTAAATATTAAATTATTGATATTATTTTTTGTTTCATTCTTAAATTTTTAGAATTAGATATGTATTCTACAATATAGAATTTTTTATGTGACATTTGTGTAGGTGTCAAAAATCAAACCATCGAAATAAAACAAATAGTTTTGTTTTTACTTTTACTATTTTTTTATTTTTTTTATTTTTTTACCTTTATAAGTTAATAAACTAATAAAGTTGTATTTTTAATTGAGTGTCTTAAAATTGACTAATTAATTAGTTATTAAATTATTGACAAATTAACATATTTGATGTGACTTTTATATAGTAACTTAACGATTAACAGAGTTTGAAATAATTAACGATTTTGATTATATTTGTATTAGAAAAATAATTCATGTATTTTATGTTAGAGAAAAAAATAATTTGCACAGCTGTGTAATCACAACAAAGCATGATTTGGTATTTTAGTTTATTATTTCACTTATAATTTTTTTCTCTTTATTAATATCAAAGTTAATTGAGATTAGATTTCTTTCTATTGTCTTTTTTTTTATGGATTATTGTTTGAAAAATAAAATTTAAAATTATATATTAAAATGCATAAGCAATTTTAAGAAGATAAAAAAAAGGTGAGAATACCTTTAGGCATGGATTATCTCTAGTGTATATATATATATACTTTTGCCCATATTAGTAAGGAATTTGAGTTTTTTGGTAAAATATTTTATTTATTTTTTAGTGTTATATTTGGTAAAAATAATGTCAATTTTTTTAATAAAATATTTTATTTCATACAATCAAAATTAATTTACAAAATAAAAGGATGTAAGTCATTTTATTGTGGTGGTGTTAGTGGCGGCAATAAGAGCGGCGACGGCGGTGGTAACAACGGCAACAAGTGATGATAGAGATATATCTATTTTTTTAAAAAAATAATTTTTTAAGTACTACCCAAATACCCCAAAAAAAAAAAAAATTGTAAAATAATTTTACATAAAAATATTTTTCATAGTGAAATATTTTACGTCAAAAAAAAAAAACTTATTCTATTTTTAATTACAGAATTGCGCATATTTATGTATTATTTTATGTAATGTTTTATGCATTCTATCAAAATTTATTATTAATTAAATTGTTGTGCGATGGCTAACGAAATTAACGTGGCCGGTCAGATGTCAAATTATTAGTCCCTAGTAATTAACTTTTCAAAAAGTGTCGTAATAATTATGTAAAAATAATATTTTCAATATATTCAAATAACAAAAAATACAAAAAACGTGTCCTATTTATATTTTTTAATTTTTAAAATCTTATTATTAATCAGTGTACAGGGAGAGAACACTAGTGTCCAGACATAGCTTTGGAGCTAGAGTGACTATTAGGACATGTTTGTACTAGATGGTTGAAGAGTTGAATTGAATTATTAATTTAGATTAACTTTTATATGTTATGTTTAGTTGTAAAATACAAGTTTTGACAAATAGTCCAAATTGAATGTTTACGTCTTGATTGGCAATCTTTGCTGTTTGGTTTTTTTGTTAAAAGCATAAGAAAACCAACATAATTTATTTGACAAAAAAATAAAAAAAACTAAAAAGTTGCACTAAGTGCATAAGATACTCAATTCAAATTCTCAGTACATTTTAAAATATAATAATATTTATTATTTATAATTTATTTACTATTATTATTAAGGATTAATTAGCCGAAGATCCTATTTTAATAACTTATTTTAGGATAAATCCTAGATAATAAACTCATAACCTAAGAGATATTTTTTATATATTTTGTGATTTTTTTACCCTCAAATTACTATTCATGAATTTTGTGAATAAATTAATGCTAACAGAGTAGTATGACTGTTACATTTTATGGACAAATTTATTTATAGAAACTTTTCAATCTGTTCAATTAAGATGGAATAATATCTCATTAGCATTTCATGAAAATAATAATTTTATTAATACATCTTCAAAATAATCTAAAAAATAATGCTATAGAATCACCCGCATATGGCGAATGCATTGAAGAAAGCATTTTCATTACTTGCATTTTCGAGAAGACATTGCATTGGTGGGTCACCGAAAAACTATTTCACCTCCAAATAGAAAACTGTTTGTAAATCATTTTTTCGAGGTATGTCATTTTTTATAAATGATCAGTGAACTCGTTTGGATGCGGTTCGTCAATATTGATGTATTCCGTTTATGTGTGGATGTCGTAGTTGCTGAACGTGTAATCACGTATCCATTTTCATTTGCATTCCATTTGATGTATTTCATTTGTGTCTCATAGTTGCTAAAAACGATAACTTTTTTTTATTCAAAAAGAGTTTTTATTTTATTAGAAATGTGAATATTAGTTTTTTGCATATGAAATACTTGTCCAATTAATAGCATCATGTTTCATGCAGAACATGTTAATATGGTAATATAAGTTTTGTCAATAACAGCAGTGCAAAATGATAATAGTATACTATGATAATATGGATATGTGGTGAAAAGAAGTGCAAAATAATAATGGTCTGCTATGCTAATATGGATACAGTGTGTTCAATTTACGCCGCAGCTAGGGTTTTCCAAATATAACAATGATTTTGCAAACAAAAAATGGTAATAGATGACTCAGTCGAAAATTTCATATTAGCATTTTGTACATAAATTAAAAGAATGAAGGTTCATGGACGGTTTGTACACCGCTGCTAGGGTTCCTAAAATATAACAACAATTTTAAAAACATAAAATGTGAATGGATGAATCAATAGAAAGTTCTATATTAACATTATGTACAGAAAGTAAAAGAATGATGGTTCATGGAGGGTTTCTCACTTTTGATCTTCATTTCCTACACCAACGATTTGATACTTCGAAGATTTTATGGAGATTTTATCACTCTTGAAAATATGAAAATTATATTTGATTCTCTAGAGAGATTACCGTATTACATAGTGCTTTATATATGGAAATTGAATTTGCGTTTGATTGTGAAAAGTTTGATACACAGAGCAAATGCAAAATGAAAATACTTTTGAAGTTTTAGCTTTTCCTTTGTTTTAGAAAAGAGTTGTCAGTTTGTAGACAATTTCGCAGGAATGACAAAATAAATAAATGGGGGTACTTTTGGTGTGGTGAACAAAATGATGATTTCGTGGATTAGTTGTTTACTAAATGGTACTCAGACTCAAATAAATTGTCTAAATAGAATTGGAGATTAAATCATCCTATTATTAATTACATATAATTGTTACTTTCAATTATATAAAAAGATAAAACTATTTAATTTGAACAAAAAATTTAAAAAAAAACTAAATTTTTTTTAATCAACTAACTTTTAAAAAAATTAAGTTAAAAGCTAATTTGCCAAGCAACCTATATTGCACAAAATTTAACTTTTTGATTAAAAATATAAAGAAAAAGAGAAAAAATTACCTTAAAGTTAATTGCCAATCAATGGCCCTGTTTGGGTGGTTGGTTTATTGGCTTATTTACTTATTAGCAAATAAACCAAAACACAAATTAAAAAACGATTTATATATGTTTTTTAAAACAAAAAAATCTGTAGTTTAATTTATGCGTATGGATTAGTCAGACAAAAAGAATAAGCCACCAACGTACAATCCATAAGATAGCAATTTTAACGTAAAAAAACCCTAAATGGATAAAAAATTACGATATTTTACCAAATTCAAAAAACAAGCACTATATAAAAAGTTTGGTTACAAGAAACTCTTACAAAACCCAGTTGAATCATCAACCTAGTACTAAAAATCTTCTTGCCAAATTCTCGTACACCAAATCCTTGCTTGTCCGCCGTCGAAATCCTCATTCGATCTTCTTGTTTGAGAATCCTCTCAAGACTCTTGATTTGTTATCTTTCTATCACCTTGAAGAATTGGCTTGCGACCTCTATGATTTTCTTTTATGATCCAAATCAAATTCTTGAAGAATTGGCTTGCGACCTCTATGATTTTCTTTTATGATCCAAATCAAATTCTTCAAGTTTTCACAGTAGCTCTCTAGGTATTTTTATGCCCATACGTTCTTGCCCAGCAACCTTCTCAAAACATCTGTATATCTCCAATCAGACTAACCCTAATAGCCTATAAAGAAGCCTTTCGCGATAAAGACCGATCGAGGGGTCAAATAACCACTCGAGCGGTAACGCAAACTTTTTGAACTTGTGCAAAAACAAGAAGCATCTGGAGAAGGACCGATCGAGCGGTTCATACACCGCTCGAGCGGTGGTGGAGAAAAAACTACACACAGGACTAAAGAAAAACAAGAACCTCTGTTACCTGTATAAGTGATATGAATATTTCCACAAACCATCAAAAGGAATTGGAACAAAAAAATACAATAGTCACAAATTGCCAAAATATGAGAAGGATAAAACCTAACACAAATAGGTCAGTATGTTTGGGTGAAAATTGACTTATTTGCTTATTTAGCTTATAAGTCACTTCGTTTGACTTATAAGTCAGTCAGCTTATTTTGGTTTATAAGTCAATTTATTTGACTTATTTAGTTTATTTTGGCTTATAAGCCAGTTTATTGGCTTATTAGTTTATTTGCATATTTTTGGTTTATTTTGTTACCCAAACGACGTAATTTATTTATTGACTTATAAGTTAAATAAGTCATAAGTCATGTTACCCAAACAGGGCCAATGTATTAATTTTTATGGAGGGTATAAGTTGTGAGAGAGAGGAGGTGGGTAAAGGGATTATTAGAGAGGGGAATGGACTAATTTAAAATGACAATTTTATCTATCCATGTTAGTCTTACAATATTTTTATTTTAAATTATTTTTTGTATATTTTTATTTATATTTTCTTAAATTAAATATTTAAGAGGTGGTTATTAATAAAATTTTCAAATTTTATTCCCTTTTTCTATTTTTTTCATTTTTAAAACATTTTTGTTCTATTTATTTATCAGGATTAGTTAGAAATAAGGTCCAACGTCAACTTTTTACATTGCAACCTTTACTTTTTTAGATGATTTATTTTTACTTTTTTAAAGTTTATTTTATTGTTTTTATTTTTTAAAATTTTATTTGATAACATTTTAATTGTATTTGCTCGTTATATGCATAACTAATCATCGACAAAATTATATTTATACTTTATTTTTTGTTTTTTGCTTTTTAAAGAAATATCCATTTAAACAAATAAACGCGAGAGTTGACTAAAAAATAAATTATACAATAGTGACTATTTTTATTTATTTATAGTTGGGAATGGTTATGACTTTATTTTCTTTTTTGTTGTATAGGCTATGACTTTTAAGTTTTAACTATGGGCAGCTTTCCCTAGCCTACAAACCCGTCGAAGTTTGAAAATCGATTGAGAATAACGTTTACCCACGGCACGTCGGCACCTTAGGGCCCCACAATTAATTTAAAAATTAATATTTCTTTTATGCAATTTTAATTAAAAAATTAAAATAAATTTAAAATACTTCGTTTAGTAATTTAGTTCTTAATCTAATTTTTTTATAAAATTAGTTATTTAAGTAAAAAATTAACTTTCTTATTTTTTGTTCGAAGTAGACAATTACCCTTATATATATTTAATATTAACAATTATATGTAATTTGTAGTAATAGTAAATACATTACGAATAAGAAAATATTATTATATTTTAAAAGTTGTGAAAGTTTAAATTAAATATTCTAATAATTTATATTTTGATTTAACTTTTTAATTTTTTTACTCTTTTTTTTACAAACGAACAACCTTGACTATTTGGTATTTTTAGTTAAAAAATTAATTTTGTCAATCAGGCCTAAGTCTTGGATTGGTAAGATTGGATTTTTGGTTTTTTTTTTTAAAATCAACTTTTAAATTGTATTACTTGATTTTTTAAGAAGTTGACTATTTTTTTATTTAAAAAAATTATACACATTTTAAATATTATAATTTTTTTTTTCAAATAAAATTATTATAATATCCTTAATTAAATAATCAATTGTCCTCACAAGAACAAAAAAACGTCCTGCAATATCCTAAAAACATTAGTTACCCAAAATCAAATAATATCTCAAATACTATACCATTAAAATAAAGAGTAAGGATATATTATACATTTAATAAAAAGAAGTAAAAAAATTACTATAAAAAATTATACCAAATAATTTAACTTATTTACTTATGTATTTTAAAAATTAAATCTCTTAAAAATTATACTTTTTTAGACATCTCAAACATGCTTAAGTCAATTGTTTAAAATTGTAACTTACCGCATTATATTTTTTAATTTCAAATTATTTTTTTAACTTTTTAATTTAAATTGATTAGAAAAGTTTTGAAAAAAAATAAATTAAGACTGGAGTAGTCTAATAAAAAAATATGAAGGAAAAAAAGGTAGTTCAAGTTTGAATATTCTTATTCTTTAGTAAATTTTTTATTAAATTTAATTTCTCTTTTAAGATGTTTAAAGTTCTCCAATATACCCAAAAGTTAAATACTTTTTGACAAACTTTACTACAAACATAGAAACCCAACAAAAACTAAACTTTTTAGAAGCTAAACTTAAAAGCTATTTCAAAAAGGCACTTAGTTTCTGTTAGCATCTCTAAAAATTAGTTCTAAAATTATAGTGTTTGATATTTTATGAAAATTTATTTTTTAAAATATTTTTAAAAAAACTTATACTTGTCCTAAACAAAAACTCATTTTTTCACATACTTTTATCTTTAATAAATTTTTGTTGAATTTAATTTCTATTAATTTTTTAAAAGTCCTAGCCAAATTGTAAGGAGAAGTTAAATACTTTTTGACAAAATTAACTAAAAACATAGAAAGCAAACAAAACTGGGTTAGAGCTGGCAGTAAAACCGACCCGAAATGGCGCCTCCGTTGCTAAACAAAAAGTAGTACATTTCTTAGGCCATTGGCAACTTTGGTTTTTTTCGTTTATTGGCTAGGAACGATAAAAAAAAAATTAAAGTTATTTATTTGGTAAAAAATTAAAAAATTAAATTAAAAAATAAATTTTTATAATATTTTATTAAATTTTTATTACTTTTAAAATATAATAATACAATTTATTCATAACTTATTTACTATCTCTATCAATTACATATATTATTATTAATATCAAATATATAAAAATATAAAATTATCTATTTTAAACAAAAAATAAAAAAATTAACTTTTTTACCTAAGCAACTAACTTAAAAAATACGTTACCAAACAACTAATTTTTAACCCAATTTAGTTTTTGAGCTAAAAAAATAAAAAAACTAAATTTTAAACTAATTACCAATTTGGGCCTTAATCTCAGCTTCCATTTCTCGTTTCTAAAAAATTAACTTTTAAGTTATAGTGATAGATATTTTTGAAAATCTCATTTTATATTTTTCCTAAAAAAACTATGCATTTCCTAAAGAACTCTAATCTTTTTTAACAAAATGAGTATAATTTTCTTAATTAAAAATTAACTTTTTTATTAAAATGTCTTTATTTATTTTTGATATTTAAAGTGTCCGAGCTAGTTTGCTTCCACTTTAATTAATTCTAAGACTCTAAAGCTGACACCCAAATAAGGTTACGAGAGAATTTAAACCCGTGATCATTAAGAAATAAATCTAAGAGTTGATCAATTAACCTACTCTCATTAAGTTTACAAATATTTATTTTTAAAAAAAATTATTTTTTTAAAATGAGAAATAGATACTACAACATAAAAATTAAAAATTAAAATATAATAGATATTTAAAAAAAATAAAAACTACCCTACACATAGATTATCTCATAGATAATTAAGTTTCATGTTTCTTAAAAAAACAAAAACATTATTTTAAAAGCCAAACGTTTTAGAAATTGGCAGAGGGAGAGAGATTGGGGCAGCGGACGTGCTCCATGCTCTGCTAATTGATCAGCTCCTTCAACCTTTCGTCAAGATTGAGAATCCAACAATGTCGATGCACGTCAAGACCGACTCGGAGGTGACCAGCCTGGCGCCGTCGTCGCCGACCCGGTCCCCTCGCCGCCCTGTCTACTACGTGCAGAGCCCGTCGCGCGATTCCCACGACGGCGAGAAGACCACCAACTCCTTTCACTCCAGCCCCGTCCTCAGCCCCATGGCTTCCCCCGGCCACCACTCCCGCGACTCCTCCTCCTCCACCCGCTTCTCCGGCTCCTTCAAACCCGGCTCTTGCAAGGCCGCCGACGGGTCGGGTCGGAACCACCCCCGCCACCATCGCAACGGGGAGAAGCGGTGGAAGGAGTTCGACGCCATTGAAGAGGAGGGTCTTCTGGACGAGAACGACGAGGATGACAGGGGACTTCGCCGCCGCTGCTATTTCGTCGCTTTTGTCGTCGGCTTCTTCGTTCTCTTCTCGTTCTTTTCTCTGGTTCTGTGGGGTGCGAGTCGTAATCAGAAACCGATCATCACCGTGAAGGTCGATCATTATCTATAATCAAACCCATTTTTTCAATTAAACAGTTTGTTTAAAATTAAAACGTGTTTTGTTCATGAACTGCTTTATTCTCGATCAAATTAAATTTTTATATAGTTGATATTTTCTTTGGAAAACTTAGTTGATGAAAAAACTAAATTATAATTTTTGATATGATTTGCAGAGCATTTCATTTGAGCAATTTGTGATCCAAGCTGGTAATGATTTCTCGGGGGTAGCCACGGATATGGCGACGATGAACTCCACCGTGAAGTTCGTTTATCGCAACACCGGTACATTCTTCGGAGTCCACGTCACAATAACACCACTGCTTCTCTCCTACTCTCAACTTACCTTGGCCACCGGAACTGTAAGTCAATTTATAAATTTCCTTATTTTCTTTTCTTTCGAAAGTGCAATATTATAGGAAGACGCTTCTCTACTCTTCGTTTTGCCAACTGGACTGTTTATCCTCTTATGAAACACATTGGCCTCGTTTGGGTTAAATATTTAGAATTTTGTATATTTTAACTAAATTTGTTTTTATTTTTTCGAATCGTATCCACACCTTTGAATTTACAAAGTAAAAATTTTTAATTGAAAAATCAAATAAATTTACTAAAGACGAAAATAAGCAACATAAAATTTCGCTTATTAAATTATTTTTGTATTTTTAGAACTTTTTTATATTTTGATAAAAAAAATTTATTTTTTCAACTCGTTTCGATGAAATTAAGTCAAAAAATATAATAATTTGACTGAATAATAAATTTTATTTATTAAAAATAAAAATAAATAAAATTAAATAAACAAATAAACAAAACCGATTACTTTGAGTCTAAGACCGGTTTCTATTTTTGAATGAATATGTTTCGATTATGTGACTATCTATTGCCCCTCAATTAACTTTTTATATGTATGAGTATCATCTTCTTAATGTGTTTTACAATATAAGCGAATTGAATCATTAAAATAAGGGCAATTTATTGGTGTTTGGCATACTAATAGCTCGTAGATTGTAATTTGTAATAGAAATTTTGAGTATTTGACAAAAATTATAATTTGTAATTGAAATAGAAAAAAATTAGTTATAAATTGTAGTATAAGTTGTGAGTATTTAAAAATATTTATATTTTATAATTAAAATTAGTAATAAAAAATTAAAAATTATTAGCCAAACACTTACTAAATTGAAGAGAAGCTAAAGCATGATTTTTTTTCTCTCTCTTTATTCCAATTATTTCAAACTACATGACTCTGTTCATCTTTTGAAATTTGTACAACACATCATCGTATATCTAGTTAAAAATTAGTACACATAAAAATATGAAGGTAAAGGATTAATGATCATGTTATAAGAATATTTTCAACAATTTATTTATATAAAGTTTATTAGTTAAAATGCCTAATATGAAAAAGTTTTTAATATGTACCTTACTGTTTGGGGTGTATTGTACATATATATTTATGAGATTTTATACTTGAAATTATAAATGCGTATAATTAAGAAATATTTGAAATGTCATTTAAATGCCGTGAATTATGAAATTTGTGATTTGGGTTAATGGTTAAATTTATGAATTTAATTTATGAATCTAATTTATGATTTAATTATGAATCTATATAATAGAATTTATGAAGTGCATAAGATACATCCTAAAATTAGTGGGGTGTACTTAAACTTTTCTCTAATATTGTTGTGCTTCAATAGATTATTTATCTCATTAGTCATTTTAAATTTCACAATTTTAGTTAAAGTAAATGCAACTATGCATTTAATATTATTTAAAATTTATTTAATCATAATTATTTTTT
>JAOTRH010000001.1:21537947-21555456 GCA_034768845.1 Heliamphora exappendiculata | reverse complement strand
ATAGAGAGAGAGAGAGAGAGAGAAACATTTGAGTTGAAAGAGAAGATAAAGAAAAATAACTATTAATAGTAGTTAATGTTGGAATAAGAGAAAACAATTGCTGATAGTGGGACAATTTACATGTTTAGACTTGAAGTTAGCAATAAATGAAAAAGTAACTTCTAAATAAATATAAAATTATAAAGTGTGACAGAATTTCACTTTTTAGAATTTGGATTTCTTTATAATAGTGATAGATATTTCTTTATAATAGTGATAAATACAAGGTCCAAAAATGAGTCCTCCATTGCTTCGAAACCACTTTTCATATCAAAGAGTTTTGGAAGATTTCATGAAGGGATTTTTTCAAATCACTTTTACAGTCGCATTTGTTTGAGATTTTTTTAAATTAAAATTTTTTATTCAGCGATTTAAGATCGTCACTGGACCAACCATAAACTCAAAAATCATGTGTTCGACTTCCGCTAAAAACATCTTGATTTAATCGATATCTGTGATTTGCGAGTGATTACAAGTACTTGAAAATTTATGTTTTAAAAGTGAGTCTAAAGTACCTTTCTTTGAGGTGGTTCGTTCGTCATCAAAAATATATATATATATTGCTACCTACATTGGGCTCAGTGACGGAGCGAGAATTATTAATGAGTGGAGGCATATTTTTAGAATTGTAAATATATTTTTTATTTGATAATTATAAAGAAAAAAAAATTAAAATATTACTCAAAAGGTTCATATCTATTTATAATATAAAACTTAAACTTACAACTTATCATAACAACTTTTTATATTTTGAAAACGATACATGATAGTTTCATTTGAAATACTATTAAAAATCTTTCTCTCAATATAGATAAGCAAATGATGGCACTGTGGCGATGAGCTTGCGGTTGAGGGTCTTGCGGTGGTGGCGACGACTCAAGACTAGGAAACTTAGAAACCTTAGCTAGATCTCTCACTGTGTCTTTCGGAGTTTCCGTGAGTAAAATGTAAAATTAATTGCGGATGAGCAATTTTGCTTTTTATCTTAGGTATATAAATGAGTTAAAGTAAAAGATAGTGGGGCTAAAATGTAAATTTAGTAGGAGTATAATTACTATATTTTTAAGATACATATAGGTAAAAATAAAAAATTCCAAAATGTGACCGGGGCATCAGCCCCCACTTTGCCCTCACGTCCCTCTGTCCTTGATTGAGATTGACGTTCTTGTTGAAAGCGTGAGTCACTCTCACGTGTTTCTGTTCTTGAATTATAGAGTAGAGAGTTTGTTACTGTCGACAAGTGACTTTCTATTGGGTTTAAGTATTCTATTGACAATGACACCTAAAAACTATCTAAGAAAACTTTCATCTTCTTTTTACTTTTGAAATTACCATAATATCCTCCTATTCCCAAACATCTCTGTAAATACCAGCCCTCGCCTGTACCGCTGTACGTGCGTGGTTGTGCAAGGGAGGAGTAGTAGTGGCGGGGAGGGGCTGCCGGAGGTCACCGGACTAAAGGAAGGGTTTGGAAATAGGAGGATATTATAGTAATTTCAAAATTTTAAAATATTAAGTGTGTTCCTAAATAATTTTCAGGCGTCACTAGAACCACCCATGGGTTTATTACGAGGAATGGAAGAAAGCTCACTCTAGGTGGATTGGAGGCTCTCAGCACTCATTTAGGGACACTAAGTTCGAGTAATGTTTTAATTTTGAGAAGGAAAAAATATTTTATACATAGACAATCTCAACCAATCACATAAAATTAATTAATTCTGGTTATTTATTTATGTTAAAATTAATAAGTATTGTAATTTTTAGTGTGAATAAATAGTCAAAATTTAATTTCTACAATTTGTGTGTAAATAAATTGTCAAATTTTAATTTCTACAATTAATTGTTTATGTACATAGTATTATTGTTTCTAAAATAAAAATATTCAGTGATCATTACAATCTCGCCATATTTGGGCGGCCAGTTGAAATGGAAAAATTGAGCGCTTTGTTTTTCTAATGAAGCCTTACTTGACGACTGGCTTTAAATTGATTTTTTGTTTTTTTGTTTAAAAATTTAAAAAGTTAAAAAGTTTTGTTTTTTAACTCAAAAATTTTTAACCTTTTTGTTTTTTTCATAAATTTTTTTTTATATTTTTTAAAAATATTATAATTTTTATTATATATATTTATTTTTTATAAAAAAATATATTTTTAAAATTTACTCGTCAAAATTAATCAGACAAGATCTATAATAAATATAAAATTATTTAAAAATAAATTTTAAAAAATTATAATAATTTTAATTAAAAAATTTTGTCTTTTAGCTTAAAACCTAAGTTTTTTGCTTAAAAGTCATACATATTCCAACCAAACGAATTTTTTATTTTTATTTTATTTAAAATAATTTTAAGTCAAAACACCTGCTTAAAATTGGTTGCCAAATGAGCTCAAAAGATGTGAAAATAAGCATAAAGAATATAACGCAAGAGTGGATAACTAGCTGGATTGTACCAACCATTTTTTTATAGCTCAGGATTTGATTGGCAATTTACATTTTTTATTTTTTTATTTTTTGTTTTGCTAAAAACTCCCAACATATAGTTTTTGTCCAAAATAAAAAATAAAAAATAATAATAATAAAATCAAATTAAAACAATAATTTGTCGAACTTGCATCTCATTTTAAAAGACAATAATAATACTCTTACATTATAACTTATTTCTTACTAATACTAAATATATATATATATATATATATATATATAGTTATAATCAATTATATAAAAAAATAATATTATTCAATTTGAACCAAAAAAAAATTAAACTTTTAAATTAAACTTTCCAATTAATCAATTTTTAAAAAATTAACTTAAAAATTATACCAAACAATTTACTTTGAACCTAATTTAAATTTTTAACTAAAATGCAAAAAAGCAACAAAAACAATAACTTTTAAACTAATTTCCAAACAGATTCTAAGTGTGTGATCAATTCAGAGTTTATTTTCCGAAAAAAAATTGGTCCCAATTATTAAAAAGAATACACAAATATGGATGGATCATACTTGAAGAGCCAGGGAGAAGGAGTTCCCCATGTCCTAACGAGGCATGGGGGCCATCATTCCTCGGGCCGTGGATATATCATAATTGTGTTCTTTTTTAATTGTTGATAATTTAGAGTTTTTGCATTAATTTCCGCTCAAATCGACTAATTTCCAAAAAACTAATCTCACCTAAATCAAAATTGTAATTGCAACCAAAAAATGAGGAAAACAATTTGAAGGCAGCCAACCACTTCAACAACTATTTGATAAATTGACATTCACTCAAAAAAAAAAAAAATTTTGGGGAAATTTTAATAAGCTCCCTTCTCTTTTTTTTCTTTTCTCTTATTTATTTATTTATTTATTTATTTATTTTGGAGGAAAGGGAGTTGGGGTGGGGGGTGGTGTTTCCCAGCTTATCCAATATTCAACATGCAAAATTTACCACATAAGCATCAACTAGAAAGGATCTACACAAAGTGGTTTTACTGCTAAGAAATTTTTGATGTGGAGGATCCACTGAAAGTGGCAACTACAGAGCATACATTTCATAGCAAGGAGATGAGACGGATTATACGAGAATTACTTTAAGCTTCCATGAAGAAGACAACCTAAGCTGGCTTTGATCCCAAAAGAACAACCACGAAGAAGATACAATCACTAAGAAGGAAGGGGTTTAGAAGTTTGATTGATATCACAATAGCAGCTACCTTTTCTATTTACAATGCATCTCAAAGCTGCTAGGCGTCCACATTTGATTGCGGAAGACCTTGGCAATGCGCAACAGCTGCTCCAACTAAAACCTGTGACAGTTCTGACTGTTACACTTATTTTCCAGTGTCCATTCGATATCAAACTAAAGCACAAGGAAAAAAAACCAAGAAAGTTATAGTTGCGAATTTGTTTTCGCATGTCCGAATAGGCTAGTAGCAGTTTCATACTTTACATCTAAATTACTTTACTTTAAGAACACCAATCAGATGTGCATTGTGCTACCAAACTACTCTGTTAAACTAATATAGCATCCAGAAACATCATAGCAATTCTATATGTGGTAATGAATAAAATTTCATCACTTGTTTACCACATCAATGAAAAGATTTCAGTAGAACTTATCATCAGCCAATCATTGATCTCTTTGCATAAATAAATAATCTTCTTGTAAACCAGTTGCCAGATAAGACTTAAAAGAATTGTTTTATACCATGTTTCACATTCCATACAAGCTAATCGCAAAAATTTAGCAAATAACATTGTAGATACATATAGTCCATAGTTGGTGTTCATATCAATTTGCACAGGACTAGTCAAGCATTCTGATATCTAGATCAACAAAAGTAAAGAAAAACCAAGACATGAAAGACATAGTGAATGAAATAAGTGAAAAAATTAGGAATTACCTCGTCTCAAATATAAATCAAGGGAATATGCATGGAATTAGGTACGGCAGGAAAAACAACCACTCAGAAAACCCACTTTGACATGTTTGCAGAAGAAAGCAACTTTATGGGAAGTTTTGGGCACCGGATGGGGATCAATGCCTGATTTTGAGCTTCTCATCTCTTGGGCTTTCATCTGAGCAAGTGTCAGCTTGTTCAAGATCTTATCCATAGAGGAAGATCTCTTTTTCTCCAATTCCATCTGAACAAGTATCCTTGTTAGTAAAGGTAACAAGTTCTATTAAACTAACTATAAATTTTGTACCCTTCAAACTCTTTCTTAAGGTATTCATGCTATCTCATAAGCGGGCCACTGGTGGAAAAGAGAAAAGCATTGGAAGTCAACCCAAAGAAACATGGACATGAGGAAATAATATTTGACTGTATGTTAAACAAATGAGCATAAATTAACCTCGAGTTTCTGAATTTCTGCCTCAGCTTTTGCCTTCTGCAAGTTCTCCCATGCCGTGATCTTGGCTTCCTCTCTTTGGAGCCTGCTCAAGAGAGAAAATCTTAATTCCACTTGCTCGCAAGTATAAGCTAGAGATATAAACGACACTCTTCACGCCATGTTAACTGCAAGGAAATATGCTAGCTGCCAAAAGGGGATGAACTATCCTGATAAAGAGTTCTATCCAACTCACCTTACATATTTCTCTTCAGCTTGTCAAATCCTTTCTTAAAAGAGGATCAAAATCACCAAGAGTCATTATTTTTGGGGGAAGATGAAGGATCTAACCGCTGCTAGGTCAAATGGAAGGAAGTACATGAGCTCAGAGGAGAAGGGGAAGCATAAACAGGCACATTGAGTTCATGAATGTTGCTTTGTTGGAGATTTGGTTATGAAGCTCACTGATGAAGAAGAAAGCTTATAGTGCAGGTTACTGAAGCAAACAATGGACCAACAGGAACAAGCAAATTACAGAAATCAGATTCACCAGTCATCATGGGATGCAAATCTTCTTGCCAGCAATGGGGCAATTGCAATTAAGTATAAATCAATGGTGAGAGAAGATGTTTGCAATGGATGAGTTTATATTGGGGTTGCTCTGCCCACTGTAATGCTATGAAAGCAGGCATGAGTAGGAAATCATCTTTCAGATAAAAGTTGTTGGTGTGTTTCCTGAGCTCTCAAAGAAACCTTTGGAACTAGGAGTCAAAGACAATGAACAGTCTGACATTCACGTACAGATTGGGACTGTTTCCAAGGGTATTGATGTAAGATGGACCATGAAAAATTTCTAGTGGTGACTATCTTTTTCCTTGTCCTTGATTGATCACTTATCTGTTGATATTGCATAATTTATTGGTTTTTTTTTGTGTGCGTGTGATAAGTTTTATAGATAGCGTCTTGGGAAATGTCTGCCTTTAATTTGGAGTTGGTGGAACAATGGAGGCTAAATACATGGCTTTATGAGGGCTGCATACTTGTGCAAATTCCCTGAAGAAGTTCTGAGGGTGCAGAAGTAGCCAGCTAATGCCAGGCTGACTAATCAATGGCTGTTTCATGAAATCCAGAAAACATTTGGTGCATTATTTCGTAGATTGAGGTCTTGCCTCTGTTTCTTAAATTCATCAGTTTTAGAGCCTGCTTTATCTTCTGGTATGGTCGTCCTCTATATATCCTAGACGCTCCTTTGGAACACAAACAAAAATAACAGCATCTATAACCAAAAAGGAAAGGACTCTGATCTGGAGCCGGGGACTGTTTGGCATCTGACTATTGAATGTAAATGATGAATTTGTAACTTAGGTATGTGAGGGTATGACCATTGATTTTGTAACATAAGTAGGTGAGGGTACGGCTATTTTGATGTAGCACATGGAGGGGATAAGAAGAGTGGCAAGGTAACCCAACAAGGTCAAAACCCTAACACAAGACTACAACCTTAAACTCAACTTTTCATTAATCCCCCGTAGTATATCAAGTGAGCTTCTTATTTATAGGCTTAGAACCCTAATCCAAAATGAAGTTAGAATCCTGAACGAAAAGAAAAAATAAAATAAAAATTTAAATATTGAAAGAATAAATAACATCTTAAACTTAACGAAACAAAAATAAAATCTTAATTAAAAGATAATTACAAATAAAACTAATTAGTGAATGATTAAAATAAAATTATAAATAATCCTTCATGTTCTGCATCATTCTCCTCCATTGAAAAAAAATAAGTCGACCTCGAATTTAGTTTGACATATTGAACACGTCCATGCCAAAGAATCAGATGTGCTATGAATAAGCTACTGATTTTCCTTCCTTTTGAAATTTGAAGGCTTTCAATTATGCGATTCAAAAAGAAATTGTTTTTAAGTGGTTGACAAAATACACTAAATATGAATGAACACCGAATCAAAATCGTTAACACTAATGAAATCCATCCTCTCTAACCTATTGAACTCTTCTGTTGGTGGACCATCAATAGGAAGTGCCAAATTGAGTTTCATCTTTATGTTCAAGAGATCCTTCATTAGAAGGAATTGTGTTCTGCATGGGAATGTCTTATTCTTCAATAATTGGATGAGGGATTAAATCATTAATCTCATAAGATGAAATAGAATTAAACTTGTCTTGGTCCTCACCAAAATCTAGATCTTCTAGTTTAGAACTACTGTCTACCTCGGCCACTTGTGGACCCTCTACCATGCATTGATGCACAAAAATTTGTGGTAGAGCACCTAATATTCCACTAATTGCAGTATTGTCTTTGTCTTTATCTTGCAGAAAGATAGTAGCCAATTTATTTAATATAACTTGAACGAATGCTATATTAGTAACCTTGATTGGGCTAGAGAATAAAATCTTTTTTCAAAGATGGTCGAATCGTGGCTGGGTGTTGGCCATGGATGTTCCAGCAATGGGCTGGCTGGGATAGGGTTTTCTTTTTTCTTTTTTTTTTGTTAGGTTGGGCTAAAGTGAGCTGTTTTTTGACGCCAGGATAAAACAGGTTACTGGCCTTGGGCTTATAAGGTTTTAAATGGGTTTAATGAGTTGGCCAAGCCAAGAGAGAGAGAGAGAGAAGGGTGTCTAGGTTTTTTTTTGGCAACTTACAAGGACAGTGCGGAGGGAGGGGACTTTCTAAGATTTCAGCGAGGAGGGAGAGTGCTTGCTAGGGTTTCGACGAGGTGGGAGACATTTTGCTAGGATTTTGGCGGTGAGGGAGGAACAAAGGTCGACGAGGGCGAAAGACGAAGGAGGAAGAGGCGAAGTCGAGGAGGAGGGCCGCCTCGCCAAGTGGGAAGGAAAGAGAAGAAGGCAAGAAAGGATATCTAGTGTATGATGGCGGATCAACTGCGACACGTTGTTCGCAAGTGACGGCAGTGGTGATGGATGGTTTAGCAGCAGCTGATGGTGTAAGCGGCGATTGCAGGTTGCACAGAGCTTCGCCGACGTCAATGGTGGATTCTGGGTGGTCGCAGTAGCTTCAGAAGAGTGCAACGAAGCAAGAAAGTAGTACGAGAGAGGAAGATCGAATCTAGAGCCTAAACTCTTATACTAAATAATCCAACACATGGATAGAAAATGGTGGGAAAGGAGCACAGCAGGGTCAAAACCTTAACACAAGCCAACAGCTTTTAAACATTAAACTTAACTTTTGATTCATCAACCCCAGTAATATATCAAGTAAGCATATTATTTATAGGCTTAAAACCCTAATCTAAAAGAAAATAAGAATCCTAAGCGAAAAAAAAAAACAAAAATAAAAATAAAAATTCTAATTAAAAGATAAATTAAAATCTTAAACTAAAGAAAATAAAAATAAAATCTTAATTTAAAAGAAAATCAAAAATAAAACTAATTAGTAAATAATTAAAACAAAATTATAAATGATCCTTTCATCTTCCGCATCAACCATTCACCTCTATGCAAATCCCACTCCAACAACCCAAGAAGAGTTAGTTCTCGCCCAACCCAACTCTACTCGCTCAAGAAGGGTGGGCTCTAAATCAACCCCACCCTGCTTGACCAAGAGGGGTTAAGCCAACCTTGCTCCGCTTACCCAAGAAAAGCTAATTACAAGCCCACCACTCTCCACTCACTCAAGAGAGATCGACTTCAAACCAACCCCACTCTATTTGCTCGAGGAGTTGCCTCCAAACTAAAAGCCCAATCCATTTTGTTTGCTTAAGGTCATCCACTTTAGTCAATTCTATCCCTTCAAAATTTGGCAAATGCAAAACTGCATGACTAAGCCTTGGGCTAGATGTAGGGCCTAAGAGATATCACTCGAGACCTTCGAAGCATCATGATTCGGAGGCTAAAGTTGAGCACGCATCAAAGTTGCTTGGCTCGCCCTATCCTTTGAGTCGGGCGTTGATTCAAGAGACAACAAAGTACATTAATCACTCTAAAAGATACGGCACTTTGAGGCCTAACAATGGGCATAGCACACTCAATATTTTTTTGTAGTAATTAATAAATTTATGAATTATAAATTCATAATGCACAACTAAAATGTCATTAAATTTTTAATAACTATAAAGTATTGTATGTATTAAAACACAATATTTAATTTGTTAATTAAATTATAATTTTGAATTCACTATTCTAAAATTTATATTGTTGTTTGAATTTTAATTAGTATAGGTCTAATTTTTTTGGAGGGAGTTTGTAAACAAATATGGATCTTGAATAATTTTCTTAAAAATAAAATATTTGAACATCATATTTTTTACCTACTGCTGAGCATCATAAAAATTCAAATTCATAGACAGTGGATCTTCAAGAAATATGGATTTGAATCAAACAGGTTATTTAACTTTCAACAAATATGAATCTTAAAGAACTCATCAAAATTCAAAGAAAAATGAACATGTTGAAAAGTCGAAAGTTAATAACAAAGAACAAAATTAGCCGATTATTGTAAAATTGAAGAGATTTAAGGCAAATCTCACAACGCCCAAGTAGTATTTGACTTGTCGGACTATTATGAATAATTTTAGGTTAAAAATAATAGAAAACATGGGATCTGTTGATAAAAAACTAATTAAAAAATTCATGACCTAAAATCCTATTACACAAGTCATAACGGTGCCGTAACAGCCGTAACGGTCGTTATACCACTGTTAGCCGTTACAGAAGGTATAACGGCCGTTACACTTGTGAATTTTTTTACACCAAAAAATCAACCGTAACAGGTTACGGGTAATAGAGGCCACCGAAACCGCTTAGTACCGCTTTTTAAAACTATGCTCCAAAGCCCAACAATGAACATAGCATTTGCCACCACATTGTTAAATATGAGAGACTTTCGTTGCGCTGATCGACAGGTATGCCCCAATTGTTGCTCGAATGAAAACCACTTTTCCCTCTGTGATAATGACCTTTGAACTCTAATGTCTCCTATATAGGGGAGTCCATACTCATCTTTCAAAAAGTTATTATTCATCCACCATCTCTCCAACATAGTGCTTCTTTCCGCGGCCTCCCTATCTCTCTCTTCTAAAATTTCTTTCACTCACTCTTCCCCCAATAGTCCTGAGCCATCAAATGCTTACCATCATTCCAGACATTCCAGTTGCTCCCCTTTTCCCCAAATCAACTACCTATAATATGAAATATCATCCATATTATTTTAAGGGCAAAGAGAGAATACACCAATGCCAACTCCAGCAGAAACAACCATGGGATGATACAAAGTTATAACGCTTGCATGCTGTCCAATTATTGAATGGCGGTGTTGGTGAGGTCATTCTCTTTAAGTTACCTTGACGAAAAAGCTAAGTAATGTAAAAGAACAAGGTAGGGAAAAAAAACATACTTTGAAATGTTCTTTGCTGACTCTGAAATATCCCAAGATGAAGTTAAGTCCGTAACATCTCGTGAGCCATTTGGCATCTTTCTCGCTCCATGTTTTTCGGAAGGCCTTGTAACAGTGGCCCTTTTGTCTACCTGGACATCCCTGATTTCCAATTTAGCGGAATGGTTGCTGTGTGGCTCCACAATGTGTGGGACTGTGGGAGGAGAGGTAGAGAAGGATGACCTTTCTTTGTGAGATGAGGCTGATGAGTGGGTGCTATCCCTAGGACTCATCTGCGTTGCCATATCCCGTCGCAAAACACCATGAGAAACCATGGTTTCTGCATCCTTGGTGCCATCAAGTTTCTCATCTGCATTTGATCCAACAGTGACACGTAACATCAGATAATAAATTTATCAATAAGATAATCATGCACCAAAACCATCATCCATTTTGATGACTATGGACTTCAAAATATTAGCATAGTGTGTAGTGTTTTGGCTGGCATCCAAATGAGCTATTCATTTGTCTTGACAACTCCCTTGAGCTATTCATTTTTTTAGTTTAATGGTCCAGTGATGTTCATAAGACGAAACCAACTGTGCATGTAACATGCAAAACAAAGTGACTCATCCCATCTGCAAGACTGCATCATACATACAAAGTGGTCCTAATGTTCAATGTAAACTCAATTTACAAGTAACTGTTCCATACTGCAAAATGACTATAGATTTGACAGCATCGACACCATGGCTGCATCCTCGACTTTACACCTAGGGTCTAAAACTGCAAGAAGTATATGGTTCCAATGAACAAGAATGTTTGTATTGTGTCTTTAAGGGTGTCCGTTTGAGAACATGACATCATAATATCTTCTGTCAATTGACACTCAACACTTCAGCTTTCCAGCAAAAATAAATAGCTTGGACAGTTCGGAGGCAAATTCAGAGGAGAACACTACCAATTTTTCAAAAGGTAGAGGAGTATGTCAGCAAAGATAGATTAGCACAATAGGCAAATTGTTTATGATTCCCAACATTGATAAACATTTTTGGTTTCTTCTTAGGTGAGGACTTTTTTCCTTTTAACTAGTAGACAACAGCTGTTAAACAGCTAGCTCTATCAATTTTAGGTGTTGCTTTGATTCTCTTGCTGCAGGGCTGCAACTCGGGCAGGTTGAACCCAAACAACCCGACCCCAGCCTGAAAAATTATAGAGCCTGGACAATTAAAGTCGCTGGGCTCAGACTTGCGCAGAATTTCTTCAGCCTGAATCAAGTTTGGGTGGGCCTGGAAAAGACATCAGACAACCCTGGCCAACCTGAACCCAATTACTTATATACTATATATATCACATAACATAAACATATATGTTAGATCCAGGTACTAAATGAACAAGAATAAATTTTTCATTCTCTCCGAACTGTTGGATTGTAATCCAAGCCTAGATCCACACCAGCACCAGATATTCGCCTAACCAATGATCTCAAGTGCTACTAAGGTAAAATCTCAATTCATACAATGTACATTCATACAAATGTCCAATGGTATCCGTATCTAGCACTAAACACACTTCAAGCATAAAAATCATTGATCTTACTCACACACAAATTTGCTAGCTTTTTTCTTAGAACCGTTTTTGGATCACATGCTAAGAAGCTTGGACACTACTAAGCAGGTCGTGTGTCCATGTCGGACACATGTTAGACATGGCAAGAACTTATTGAATCCATCATTTGGGCTCACCGACAACCATTGGACACTCCCCAACAAATGTTAGACACTCCCCAGCAAGTGTTAGACATTTGTCCAAATGCATCCTCTTTTCTTAAAAAAATTTAGACACACTTAGAACACTTAGGGGGACACACATGTTCACTACTTAGACACGCTGAAACTCACTACAAGTTTAAAAATCAACTTGGAATCCAAAACAAAAATAAAAACAATATAGATTTAAGCCTATTAATCGCCCTCCTCATTTGGAACTAGTAAAGGAATTATAATTTCCAAAAGTTTCAATTTATATATAAAGAAAAAAAACTCTATAATAATTAAACAAACCAAACCAAGTTAAGGCTTTTGTACCAATCAATTGGGCCAGTCAGAGTTCAGCATCTCCAATAGATATTAGAACTTTTTGTTCATAACTTTTTTGTGGAATGCAAAATGAGGAAAAATGATGTGTTACAATTTTGACATGATACGAACAAATGTATTCATAATGTAAAAAATAAAAAAATAAAAATTCTGCGTACCTATACCTATAAAAATATAAACTCATCCATTGCCACGTGCCTCTCCTATCATGTCTTAATTTCTTCAAAATTGTCGTGTCTACATATTTGTGTCACATCGTATTCATGGCCCGTATCAATTTCCGTGCATCTTTGCTTGCATATGTCACATGAGATCACTACCGGTCTCCATATCCTTGTTTTCCTACCCTTTATGAATCATAACATTCAATTTCTTATCTAAGTTATCCAATCTTAAAATTATACTAGACTGCTTTTGTTGAGGAACAAAATCATAACATTCTAATCTCATTTCTTAATATTCACTTAAACAATGATCTCAAATACTTATCAAAAAAAATAATCTCAAATACTCCACAGGTAAAACCTGGACAGGGCAGTCAAGATCCACAACTCTGGTCACTGTCCCCTGCCCCTGCCCTCAACACTCTTCACTTTTCATCTCTCATTCTTTCTCCACGTTTGAGAATGAAGTTTGACGGGGGAAAATTGGTTTCAATGGTGACCAAGGAAAATATTCAACAAATCTGCAGCAGCCAGTGCAGAAGAAGTTGGACAACCAAGCCTAACCCAAGCTCATTAAGTTAAGCACAAGCAAGGCTCATTAAATCAAGCAAGGCTTGGACTGCCCCCCCAGAACAACCAAACACACCCAAGTTGCACCCCTGTCATGATGTCCTCGAATAACAATCTATAAGCATAAAAAAGTACATACCTGTTTAACATACAAGAATAGCTGGTAAGAGGTTTATACTTTTCCCTTTGCAGTGACAACAAGAGATGCAACCAAAAAGAAGAAGAACAAAAAAAAACTTACAATCTAAAGTAAATTTTCCCATATTATCATATCTGACTTCTGAGAATGCATAGCGGTCAATGCATGATCATTCAGCTATTTGACTTTCAGAAAAAACAGTACAGATTAAGAGATTGTCTGAAATCGGACTGGTGGAAGAACATAATACCTTGAGAGCTGGGTAATGAAGACTCACTCAACAGATCCGACCATCCAGGTAGACTAGCCGCCGGAGCCATAGCATTTCCAGTTTTCCCTGTATTAGATTGTGTGCCATTGTGACAGCCATAATTAATGGATATACCATCTGGTACAAGTACTCCAGTTGTAAATGGTGAGCCCGCCATGAAATCCCTAACATTTTCTCCTTGTGGCACCGGCAAGGCAGGGGAATAGTTCAAAAAGAACCCAACACCCGGAGCCCCGAGTGGGCCGCTCTTGGACTTGGGTCTTCTCTGAGGTTGCTCAAACAAAGCCTTGGTAACACCTAAACCTGAAACTGGGCTAGTAATCCACCTCTCAGCATCATCCCATTTGGAAGGCAAAGTTCTTCCGCTATTGAAAGGTATCAAGGCAGCTGCACTTATATGCCTCCGGCTACCATTTGATGGCGGCGGCACTCGTTCCGAACTCCATCCCTTCTGAACTCCTACCACATTGCCATCTCGGTAATCCGGTGTACCCGGGCTTGTATACGTACCTGAATTGCGGGACAACAAAGAATGTTTCCTCATGCCTCTCAATGGCGGTGAAGAGCAGGTCATATCATATTGCACCCTGCATTGCCCAATTGAGGTGAAGGGAATTGTCGCCTGTAAATAGCAGATTTTGCAAAGGAAATTAAGCTCCAGCGCTTGAAAGAATGCAATTTTCAACATATGGATGGCTCAGTCATTCTGTTCTTCAATAATTGCAATAACACATTCTTGGCCTGTTTATCTGCGATTGAAACACAACATAGCCCCCAGATTTAAATACTTACGTCCGCAGAATTAACTCTGGGCATGGATTTACATTCAGCTGTACATATACGCATACCCTAACTTTACTAGTGGGTGTGACCGTACAGCAGTAATTGGGATGTGTGTGGATCTGGACCACTCAAAAAACGTTTATGAAGATCAGGTCCGGCCAAACTACAAGATCAAGCCAACTCTTGAATTGCAAGAAAACAAACTTGACAGCAAAGACATTCGAAATTTCGAAAGCACCATTCACCAGTTTGGATGCTAGGAAAAAGGAATCGTACCCATCTTTCTCAAACACATGCACTCTTTGTTTCTATTCCTAATAGGACCTCACGCTCAAAAATCATAATTCACAACGAAGCAACAATGTGTGCTTTCCTCTGTGTGAATGGGAAACAAGAAAGGTACAAGATCGAAACAGCTGAGATTTCGAAGCCTTACCTTGGACGGGCCAGGAACCAGAGCTTTGCTTAGACCTATCAACAGTTGAACTTCACGCTCAGCGTACACAAGGCATTTGGTTTTTGGCTACTGGATGATGCTCATAGAGTGTTCGACGAAATGCCTGAATGATAAGTGAGAACTGAGATTTTAGGTTCGTTTGAAAAATAAAGAAAATATACTTGCCACATACGGTGGGAAATGATTTTGTCAGCAGGCTTATTGTCTAAAATGGCATTATGGCAGTCCATGTGACCTTCCCGCAGGTCAAGGATGGACGCGCTATTCTTGTCCACCAGGACCGCATTCTATTTTTGTCCACCAGGACCACATTACGCTCCGAAACAAACTTAATTAAGCTTAAATTTTAGGAATTTAAGACAAAAGTATAAAAATAAATAAACTTTAAAGCGCAAGTTCATGAACAAAAATTTTAACTCATAAGGTCCAACTCATAAGTTTTAACTCATAAGTATCCAATCACAGATAAATTTATCATTTTTGCATAATAAACAAATAAATTTATCTATTTGTATATTTATGCAAAACAGATAAATTTATCTATTTATATATCAACACAAATAATATAAACAGATAAATTTATCTGTGTTCTTTACACGTGTTTTCAATAATATAGATAAATTTATCTGTATTTTTTATACGTACTTTCAATAATATAGATAAATTTATCTGTGCTTTTAATAAAATAATATAGATAAATTTATCTGTGCTTTTAATAAAGGACAAATAAATTTATCTGTATTTTTTTATACATATTTTGAAAATATAGAGATAAATTTATCTGTATTCTTTATACATACTTACAATAAGACAGATAAATTTAGCTATTCAGTCATAACACCTTACACGTCTTTTCGACAAAGAAAAATAAATTTATCTGTATTCTTTATATATGTTTTGAAATATACAGATAAATTTATTTGTGTTATTTATGTTGGTTTTAACAATATTCTGAAAATACAACAATAATCTGCTGGTTCTTTTAACCGGGTCAACAACAATATACAGTATAAAATACAACAAATTAAAATATATTTCAGTATATGTTAAACACAGTTATGTGTAATCAGATTTTGATTTAACAGAATAATACTACAGAAACAATTTGTTTAAACAAAATAGAAGACTAACTTTTATTTTTTAAACAGAAACCCGAAACAATATATTAAAACACAACTGAACATAAATAAAAACTATTTTGTTCAAGAAAAATAATAAAGAAAATTAAAAAAGAAACAGTAATATAATACATAATAACATACTGTTCTATATTGTAAAATTAGGACAGAAAAACCAGAACACAGATATAAATTTTAGAAAGGAAATGAACACTGATTTTGGAAAAGGTTTTTATAAATAGAAGGAGAATGTAAAAGCAGTATATGAGACTTTGAAAAAAAGTAGAACAAAAACAGGAACACTGAACAGCAATAAAATTATAATTAAATCTTACTAAACAGTAGTAGAAGTGTGAGACGGTTGAACAGTACAATCGAGTCTAATGTTGAACGTTGTTTCCTCAAGACAGATTATGACCACATCTCGATACTTGCGTTTGAGCGAATGTCTACCTCAAGGATAAAACGGCTGTCGTGTGCAGAAGAAGCACGACAATCTGCACACCAATGAATGCTGCTGTATTAGAAACTTTCTTGGGAAACTATGACTCGAACGAAGATGTAGAGTTTCGGCAATGGAGAGTTAGAAAATCAGATACTAAAATGGGTCTGGAACAGTCTATTTATAAGCGTTAATGGCGACTGTTCTCATAAATTGAACAGGTACAAATATCGGTTCGGCCTGGCAGTTGGACTGCCCAACAGGCACGAATCGGTTCGATTGACTCTGATGGATTCAAACCCTCTAACAGTTCGAATTCGTTTTATAATAGTAACTATTAATTTAAAATTTAAATAATTTAAATTTTAAATTCAAAATTTTAATTAAATAAATTTTCTGTAAAAAGATAAGAGTCGATCCACAACCCACACCCATGGACCTGAACCCGGCCCGACTCGGCTCGGCATGGCACGGCCAGCCGATTAGTCGAACCGGTGGGGCGGCGGCGGAGGCGCGCGCGTGTGGGGTTTTAGTCGAACCTACCGTTAGGTAGGTCCTTCCCTGTCCACAAAACTGGGTACTCCCATGGGGCACACCTCTTAGGCTCAACTTGGCTTATATAAGTCACTTACCCATGTTTCTCCCAACCAATGTGGGATTGAAAACTTATTTATACTTCCTTGGACGGGGGGGGGGGGGGGGGGGATTGAAAACTTATTTATACTTACTTGGACACCCCCCCCCCCCCCATTTTTTCTCCCAACCAATGTGGGATAAAGCTTATTTATCATTATCTTGCTAATTTCAATGGCACACTTTTGGAGTTAATTTTTTATTCATCTATTAGTGGTTTTGAATACCACAAAATTCATGATTACTCTACTCATGGAGATAAACAAATTAAAACTTGAAATCATCAAAAAAGATTAATCCAACACAAAGATAATTAGCTTCAAAGTTACTTAATATCATGTTCTAATTTTCTTCAAAATTCATTTTTTCAACAATCCCGCACATGAATGAAATTTGACGAAAAAGAAAATACAACAAGATGCAGACACTTAGAAAGTTCAATAACAAAAATTCTGCATAGGATAGATAGCTTCTGGTTTTGAACCTTCTCTTGTGAAAAACTATTTGTTAGCCCAAGAGCTTCTTTAATTGATTTTGATGATTTTCATAATTTATTTCTTATAAATAATTGTCTTTAATTGGATAATAATTCTTTTTTCCAAAATGAAAGTGTTAACCCATTTTGAACAATCAAGG
>JAOTRH010000001.1:21509591-21537847 GCA_034768845.1 Heliamphora exappendiculata | reverse complement strand
TATATTGATGATTTGATCTGTTTATTTTATTGTTCTTAATTTATATATTATTACTGTTAAAAATTAAATTGATCGGATATCGTTAATTGGCTTAACAAATCACATTTGTGTTAATAAAATAAAACTGTAATGTCTATTTTATTATCACAAATGTGATTTGTTTTGGTAGTTAAAGATATCCGATTAATTTAATTTTTTATACTAATAATATATAAATTAATAATAATAAAATAAGCGGTTTAGATCATAAAAATGTATTTCTTTTTGTTGGAACTGTTAACCGAGCCGTGTCCGATCCGTTGTCACGGATCGGTTCCGGTCCGGTTCCGTTACTTGAACGGTTCAGACACGGTTCCAAAAAACCTGTAACCGTTATGAACGGTCTGGTTCTTGATTTTTTGAAAAACCAGTCCAATCCGGACCGTGTGCACCCCTTATGCTGATAAAAAATATTATTATAGTTCATGATTTTTTTTAAAAAAATTATTAGTTTATAGGTTTGTCACATCTAGATTCAAATCCTAGATCCGCCATTGAGAGCTTGGTCAACGTGAGAGAAGAGGGAATTGATGGTGCTGGAGGAAGGAGGCGATGGCAAGAAAGGGAGGAGGTGACAACGTCGACGCCGGAGAAAGGGAAGAAGATGATCGGCGAGGTTGTGACTCTGACACTATGTTAACAAAGAAAATAAACTATTATTATTGCATAATAATTCAAAAAGCTTACCACTAATGATCGATTACATCATATATATAAAGGAATCAAGAAAACCTTAAATATGTAAAAATACTAAACCATCCACTAATGTTTGATTATATATATATAAAGGAACTAAGAAAATCCTAAATATGTAAAAATACTAAATTAGCCCGCAGAATTAATTCTCACAGAGACCGCGCCTACGTGAGTTGAATTTGGTCTATTGTGGGTAATCTTTATATATTGAACATTCACTTTGATGAGAAGCGTGCATCCGGTGATGGTTTTTCAAATTTTACACGCCAAAACTTCGAGTGTCAAAAACCCTGCCATTAAAATCTACTCATCCCGGGAATGATTTAACTCTTTGGTTCTTGAATTGTCACCTCAATTGAAGTGTTAAATGGCTCCTTGTGAAAATCACCTGAAATTCACAAGCAAAATCGAGAGATCTCCCAGTTTTTTTTCTCCAATCTTGCTATTAATATTTATTTGGTTGTTCTGTTAACTGGTACAAGTAATACATTCCTAGAATGCGTCCTTACTTGCGAGTTTAGTATGGTGTTTTGATCTAAAGCTTTTTACTTCTGCAGGTAGCCTTTCGGGTAAAGGTGATGAACAATCCCCAAAAGATTGCAGGGAAGAAGGAAGGGAGTGAAATTCTCCGGACGGTCGGATAAAGCCTCAACTGCACCATTTTTGGCTAAGATATCCATTGTCGCCCAAATCCCGTATACGTAGGAGTTTCGTACACCGAGCTGTCCTTTTTTTATACACACGACAAGACTATAGAATTTATTTGGGGTTCATTCTTATCAAATCTATGGAGTTACCTGTTATATAGTTTTCTGCTATTCATTTTTTAGTCCCAAATGTTCGAAATTGCTTTCTTTTTTTATTTCCATATCAGCTTATCAAATTTGTGGAGTTACCTGTTTGTACACTTTTCTGCTATCGATTTTTTAGTCCTCAATTAATGTTCGAAATTGCTTGATTTTTTCATTTCTTTTATTCTTTTATTTCTCTCTATAAATTTCTCATCCATAATCCAAATAGTCTTCTGCCCATTGGAAAATCTATTAGTTGTTCTGTTTGGATAATTGCTTATTTTGCTTATTTTATTTGGTTTATTTTTATCTTTAGTGAATTTTTTTTTATCGTTTAGTTAAATTATTACACTTTTTACCTTCTTTAATTGAGACCGACCAAAAAAGTAAATTTTTTTGGGATCAAAATATAAATTTTTTTCTAGATAAGACAAAAATATGCCAATAAGTTAAATTTTATGTTTTTTATTTTGGTCTTTAGTGAATTTTTTTATATCTTTTGATCAATTTTTTTTATTTTCTCCGTTCATCTCAACGAGACGTTTCAAAAAAGTAAAAAAATTTAGACAGAAGATGAAAAAAGTTTAAAAAAAATAAAAATAAATAAAAATAACAAAATTTAGCTCAAACAGGTCATTCTTGTTTTTTCACTTAGTCAAGAGTTAATATCTTATCATCTAAGAGGGTTTCTCATTACATATTTGTACTTTTAGTTAGGCTTACTTTGTGTTTAAAAGAGACATTTCACAAAGAATGAAGAATGAAATGTGCCTTCTCCCGTTTTTTAATATATAAAAATAGAAATAAAAAAAGAAAATCAGATGGTCATAGAAAGATCAAAGTTTTTTAGATTTTTTTTAATGGTGATTGGTGACTAATAAAGGCAAAACAAGATGACGAAGGATGTCTTGCATTTACATTTTAATATATAGAAATAGAAATAAAAAAAAATTAGGCGGCTACAAAATAATCAAAGATTGTTCTTTGTATGGTGATTGGTGACTAATAAAGGTGAAACAAGACGAAAAAATGTGTTTTGCACCCGCTCATTAATATATAGAAATAGGAATAGAAAAAAAAAACCCAAATGGCCACATTAAAGGTTTTTCTTTGTATGTTGATTGGTAGTTAAAATCGGAACAAGATGAAGAATGGTGCCTTGCACCTCTCTTTAATTTATAGAAATAGGAAAAAAAAAACCATGCAGCCATATAAAAATCAAAGATTTTTCTTTGTACAGTGATTGGTAACTAATAAAGGCAAAATAAAATGACGAAAAATGCTTTACACTCACTCTTTAATATATTTTTTAATATATAGAAATGAATAATGCCTTTTAAGCACACGCCTATTTATATAGTATTGTTGAAATTACTTATTTATTCTTTTAGCATTGTTGAAATTACTTATTTATTCTTTTAGCAATAGAAAAATCATAATCGGTCAAATTTTTTCTTTGAAAGTCTCATTCTCTTCATTTTCTCTTGTATTTTGTGCAACTCACTTTGAACTCAAATGGCAATTCACTCTTTGCTTTAAATAATTTTAAGTTAAATAGATAAAAATATTGATTTAGTATAATTTTAAAGTGAGTTAAAAAATAAAAAATTATTTTACTTAAAGTGGTTTTAAATAATTATAAATAGATCTTTTGGTCTTATTTTATTGAAACAAGTCAAAAAAAAAATTTAAAATATAAATTCTTTTTAAAGATGCAATGTTACTTGGGCAATAGATTTGACCATTGTAATTTTGAAGATGCCATGTCAGCCATGTTACTCGGTCAGTATGTTTAAAAAATTAACTTTTTTGTATAAATAATTTTAATTCAAATAAATAAAATATTGATTTAGTATAATTTTAAAGTGAGTGACTTTAAATAAAAATATATTTTACTTAAATTGGTTTTAAATAATCTTAAATAGATCTTTTAAATAACATAGACATTGGTCCCTCTTCAGATAATTACTTGTTTGTTTATTCTATTTTATTTATTTTCGTCTTTGATAAATTTTTTATTATTTAGTTAAATTATTATATTTTTATACTTCTTTCATCAAGACGAACTGAGAGCATAATAAATTTTTAATTTTCTAGTCACTTTAAAATTGTACTAAATCAATATTTTTATTTATTTTATTTAAAATTATTTAAAGCAAAAAATAAATTACCATACAAGTTCAAAGTTAGTTGCACAAAATACGAGAAAAAAAATGAAACTTTCAAAGAGAAAATTTGACCTGTTGTAATTTTTTATTATTAAAAAAATAAATAAATAATTTTAACTATATCACCTAAATAAACATATTAAGTAGGCCAGTTCAGTAGGCTAAAAAACATTACTCTTGCTAAAGAAATAACAAATAATTTTAATTATGCCGTATAAATATACAACCTGTCCGATAACAAGTAAGCAGCCTAAAAAGCATCCTAAAAAGCATTACTCTCTCTCTTCACAATCTGTTCTCAGAAGCAAGTGAAAAAAACTTAAAAGACATACTACATTCTAATACTTTGCCCATAACAATGATTTCAACTGTGTTTTGCAGTTCAATTAATCCATCCACAACGCTTTTCTCCAGGACCCACCTACCAGTTCCAATTTCTAAAGACTTCCCAGTAGAATTCTTGTACTCTGTGCACTGTAACTATGGTTTCAGAAGCAAAGGGAGTGGGCAAATGAAGAGGATGACGAAGGCAAAGGTGACAGCGGGGAAATCCCCGCCGGTTTCGCCATCTACGCAAAGCGGTGGGGCGGAAATTGATCGGAACTTGGCGCCGTCGCTGAAGAAGTTAAGGATACTTGTGGCTGGGGGAGGGATTGGTGGGCTGGTTTTCGCATTGGCGGCGAAGAAGAAGGGGTTTGAGGTGGTCGTGTTTGAGAAGGACTTGAGCGCCATTAGAGGGGAGGGACAGAATAGGGGTCCAATTCAGGTTCAGAGTAATGCACTGGCAGCTTTGGAAGCCATAGATTTGGAGGTTGCTGAGGAGGTTATGCAGGCTGGCTGCATCACTGGACAACGGATTAATGGGTTGGTCGATGGTGTTTCTGGTACTTGGTACATTGTTTTCACTTTATTCTTTCAATTGTTCTTTCGTATTGAAATTAATTATTGATTATATTCTGTTCTATTTAACAGTTAAAAGAAAACTGATTGTATCTACAAATAAAATAATTAAATAAATTAGAATATATATATATATATATATGTTTATTAAATATAAAAGAATAACTTGCATGTGATTAGAGAGGCACGATTCCGTTGTTCTAAGACTGTTATTGCCTCCTTAGGCGTAGACTTTTACGGACAATTCCCAGTCTCAAGATTTAACCCAAATCACGACCAAGCCTCCTAATGTTCATGTACACTAGAAGGAATATGAACCGTCTATAATCAAAGTTGCCGATAATATATAAAGTAAAAGCAAGAAAGATTCGTGTACTTCAAAATATTATCTTTTTAAACACAAAACTGAATTTGCCTTATATAGGCAAACATGTGCCTTTTTGCAAAAGGCACAAAGCCAACTCACCGCTTGGTTAAAGAACAGTTGGACAAATGGTTGAAAGTTTTGAACTTTCAAAATTTAAAACACAACAATTCCCCACAAGTTCAAAACTTTAATAAAACAAATAAAAACATAAAAAATAAATATATCTATACATATATAAAATATAGAAGAAAGTTTGGACAACTATTATACTGTGCAATAGGTGTAGTTGTCTTCCAGACTTGAGCCTCACTTAGTGTTAACCGTCTTCCTCTGAAGAGTCATAATGAATTATGTCTTAAATTAGACCCTTTGAGCCAGAGAACAACGTGTCACACACACAGTATCGATATTAGACTTGGTTCGCGGATTAGCGTTATTATAGACCATGAGCTAGATCTTGATTCTAATAAGAGTTCTAAGATAACAACCCAATTATCAGTGTTGGAGTCTCATGGAGTTGCTTTTGCTTAGGTGAGCCTCCAAGGATACATGTGACCTGTACCTTGCAAGAGCGTTCTTGCCTCGGTCTCATTCAGAATGTAATCCTTCCTAAACGTCATGTTTCATCAGCACACTTTCCTTAGGAATGAGCAGGAGTAAGACGTCTCCTCATAAAAAGTGTTGGAATTATAAGTCACACAGCATAGATTGTTTTTACCCATTGAACTTCCTTCACGGGATTCCCAATCACAAAGGTTGAGTTACCTCCATAGGTGACTTCCTTGCGGGTTTAAGCCCATTCCTATCGACAAATCTTGGACTACATTCCTAGATAACTCTTTAGTAAGTTGATTAGCAATATTGAGTTCAAATTTTATGAAGTTTAGAAATATTATATATCTATTTAGCATGCTTCTTACAAACTTATATCTCACATGTATGTGTCTGTTCATTTTCTTATTTGAATGTGTTTGCTTTGCTAAATCAATCACTGCTTTGTTATTACATCGAATTGAGATGGTTGGCACAAGTTTGCTTGTTAGAGGTATATCTGATAACAAATTTTAATCCATTCTGCCTCGGTGCAAGTGGTATCTAAAGCTATAAGCTTTGCTGCCATTGTACTTCTATATATTATAGTTTGTTTTTTAGATCCCCATGATATAATGGCTCCTCCAAGTAAGAAAATGTTGTCCGTGGTTAACTTATCATCTAAACTATCAGTTATCCAGTTTGCTTCACTAAAACCCTCAACCACATTTGAAAAACCTTTATAATTTAGAGAATAATCTAAAGTACCTTTTAGATGTTTAAAAACTCTTTCTAAGGCAACCCAGTGTTCTTGATTGGGATTGTTTGTATATATTCTAAGCCTACCAACTGTATAAGAAACATCTGGCCTAGTTTTATTAGCTATGTAGAGTAGAGATTCTATTTATTTTAAATACTTTAACTGAGAAATAAGTAATCCGTTATTTTTCTTTAAAGAAACACTAGGATCATATGGTGTTGATACCGGTTGACTATCAAAATAATTAAATTTACGTAACATATTTTCTATAGTATTTAATTGATTAAGTGATATACCTTCAAGTGTTCTCTCTATTTTCATTCCTAAAATCACATAAGCTTCCAAAATTTTCATGTCAAAATTCTTAAAAAGATAAGTTTTAACATCTTTAACTATTTTCAATTTAGTTCCAAATAATAAAATGTCATCTATATAAAGACATAGGATAATACAACTGCCACTATTTTTTTTTATAATATAAACACTTATGATATTCATTAATTTGAAATCCATATTCTAAAATCACCTTATCAAATTTTTCATGTCATTGTTTTGGGGCTTGTTTTAAACCATATAAGGATTTAATTAATTTGCACACTTTTTGTTTTTGACCTTTTACTAAACCCTCTGGTTGGTTCATATGAATTTCTTCATCTAAATTTTTATTTAAAAAAGCAGTTTTGACATCTATTAAGTGTATTACAAAGTTATGAATTGAAGCTAGGGCTATTAATATCCTAATAGTCGTAATGGATGACACTGGTGAGTAGGTATCAAAATAATCTATTCTTTTCTTTTGGGTGAACCCTTTAGCTATTAGTCTAACTTTATATTTATCTATACTTCTATCGGGCTTTAACTTCTTTCTAAAACTCCATTTGCATCCTATAGTCTTATTCTCAGGAGGTAAGTTAGTTAAGACCCAAGTATTATTTTGCATTATGGATTGAATTTCATCATTTACTGCACTTTCGAAAAAGGTGCATCTATTGACGACATTGCTTTCTTGTAATTACTAAATTCATTTTCTACTATATACATATAAAACCCTTCGCCAAATTCTTTTCTATTCGAGATCACTTACTCTTTCTAAGCTCTACTTGTTGCTCTAGTTTCTTTCCAAGAGGACTATTAAAACTGAAAGATGCTATATCTGTAGCAGATGTAGATACTTCATTTTCAACTTGATTTGGAATTTTTCTTTTGTAAGGAAAAATGTCTTCAAAAAATGTAGAATCTCTATATTCAATTATTGTGTTCTTAGAGATTTCATTTACTTGAGAATCTATCACTAAAAATCTATAGGCACTATTATTAAAGGCATATCCTATGAAAACAGTGTCTACTGTCTTAGGTCCTAGTTTCTTCCTTTTAGATTCAGGAATAGAAACTTTAGCAAGACACGCCCACACTTTGAAGTATTGTAAATTAGGCATTTGTTCTTCCAAATTTCGTAAGGAGTTATCTTATTTCCTTTTACAGTCATTCTATTTAGTAAGAAACAAGCACTAAGAATAGCTTCTCCCCATAAATTATTGGGTAAACTAGAACTTAATAACATAGCATTTACCATATCCATCAAGGTTTTATTTTTTCTTTCATAGCATTTACCATATCCATCAAGGTTTTATTTTTTCTTTCAGCTACTCCATTAGATTAAGGTGAATACAGTGGAGTTTCCTTGTGTATAATCCCATTATCTTCACAAAAAATTTTCTAATCTATTGAATTATATTTTCCTCTTTTATCATACCTAAGTCTTTTAATTTTCTCTCTAATTGATTTTTCACTAAATTTTTATAAAGCTGGAATTTATTAAATACCCCATCTTTATTCTTAATAAGATAAATAAAACAATATCTTGAACAATTATCTATAAAAGTAACAAAATATTTATTTCCAGCTCTATTAGGTGGTCTAGTTGAGTCACATACATTGCTACGTGTAAGCTCTAAGAGTTGAGTGTTTCTTACTACATTTTTATGAGGTTGTCTAGTTTGTTTAGCTTGTACACATATTTCACACATATTTATAGTCTATATGAGAATTCGGAATTAGATTAAGATCCATCATTCTTTTAATCTTTTTTGAACTTATATGTCCTAATCTACCATGTCACACAATATGTGATTCAATATTTAAAACTTGTGAAGAAATATTATTGTCTTCTAAACATACATTTAATTTAAATAAACCTTCATAAACATACCCTCTACACAAAAATATTGTTTTTACATATTACAAGTATGTTCGATTCTAATACAATCTTGTAGCCTTGTTTAACTAGAGATGAACCACTAACTAAATTTCTTCGGACTTCAGGGACATCTTGCACATTCTTTAAAACCAAAGTCTTCCCAGATGTCATCTTTAACTCAACTTCTCCAATTCCAAGTACTTGTGCGATTGAATTGTTTCCTAGAGTTACACTCCCTCGACCTGATTCTTGGAAGGTTTTAAAGTAACCAATATCATAACACACCACTAACCTTTATCTTGGAATACTAAATTGATAAAAGACTCATACCTAAAGGAAGATTCTGTAATATTATTCTCTTGATTCACAAGCATATTCACTTGCGCCCTAGGTTCTCTTTAGTTTTGATTTGATTTTATCCTTGGCTTATTAGGTTCCTTTTTCTTGATGAAACAATCTCTTACCACATGATTCGTCCTACCGCATACAAAACAGTGTTTCTTGTCTATCTCTGGACTCTTGGGTTTGTTTTTATTATACTTTGGCGATTTAGGTTGTAGTTAGATTGATTATTATATTTTTAAAATTTCTGACTCCTTGGATGAAAATTGTTTCTCCTGGTGAAGCTTTTAGATCCAAAAGAGTTAATTTCATTTTTATTATTTTCAACTAGATTCAAATTATGGGTGTTATCATTCTCTAATATAGTTGTGGTTTTGTGCTTTTCTTCCACCCTAATAGAGTTGATCACTTAGGTTAGAGTTATCTCTCCTTGTCTATGCCTAAGAGTTTTAGCAAAATCAGTCCAAGAAGGTGGTAGTTTATCTATCAAACATGATACTTTAAAATCTTCACTTAACCTTGTCCTAGATTTTTCCACCCCTCTTAAGAGTTCTTGAAATTCATGAATTTGGTCACCCACACATTTATTATCAACTATCTTGTAATTATTAAAATTCAAAATAGAAAATCTTTTTAGTCCCGCATCTATAATTCCATATTCAGCCTCTAATATTTTTCACAAATCTTTAGCAGTTGAAGTAATGGAGTGATACACATCATAAAAATGATAGAGACCACTAAGGATTCTATTATGACAATGAAATTCAATTTGCTCAGACGTGTACCAACTAGAGGATTCAATTTGTGATTGGGGTTCTTCTATAGCAGAAATCAATCCTAATACAGTGAGCCAATAACACATTTATTTTTGCCATTTACGAAAATGTTAGCCACTAAATTTATTAGGTTTTACAGTGTTTTCTTTTTCATTATTATCCATTTATTATATCAAATTTCAAACACAGGAGTTAGAGAGAGTAAGAATAACACTGTATGTTATCAACAATTATTAAAACACATTGTTAGCAAAAATAAATAAAAAAATTCCCCCTAATTATAGAGACTATAAGTGTTGTAGGCAAATGATTTAACAAACAATAATTTTAGATTCTAAACAAATAAAGGATTTCAAAATAATGATTACCTATAAACAATTGATTTTAAAAAAATAGATATAAGTATTTATCACAAAATATATATATTTTTGATATCTAATTATAATCGTGCCTCTCTCATCACAAGCCAGTTATTCTTTTATATTTAATAAACACACACACACACACGCACACACATATATATATATATATATATGTATATATATATATTGATTTATTTAATTATCTTTTTTAGATACAATTAGTTTTCTTTTAACTTTTAAATAGATCAAAATATAATCAATAATTAATTTCAATCTAAGACTGTTATTGCCTCCATACGCGAAGGTTTTTAGTGACTTTATGGATAATTCACAGTCTCAAGATTCATCCCAAATGACAATCAAGCCTTTTAATGTTCGTGTACACTAGAAGGAATATGAACCTGTCTATAATCGAAGTTGCCGATAATATATGAAATAAAAGCAAGAGAGAGAGAGATTTGTGAACTTCAAAGTGTATATATATATATTTTTTAAACACAAAACTAAACATGCTTTATATAGGCAAACATGTACCTTTTTGCAAAAGGCACAAAGCCAACACACCTCTTGGTTAAAGAACCGTTGGACAAACGGTTGAAAGTTTTGAACTTTTCAAAATTAAAACACAACACGTATTCCCCCACTTCAGTCTTTAGAATACATATATCTTGTTGTTATCTGTTTTGTTTATGGTTTTCTTTATTTGTGTCGAATATGTGAAGAGGAATCTTTAAACAGTTTTCTGTGTATTGAAGTTTTGCAACTGTGATGACCATTTTTACTTTCTAGCTATATCTGCGTTTTAGGAATTCTTGCTGGGATTGTGAAGATTTCTCTCACTGGTCTCGAACTCTGGTGCTTGGAGTCCGGACTATGTGGACAGAAAAGCACCATAGCTAAATGGGGATGAAAGTGTGGACTCTGGAGAAAAGTCTGGATGGAGCTTGGTAAAGTCCGGATGACATTAGGGGGCGCTTTTTGTAACCCTAGCTACCTGTGTTCTGTTGAGGGACATATATATTTAGCTATCCCTAGACGCAATATGATGATCTTGTACCTTTCTATCATTCTAAAGAGAGTGAAAACCGTGGTCTGAGCCACGGATATAGGCATTCTTGTCGGACCTCGTAAATACCCCTATGTCGTGCTTAGGTTTGCATCATCGTTCTTCATGCTTTTGTGTGCGCGTCTGATTTGTGTCCCAAAAACTGTCTTATGTGTGTAGACAATGGATAATGAGCCAAACTGTAGTAATCGATGTTACTACCAAGTTTACCTGCATATAAAGGATAAAGAAAAGGAGAGGAATGAGAGTGATTACAGAAACCAGGAAAATCAATTCGAGTGGATCGACATTTTACTTGTTTTGAAGTGTCTCTGCGGCTTACCACATTTGAATGTGTGCACGAAGTATAGATTTTGTATGAGCTCTAGAAGACTCGTTGCCTCTCTTTTTTTTTCTGTTTGACCGCTTCTCTTCTCTGCCCTACCTCCAGCTCCATAATGTCTGATGTGTTAGACCACTCTCCAATGAACTACATTGACTCTAGTCAAATCTTCTATACCTTGTACACATTATGTGAGAGTGTGTCAACACAATTAGTAGCTTAATGGATTGTTAGTTTTGACCTAGTAAATTGAAGCCACATACAAAAGTGGAGCCACTGATAGAATAGGGAGCTAATGGTTAATCTCCGGTGAAATAGCCAACATGCTAGAACAAGGAAAATAAAACACGATTAAGTGGTAAGAATGGATAAAGGAATATGGAACCTAATTGGGGATTACTATTACCTTAGAGACTTCAAAGAGACCATATACACGCACAATGCCTTTGTTGAGTAGAATTGTGTACACGAACACAAACACCTAACCATGATGGTATATGTATTTCTTTGTCTAATGTGTATTGATATTACCCATAACTGTCATATATTGTGTAAAATGGACTTACCCTCAAATAAATTTGCACATAATTCAAGGGTTAAATTATTGCCTATTTTCTAATACTGGTGACCTCTCTTCTAAGGAAATACAACTGGCTTTATTTCGCAAGAAGAGCCACACTGGTTACTGGGGAATTCAGTTGTGACCCTAACATCTGTGGATTCATCAGGGTAGACCAAGTTAGGCTGATATAATTCGTTATGAGCTAATAGGAATAGAGTGATGGTTAATCTTTGGTGAAATAGCCAATATTCTAGAACAAGGACAATGAATCATGATTAAGTGGTAAGAATGGATAAAGAAAAACTGTTACCGTATAGACTTTGAAGGGACAAAAGCCACATGCACGCATAATGCCTTTGTTGAGCCGAATCGTGCATAAGAATACAAGCACCTAACCATGATGGTATATGTATTTCTCTATCTAATGTGGATTATATTACCAATAACTATCATATATTGTATAAAATGGACTTACCTTAAAATAAATTTGTACATAATTCAAGGGTTAAATTATACATTGCTTATTTGCTAATAGTGGTGGCCACTCTTATATGGAAAGACAAGTACCTTTATTTCACAAATATAACTAAGAGCATCAAACTGGCTACTATGGAATTCAGTTAAGCCCCTAACATCCTTTGATTCATTAGGGTAGATCAAGTCAAGCTAATATAATTCGTTATGAGTTGAATTCCATAATTCTTTTTTAAAATAAATTATATTTGTAGCACCAACAGACACATGTTTCCTCCATAAACTGGGTGTTTGCTAATGAAAAGATGAAGATTTCAAATCATGTGTTGTAGAAGAGTAAGGTAATCGGTTTTATTGTTTTAACTACCAAAGGGAGAGGGGTTATATGCATTGCTCACAAGTAGGGTCCTAACAGAAATTTGGGGGGGGGGGTGAAAGGAAGGGTTTGTAAAAATGAATTTAAAAAAAAATAAAAAAGAATCCCTTCAGATCCAATTGATCATTTTAGTTGCTTTTCGAGTGAAAGTGTTATGATTATAGGTACCCTGTCAATATAATGACGTGCAGCTGGTTGCAGGTACATCAAGTTTGATACATTCACTCCTGCAGTGCAACGGGGGCTTCCGGTCGCACGTATTATTAATCGCATGACTTTGCAACAAATCTTAGCTCGCGATGTCGGAGGAAACACCATTATGAATGAAAGTAATGTTGTTAATTTTGAGGAGGATTGTGACAAGGTACCTGGGAATGCTTATGTACTTGCATATTTTGACAACAAAACAAAGTTGTGATCACAGTTTTAAAAATTACCTTTACGTAACGCCGTTATGTATAGGTTTGGTGCCTCTCATTACCTGTTATGGCCAATTTAGCTGTGTGATGAAAAATCTCATGTGTGAAGGCTGTTATAGTTGCCATAAAGGCCGTTACGACGGCATAAAGTCGTAAAGGCCCGTTACAGTACTGCTACGGCGGTTACAGTACTGACTACGATACTGTTACGACCGTTAGAGCGACTATAGTGGCTTTTGAAATTGTGAATCAATTAAAATCATTTTTTGGCCTAATTTCTTTCTCTTTTCATTAAAACAGTTTTTATAACAATCGAAAATCTCATACTTACTCAAGTAAAGCTTGATATGCGAAATTTACACAATTTCTAGTATTTTTTGGCGTTCAAAAATGCCAAAAAAACTATTTTTTTGATGAATTTTTTGAAGATTTATGCAAAATACGATTAGCATCTTTAGATCTTGTTTGTTGTAGGTTATATTTACTTGTTCAAGGCCTATGCAAAGTTGGAAACTAAGTTTATATTTAGATTGTGGTTGTTGTAAATTAGATTCGTATATTTAATGTTTAATTAATTTTTTTATTTGTCTTAAAAAAATAAAAAACATTAATTTAAAAAAACTTCAGTTTAATATCTACTCAAAGTAAGTTTAGAAATATTTAGATCTAGGTTTTTTAGGTTAAATTCATATATTTAATGTGTTACGGATTTTGACCTCGATCTTATTCGTTTTTAGTTTTGCAAATCTGTGACAAATGATTATTCATATTATTTATTTTATTCATTGATATTTTGACACTTGTCTTGTTCGAGTTTTGGATTTAATATTGCAGGGTCGCGCAAAAGAATCAGAAAACATAAAAAAGTAACCTGCGGTGATAGACGGCTCGAGTGGTCCATTGAGCGGTCCATTGAGCGGTCCATTGCACCTCTCGGTATATTTGACTATGCAACAAATTACAGCAAGCAGGTCTTCACCGCTCGAGCGGTGAATAGACCGCTCGAGCGGTCTGTATGCGCAACAGATTATAAATTGCAGCAACAACTAGGTTTTTAGCAGGCGACTATAAATAGGACAACTAGCGTTACATATTGGGTAAGCCTCATTATTATATTCAAAATTCCTAGCCGCCAGAGAGCTTCTCACATTATTCGACATACTCGCAAGTCAATCTACAACTTGATGAATATTTAGCTTCTGCGCAATCTAGTATATCATTAAGCATTCAAACTTTCAACGATTTGTGCATGTTCGTGGAGTCGCTTGAGAGAATTCTCAAGTGTTCGAAGTCTGGTGGAGGATTTCATCAGCATTGAAGTCCGGTGGTGGGTTCCAGCGGCTGCCAAGTACATCAGTTGGTGCACGTGGATTTGGCAAAGATAGGCTTACTACCATTATTGTGGGTGCAACGTCGGAGTTGTAAGATTTATTTGTAACTAATGTTTGATATAGTGCTTGATTTCCTAGACTTTGAGTGGTCTCATGGTTTTTACCCGGTTTGGGATTTTTCACATAAAAATTGTCGTCTCATGTGTAATTGTGGTTGTTTTATTTTTTGCTTTTGTGATTGATTGATTTAAGGTTACTTTGCAACGTTTAGCTTATTTAATAAAATCTATTCGTGAAAATTAGTCTACAAATGGAGTTTTTTTCAATTGGTATCAGAGTAGGTCACTAAATTTTTTTGGATGTGATCCATTGATTGATTTGCAATAAATGAATTTTCTTAGAGAAGACGCTTCGATCGGTAGACCACCCCTTCTTGACGGCCATAATTGCCCCTTTTGAAAAGTTAGGATGAGAGGTTTTTTTAAATCTACTGACGAAAGAGTTTGACTTTCCGTTGTTGGGGGTTACAAGCCTCCCACCAGTATTGTTGTTGGAAAAATCGTCTCTAAGTCTATGGCTAAATGGGACAGAGCTAATTTTGAGAATGCAGGCTGGAATAGCAAAGCCATGAATGCTATCTTTAGTGGAGTCACACAAGATGAGTTTTGTAAAATTAGTACGTTTGACTTGACTAAAGAAGCATGTGATATTCTTCAAATCACTCACAAATGGACTGATACCGTAAAAATTTCAAAACTTCAACGTCTCAACTAATTTTGAAATTCTGCGTATGAAAGACAATGAAAGTTTTGACAATTTTTACGCAAAATTAAGTGATATTGTGAATGCCTTGTTTAATTTTGGTGAAAAAATTGACTTCTAAAATCATTCGAAAAATTCTTAGATCTTTATCCGAACATTTCCAACCAAAAGTCACAGCAATAGAAGAGAGTAAAGACATTGATTCTATTTCTGTTGAAGATTTAGTTGGAAACTTGCAAAACTATGAGCTAAATTTTCAAAACAAAAAGGATTCACAGTCACTTGGGATGATGAGAGTGAACTTGACACGAGTGATGAGGAGCTTGATTATGATGATGATAGTGTTACTGCTTTCATTGCATCTGTTTAGGAGGAATCTGTTAAGTCTAAAAATAAAAAGTTTATAAATGATTCTAGTAATGAAAAAGAGGAAGATGAAAAGGGTAGTGAGTCTGAGGATGATGAAACTCTCCAACAAGCTTATGATAAGCTGTACAATGAGAGTTATTTGTTGACTAAGCACAATGCTAAACTTGTTAAAAAATTCAAATTGTGTGAAAAAGAGAATGAAAGTGTCAAGCATGAGTTAACTGAAACTCAAGACCTAGTTGTAAAATTAAAATCAGACAGGAAAATCTTGTTTGAAAAACTTACAAAATGTGAAAAAGAAAAAAATAACTTATCTGAATTGTGTCAAACTAGACAAATCGGGATTGAATTTCTTGAAAAAGAGTTGCATGCTTGTGTTAAGTTAAAAATTAGTCTTGAATTAAAATTGATTAAATTTGAAAAAGATCTATTAAATGCTCAATCTACTTTTAAGAAATTGAATGCAGGCACTATGGCCTTGGATAATATGCTTGGGTCACAGAAGACAGCGACTGACAGGTATAAGCTTGGATTTACTGGTGCTTCGTTAAGCAAATAGTATAAAGGAAAAGAAAAAATTAGCCAGTCAATTTAACCTGAATCTGCACCAAAGTTTGTGAAAGCAGAAAGTGGCATAGGCTCAAAAAGATCATCTGCAAATTTTTCAACCAAAGAAAATAGAAAGTAGAAGAATCAGATGGATAGAACCACCATTCAACATGGTGAGGTAAGTCAGCATAGATTCATTCATGTGTGTCATTATTGTAGAGTTAAGGGACACATTAGACCAAATTGTTTTCAGTTGCATGACATGTTTGGTTACTCTGGATATTCTCATGTTCCTAGAAAAGGTAGATTTGTTGACCATATACATGATTTTAGAAATAGATTGAATTATTCTATGTTTAGGAGAACTGCTGTTAAAAAATAGACTGAAAAAAAATTGCCTAAACCCACTCACAAATATTATAATGTGGAACACGGAGTCATGGTTAGAAAAGTGTGGATTAGGAAAAGTGATCTAGACTGTTTTTTAGCTAGTCGTAGTCCCTAATTTGTTTTGGGTCTTGTTTTTTTTGTTTTGTGTGTTTGAGTGTTTTTTTTATTTTTTTGTCGTTATTAAAAAAAAAGCGTGGGGGACTTTATTAAGGGTTGAGTACTTTTTCTATGCATTGTTTTATTTGGCTGAAATCCCATAATTTAGATTTTGAGATTAACTGTCGCACTGATTTTTGGGTAATCTAGTTTATAGTGGATAAAACGCTTTTAGAGATGAGTCTATTTGGTACATTACTTGAACATTGATAGATGCAAGATTCTTCCGCACTTGGGATCAAACTTATTTATGGGTCTCTCTTATCTTTCAGTTTTCTAAAATTTTCACAAAATGACCACATAGTGGCGACCTACTCGATCTTAATGTTTACACTCCCTCCTTCTTTTGTTTCTGTATGTTTGGCTTGAGGAAATGGCTACCTATGCAGACACTGTCTTTTCGTACGTATTAGTGTGCAGCTGCCTTGAAATTTGTGCTAAAATTTACTTATATATGAGGAAACAGCTACTTATGCGAATCTTGCTTTTTCGTTCGTACTAGTGTGAAGGCCGCTTATGAAAGTATGGAAAAAAAAGAAAACAAAAACAAAAACAAAAACAAAAGAGAAAAAGAAAGAAAAAGTTTGCAGTCTCTAGTTGAGGGAGAGTTAGCCTATAAAGTGAATTGGGTCAAAACAGGTTTGACTTTGTGACATTCTTGATTTCTGATAAATAAATGTGACTCAGCCAAATAGATCTCATATAGGATTTGATCTTGGAGTCTGAAAATGTTTCAAGTCACACACGCACTGCATCATATAAAATATACTCTGATTATGTTCGTTCATATATGAATATAATTTATCTTGGATTCTGTGTGTGTTTTTGATCAATTTAACTAGATTTTGTGGTTTTAAGTGAATGAAAATATGCATTGGTCTAGTACTTATTCTTTAATCTTGTTTCCTACTCAAAAAGATTTGGTTGTTTTTCTTGAGTTTGTTTGTCAATTCGTGACAAAAAGGGAGAGATAATAGAGGGCTTCCAGATTGGGATGTTTGGTTGAGGGGGAGTCGTTCAGCGAAGTCGTATTTTTTTTTAAGTGTTTAGTTATAGGGGGAGTATCTACTTTATTTTTGTTTTGTAGAGTTTAGTTTGAGGGGGAGTATTTATTGTTTTTGTTTGTTTTATGGAAGTGTTTTGTTTGTGTCGAGTCATAATTTTTTCCGTATCGTTTTGTTAGCTTGTTTAATTGGATTAGTTGGTTTGTTAGGTTTTGTCACAGAATTTCCAAATGGGAGATTGTTACGGATTTTGACCTCGGTCTTATTCATTTTTAGTTTGGCAAATCTGTGACAAATGATTATTCATATTATTTATTTTATTCATTGATATTTTAACACTTGTCGTGTTCGAGTTTTGGATTTAATATTGTAGGGTCGCGCAAAAGGAGCAAAAAACATCAAAAAGTAGCCCGCGGTAATAGACTGCTCGAGCGGTCCATCGAGCAGTCTATTGCACCTCTCGGTATCTTAGACTCTACAACAAATTACAGCAAGCAGGTCTTCACCGCTCGAGCAGTGAAGAGACTGCTCGAGTGGTTCGTACGCGCAACAGATTATAAATTGTAGCAACAGCTAGGTTTTTGGCAGGCGACTATAAATAGGATAACTAGGGTTACATATTGGGTAAGCCTCATTATTATATTCAGAATCCCTAGCCGCCAGAGAGCTTATCACATTATTCGACATACTTGCAAGCCAGTCTACAACTTGATGAATATTTAGCTTCTACGCATTTTATTTTATCATCAAGTATTCAAACCTTCAACGATCTGTTCGTGTTCGCGGAGTCGCTTGAGAGGATTATCAAATGTTCGAAGTCTGGTGGAGGATTCCGTCAGTATTAAAGTCCGGTGGTGGATTCTTGCGGCGGTCAAGCACAGGAGTTAGTGCACATGGATTCGGCAAAGATATGCTTACTATCATTGGTTGTGGGTGCAACATTGGGGTTGTAAGATTTATTTGTAACCAACGTTTAATATAGTGTTTGATTTTCTAAATCCGGAGTGGTCTCGTGGTTTTTACCGGTTTGGAATTTTTTACGTAAAAATTACCGTCTTATGTGATTGTGGTTGTTTTATTTTCTACTCGTGTGATTGATTGATTTAAGCTTATTTTGCAATGTTTGGCTTATTTAAGAATAAGAAAATCTATTCGTGAAAATCAGTCTACAAACGGAATTTTTTCATAATGTTTAACTACTTTTTATTATTATGATTTAAAAATTCAAGAAAATAATTTTTAAAATATTTGTTCAAAATCTATTTAAATAAGCTTAGTATCTTTAGATTTTGGTTGTTTTATGTTATACTTGTATATCTAATAATGTATTATTTTTTAAAAGCATTTTACAACTACTATAAAAATTAAGACATATGTTGAATTATGTTTAAAAAGTACACAAAATTTACCGAAACTATTTTAAACTCTAATAAATATAATATTGGAATAAAACACGCGTATTGATTAAATTTTAGTGGGTTGTACAAAAAAAATAAAAAATTCACAGCTCCGGTTACTGCTATCGTTACGCTTCGAAACCGTGTTACCACCACCGTTAGCATTACGACAATCGTTACCATTATTTAAAACTATGGTTGAGATTGCCCTCTTACTGCTTTGGACATAGGGTTTGTAGAGTATAATACTTTGGCACTATTTTGTTCCTTTCTAGACATGTATTTGACAAAACTAATTTATTGAGTGATTTTATTGGCCATAGCTTCAGGTTGACATTTGTACTTGATAAACACCGGAAATAAGGAGAAATTAGAGTGTGAAATTAGGTGCAGCAGAGCAGCAGTTGAGGCAGCAGTGCAGTAGGACAGTGATGCAGCAACAGAGCAGGGCAGTGATGCTGCAATGCAGCTGATGCACAGCTGGGCAATCGGTGCAGCAGTGCAACTGAGGCACTGTAAGCATAAGAATGAGATTACGGGTAGAGTTAGTTAATCAGTGTAATTAGTTAGTAGTTAGTTAATTAGTTGGGGAGGCGGGAAGGCTATAAAGAAAAGGGGAATAGCAGAGTTGGGGAGTCCAGAATTTGTGTTTTCTTTCTTGTTTGAAGTGTAACCCAATTTCCTATCAACGAATAAACTGAATTGAGCCTCCATTAAAGGAGATCTTTCATTTCTTTTCTTCATTCTATCAAGAAGCTTTTCAGTACTTGTGGTACTTGTGTTCTGCAAAATTTAGGTCACTGTGATTCTTGAGGATGGACAGCAGTATGAAGGTGATCTTCTTGTCGGGGCTGATGGAATATGGTCAAAGGTACAGTTTCGTACAAAGGGAATATGTAAAAATATGCTAAACAAATCTGAAATTGCGCGTTATTTTAATCTTAGAGTTGGTGACACATGAAAATGACCTTTGGGAGAAGGTATCTTACACCGAAAATCGATCTTATGTCACTGGTCAACATTAAAAAGGTAATATTAATGAGAGTTAAAGATAATATAATAACTAAAAAATAATAGTTGATGAATGATTTAAAATTTAAAATACAAAAAATAAGAAATATAGATGAAAAAAGAGAAATAAATATATTTTTTTATGCTTTACTCTTCTTATATTTGTAAAAGTAAATTTTATGTATGTACTTATACATATAAATGTATATCTTTTTATGTAATCGGGGGCGAGACGGGAAAATTGGTCCAGGGGAGCCAAATATCGCCCCTGCCCCACGTGTTATTGGGGACGGGGTAAACCCTTAAAAATTGGGGTGGGGACATGCGGGGCCAGGGCGGGGCGGGGGAGATTGCCATCCCTACCCCCTCTTCCATGAAGGTTCTAGACACCACTATGTAAAAAACGCATTCATCGGGTAGTGGAAGATGACACGCGTGGTTTTTCCTGTGGCAGGCTGTCTTCTGGTTTAGGGTGTTGTAGATTTTCTATCTATTGCGAAAATTATAGATACTTGTTTCCCTTTGAACAGGTGAGGAAAAATCTGTTTGGACCTAAGGAAGCCACATATTCAGGCTACACTTGTTACACTGGTATTGCAGATTTTGTACCTGCTGATATTGAGTCCGTTGGGTATGCTTGCACCATCATTGGAGTTATATGTTTACTTTTCTTTTTGCAGTTTAATGTCTCGACTGGACAGGTTCATATTAAAATTTTCTGTTTTTTAAAGGCACCGAATATTTTTGGGACACAAACAATACTTTGTTTCTGTAGACGTTGGGGCAGGAAGGATGCAGTGGTATGCATTTCACAATGAACCACCTGGTGGTGTAGACGGTCCTACTGGTAGATATTCTTCATATACTTGAATTTTGGTAGACTCAATAGAGATATGGTCCACTAAGAATCCAATGTGGATAGAGTTTATAAATTATATGGGGGTCAGGGCTCCTGTGGTATGTCTATAAATAATAATGTATAGAGAACTGGACCGGATCGGCTGGTTCAACTGGTTGAATCGGCAACCGGTCTTGCTAACGGTCCGGATTTACCTATTAAACCGGACAAACTTCAAAACCGTTGTTTTTAAGAAAAATTGCTTAAACCCACAGTTGAACCAGTGAACCAGTCCAACTGGTCCCTGGTTACTAAAAACGCCCAGGTTTCGCCAAACCTTGGTTTCAGCTTAAGAATTCTAATTGGCTAATTCTAACACCTAATTTTCCTAATTTCAGACTTCCTCCTCTCCCAAAATTTTCAGTTTTCACCTTTCCTTCACACTTTCGCAGCTTCGACAGTTCGACTCTTGGTCTTGGAGACTTGGACTTCGAGTTCGGTAATACAAGCACCAACGTGATTGGAAAATGGCTGTCGCTGGGATAGAGCAGGGGACTGTGGGGAAGGGAAAAGTGTGGGTCTGGATGCAAATTTTTGGGTGTGGGTTGAAGAGTGATTGTTTTTGCCTTAGGTGTTTGGAAAAATGTGATTTTTAATTTTATTTTGCATGTGTATAATAGAAAGTGGATGGATGTATAGATAAGATTTGATCATGGATTTAAAAGTGGTTGTTTTTGCCTTTTGTTGGATGTTCTAATTTTTTAATTAGAATCAGACTTAAATCATGAGATGTATTTATTTATTTTACTTGGATTGTGAATTAGATGTCATTTTTATTTAATATTTATAATTTTAAAATTATTAATAATGTAAGTATGACGTCACAGTTCGATTCTGGTTAAACCGATGACCTGTCCACCTAATCTCTTTTCCGGTTTGCTCAACAGTCCAGTTTTCAAAACATTGATAAATAAGACACTTGTGGGAGTTCTAAGGTTGTGGTGTGTGAAAATTAGGGAGGCTAGCTGGTAGAAAAAAATAAGCAGTTTTTATTATTTCATATATGACGTAATTGTCAGTCGGATCAAGATTATATATGACATGTTTCTTATATTATAGCACGATATCCATTGTGATTAGCTGTATATTTTAGTTTCCTTTTTAGTTCGATATGATTGCTGTAAATTGTTGAAAATCAGCCATGGAATTGGCCCGAAGATTGTTATATAATGAGAAGAAACCCTCATATTGAGGATTGGAATAAAATTGACATGGATTGGCCCGAAGATTGTTATATAATGAGAAGAAACCCTCACATTGAGGATTGGAATAAAATTGACAGTAATTGAATTTTTTTCTCTCGCACGTGAACGTAGGTCGGTGTGGGTCAAACCACATAAGTTCTTGGTGTTTTTTTTCCCTTTATTTGTGAGTATATTTGCTTTAGTTTACGTTCAAGGAACACTTAATGGGATTTTTCACCACGCGTGAACACAACAGAAGGACGACCATGCACATACTAAAGAGAAAATCACGGAAGAATTTACGTGAGTTCAACACGACGTGCCTAAATCCATGGGTTAGAGACAGAATCCATCATATTCCGTAGAGTGTACAATTATGAGATAAAAAATGTCCAAAGATCCGACACTCAAAATCTGAGCCTTGAAACCAATCTTGTTTCCCCGCTCAAAAATCACCTGATGCCCTTGGTATTTTTTCGCCTCTCATTCTCTATCGCTTTGATTTACTATTTGCACGTTTAGTGGAATTCTTAAAGTTCATCTTTATCAACAAACTCAGAGAATTCCAATCCCTATACAATTAGTAAACTGTACACGTATAAGACTCCGAATGGATTCATAACTCCACTCTAGCTTATATACATATAAATAAAATTATAATTATATGAGTCCTGCAAAATGCAAGACACCCACGTAACGATCTCAACATTGGCTTGAATTATGCAAACCACCCTGAAAATGTGGAAGTCGATTTTGCCATTGTCATTGATCTGCCACACTCGAAGTGGCATGGCCTGCACCTTTACGTTGAGATGTGCGACACTTGTTCTCCGAAGTGTCCGTCATGACTCCACCTCTCCTTTTTGTTGGCATACCCATATAGGTATAGCTCACCACCACGATTCAAACCCAAAATGAAATACCTTTATTCGAGGTGTACACCTCCTCCTTTTTCCAACTGTCTCAATCTCTCTATTTGGAGTTTCTGTGTGAACATCCAACAACTGTTCTCCTCGCATCTAGCCAAAATTTTACACATCACATTCTACAGCTCCATGCTCTTGTACGCCAATACCCGCTTTTGGGTACTTCTCCACCTATTCCATGTGCATCTTTGCAATTTTTGCTCACCCTATTAACCACACGCTTCATTCGCATACATTAACCACCCATACTGCTTACTTGATGTTTGATAGTAGCTCCACTTATCATAATACTCCCTAAATGCCTATATAGATTGCCGATCATCTGTCAAATCAGGAAATCGCTGCTTAATTTAACTCTTTCCAGCTAGGATCCCAGTTACATCCATTGATGATTAGTCTTTTACCTCTGATTGAACAAGATTGTTCCCGATCACTTTTAATCACTTGTGATCATACTCGATCACTCTAGATCAATGACGATTTATGATGAATCTTTCCAATTTCATGGAACCATTTAGAATCTAAAAAGTCTGACCGTATCGATGAATTCGTAGTGCCTGGCTTTGAAAAACACTTATTGTCTTGAATTCTTATATTACGCATACGCCGATCTAGTGGAAATTTTTTTGAGTCGGCAATTTATCGCCACTCTAGATTGCAACCCAAGCACCTAAAACCTAATTGTTTTGAGCAAGCAATTGAAGCCTTTACCCCAGCAAGCAATAGACGCCTTTACCCATCTTGCTTTCCACGTAATTAGAACAAAATCAACTTGATTCAATAGTACTCCAACCAATGTTTCTACAAACTGTATCATCCCTGCAGTTTTTCGTTACTTCGTCTTTGATAAACTCCCTCCCACTGCTACAGCAAGAAATAGAAATACATATCTTTTTTGTTTCTCTTTTGTGCGATTTTCTTTTTTTTTGATTCATACAAGATCAAAAAGTACAATGTGCTCTAGTCTTCTACTATGGCTTTGAATCCGCTACCATAGGTTTGATACCACTTGTTGGGAAAATCATACAATAATTTACGTGTTTCGACATAACTTGTCTACGTCTACAGGCTAAAAAGATAATCTACTATATTTAATAGAGTGTATAATCATAAGACTAAAAAACACCCAAAAACCCGACACCCAAAACCCTAACCTTGAAACCCACCCTATTTCCCCACTTAAAAGTCACCCGGTGCGCCTTTTATTTTTTCGTCTCTCCCTACTTCTCTACCTATTTGATTACTCTCTACACGCCTACTAAAATTTCTAAGATCTTTATTTATACGCAAATTCAAAAAATCCCAAACCTATACAATTAGTGAACACACATATGAGACCCTAAGTGAATTCACAACTCTACTATAATTTAAATACATGTAAATAAAATTATAATTGTATAGGTTCTGCCGAATACAAGATAACAATGTGTTAGCATAAGAAGTTTCTCTTTTTGATGAAAAACGATTGTGATTTACTAAATATGACGAATTACTTGAGATGAAGGAAATGGAATATTAATGAAAATATCAAAATCAACTTGCAATAGATACCTTTACCCACCTTGCTTTCCACGCAACAAGAACACAATTAACTTGATTCAACAGTACTCCAACCAATGCTTCTACAAACTGTATCGTCCCCACACTTTTTCGTTGCTTCGTCTTTGATAAATTCCTTCCCACTGCTACAACAAGAAGTAGCAATACAAATCTGTTTTTTTTAATTGTTTGTGTGATTTTTTTTTATTCATACGAGATCAAAAATCCAGTCTTCTACTATGGCTTTGAATTCGCTACCATAAATTTGATATCACTTGTTAGGATTTTTAACCATCTCCAAACGCAATAGAAGCACAATCATGCACATACCAAAGAGAAAATCACATAAGAATTTACGTGTTTCGGCACAACTTGTCTACGTCCACTGGTTAAAACAATAATCAAGTCTATCCAGTAGAGTGTACAATCATAAGACTAAAAAACACTTAAAAACTTTACACTCAAAACCCTAACCTTGAAACCAACTCTGTTCCCCCACTCAAAAGTCACCCGGTGCACATTTATTTTTTCACCTCTCCTTACTTCTCTATTTTTTGATTACTCTCTACACGTTTATTAAAATTTCTAAGATCTCTATTTATATGCAAATTCAAAGAATCCTAGTCCATATATAATTAGTGAACCTTACACGTATGAGACCCCAGTGAATTCATAACTCCACAATAATTTAAATACATGTAAATAAAATTATAATTGTATAGGTCCCACAAAATACAAAGCACGCACCTAACAATGTGTTAGCATAAGAAGTTCCTCTTTTAGATGAAAAACGATTTTGATTTACTAAATATGACAAATTACTTGAGATGAAGGAAATGGAATATTAATGAAAAGAACAAAAACTATGATCTGTTGACATCAACATCAAGATCACCAAGAATGGGGGCACTTAATTGTGGGTTCATATGCTAGCTACCCTTTAGCAGTACAAATGCTATCTAAAGCACATCTAGAAGATAGTAACTTAAACAAACAACAATTTGTTGAATGTTAGTCAGGTTGTGTGTTAAACTTGCCTCCTGAATTATTAACTACTGTCTCTAGTCTTACCCCTGTCAGTAGCCTTGATTAACGGGGACCAACATGGGGAAATTTCCCTTATTATACGTAGGCATATAAATGTATATGTATATATAATGGCTGTATTTAATTCTTGGATTATAAATATGCAATCTTAACAGAGTAACCATCATGAAATAATTGGCACTGGAAAGTTTTCGTGTAAGACTCAAATAGTCAAGAGACTCGGGACAAGGACGTGGATGATTCTCTATTAAAATAAAATTATCTCCGTGATATGTTGTGGCAGGTAAAAAGAAAAGGTTGCTGGAGATATTTGAGGGCTGGTGTGATAATGTGATTGATCTGTTGCTTGCCACTGATGAAGATGCAATTCTTCTATGGGACATATATGACCATGCACCAACGTTTACTTGGGGTAGGGGTCGGGTAACCTTGCTTGGGGACTCTGTCCATGCAATGCAGCCCAATTTGGGTCAAGGTGGTTGCATGGCCATTGAGGTACAACTTGGTTTGCTATATTTTGCTTCCATATAATTCCTGGAAAACATTGTAGATTATACTTACTTTTTTATCACTACTATGATTGCTGAATCTTTACTTCACTGATGATAGTGTGATGCCACAAGTACATGATTTTCTATTTCCAGAAATTTGGAAATACATATACCCTTATAAACTTGCATTGTTACGATATTATGGCATTTAACAAAATCATGCCAAATGGGCATTATGATTTCTATCATTCTTTTTTAGAACAAAAAAAAACTTCTATAGTTCCTTTTTAACAGAGACTAAAATGTTGATGAAGGAAACAATGCAAATGACCTAACAAAAAAAATACAACTTCAAGAGATAAGGACAATATATGCTGAGCCATTATTCATAATTTCAGGATAGCTATCAGCTAGCGCTGGAGCTTGATAAAGCTTGGAAGCAAAGCATTGAGTTGGGAAGTCCTGTTGATGTTATCTCATCTTTGAAGAGGTAATGCATTCTTTCTTAAAAATAATCCACGTAAAATTCAAGGTTAGTACTGAGATGAAGGAACCTTACAAATGAAACAAAAATTAAGGAGGACTACACTTCAAATACACCGGGGAGGGGTTTCTTATGATGAGAGGCGGTGTGACATGTATCGGGAAAAATATCTGTTAGTTTTAGTATAGTACAGGGAGTGTCCCAAAGTTTCCATTTGTAAGGTTAGAATGTGCCTGCTTCAGGACTTTGGTTGACCGAGATTTTTATTGATCAAATATGAAACACTATCTTCACTGCCTCACTACCCTTGTTTTTCTTTCATGAATTTTCCCAGCTATGAGAAAGCTAGAAGACTACGGGTTGCCATTATCCATGGACTGGCACGAATGGCTGCAATCATGGCATCTATTTATAAGGCATATTTGGGTGTAGGCCTTGGTCCATTGTCGGTAGGAATTTGTGAATTATGATAAACACATGATATTGTCTTCCAACGGAGTTCTGCATACATTACCAGACTTCCTATGTTCTATTTTGCAGTTTTTGACGAAGTTTAGGATACCACATCCAGGACGAGTTGGAGGGAAAGTTTTTATTGACATTGCAATGCCATTAATGTTGAGTTGGGTCCTCTGCGGTAATGGGTTAGATCCGATAAGCCCTTTTCATATCAATACTTCCTAGTATAGGTTTTAATGTTTCCCCCCTCCCCCAAATTTCATTCTTTTTTTTTCCTCATTAGAATTCTGGTTAGGGCCTTTCTGAGCAGTAATTATAGATACAAAATCATTGATTTAAAAACTAGTACAGTATGCTTCACCAATAATGGTCAATTGGAGCTCATTCTAATTTTCCAAAAAGTTCTTGCCCTTGTAACAATAAATTAAATAATTGAGGTTCTTGCCTCACCATATTTTCGGAAGTTGCTGAGTAACAATAAATTCATTAAACAGCTCGTCAAGGCATCATAATTTTTTTAACTAGAAAAGTTCTTGATCTATTGGAGATTCTTAGACAATCTTGGTTTACTTTATTTATTTATTTTATATTATGCTTCAGTGTGCCTATTATCTGTGCTTGCTGGAGCTATCAATCTCTAAAACTTTGTGGACCTACTGCAAACCCCAAAATGATCCTTGTTCCACTTTTAGATCATTTTCCAATGCTTAAAGCAAGCCGAATAGTGCTAAAATGGAGATGTGAATGGCCCCGGATTTGCCAGTGTCTGTCTTGGCATGTCTGTTGGAAAATCAACTGTAAGAAGTTGATTTGCTTCAGTAGAAGGAATTAGGCACAGATCAAATGCGAGATAATTGGACATACTACACAGCACAGAAAAAGAAGAGCTTCTTTCGGAAAATACTAGATAAACTTGACATTGAACTCTAGGAGAGTGAGAACTAATCTGAGGTTGCTGGACTAACTATTCGAATGCCAAGCTTTGGGCATCAAACCCTCTGAGCACTGAGATTTTTAAATAAGCATTTTGTCTTTTTGGATATAGCACTTGAATAAATTTTGAAAAGTTAGTTTTTTTTTTTTTGGGGGGGGGGGGCGGGGGGAACAGCCA
>JAOTRH010000001.1:21456917-21509491 GCA_034768845.1 Heliamphora exappendiculata | reverse complement strand
AAATTTAAAAGTTACAAAAAATATAAAAAGATAAATAAATAAATTCCAAGCACCACTATGTATTTTTTATAAAAAAAATTCTGGAATAGAAAGTTTCTATACAATTTTCAGAGTACAAGCGTTTTCCCCCCCTTTTCTCCTAATTTATTTTCTTTCAGCAATTTTTGTAAAAGCAAAACCGATTCGTCGAAAATTTATAACAAAAATAAATACTTGAAACTAGCCGGCGCCGGAAAGATTTATCATCCTCATGGCAGCGAAAATGACTCAGCGAGTTTTCCGACTCGCGCAACGAGCTCCGGCGACAGCTTCTTGGCCGGTTTTCTCGCCGCCTCCGGTCGGAAATCGAAAACCAACGCGTCGGACACCTCTTCTGAGCTCCACCCGGCCTTCCTTAGCGAATCTGAGAACCGATCAACTTTCAGAAGCAGAGCATCGAGAACCGCTTGGTTGTCTAAGAGAATCATTTCGCCTTCGAAGAATCCGGCGGCCGAGACGTGTACGATCTCGGCGACATCCGATTCATCCCACCCGCCTTCTCTCAACACCAACCCGATCTTCTCTATATACTCTTCGACCCATTTTGGAATTCGCGACTTGGGCATGTCAAAGTGCCGTTCTGGGGACGATGACGAGGAAGAAAACGAGTTGGAGTTCCTTCGCCGCCGATCCACGGCGGCGTCGCTCCAAAACTCAACCCACCTTGGAGTTCTACCACCACTCACGGCGGAGTCGAGGCTTCTTCGAGAGAAATTCGAGGACGTCCCGGAAGATTTCTCGCTGACAGATCTCTGTTTTGAGAGAACATGAGGCTCGGAGCTCTGAAACAAGCATGATTCCCGCTCAAAGAAATCAGATAGATCAAACCCACAGCAGAAAATCCGATTCTCGTCGACGAAGAAGATTGGGTTTCCGGCCAACGAAGGATTGCAGGGAATGTAGCAGTGGTTGAAGATGGGTATCAAAAGCGGCGCTCGTTTGATAGCGTTTCTAGCGATTTTGATGGCCTTTTCCGGGTTCGAAGGCCTGGGGCCCCAAGACTTGGACCAGAGAGCGTTGCGCGCGATGTGGAATGTGATGGCGGCTATGGGAAGGTCGATGGAGGCGCGGAGGTGAAACCGGGCAGAGCCAGAGGACCGCCAGTTCGGAAACCCTGGGCCGATGGGTAAACCGGCGGAGAGTAGCGCTTTAACGTCCGGCGGGAATCCGAAGCCGAATTCCGCCTCCGCGCGGGTTAACTCGGCGACGGACAAGCCGGGCTGGACTTGGACTCCGGAGTTCTTCAGGTGGGTGATGACTTTATCGGCAAGGGAAGTGAAGGAGAGGAGTCCGTTTCGTACGGGGAGCGGTGTGGAAGTCGGCGGAGCGGCGACGGCGGCTCTGGCGGAAAGGCGGCGGAGGCCGGCTAGATGGGCGGGATTCACAGTTGTCATTCTCCGATCGACGTCGACCATGGTGGTGCCCTCTGGTCTGGAATTTCTGGACTTCGCCGGAAATTTGTCTCCGACTCGTTGGGGTAGTTTTAGGCGGAGAATGTAAAGAGAGCAAGAGATGGGGCAGTAGTGGTTATGCTAGTGGGAAGCGATCGTAAGTGGAAAGTAGAAAAAGGGGTTTTTATTTAGTTAGTGATTTATTGTCTGCACATGTAACAAAGCTCTTATATAGCAGAAAATGAAAGATGTAAGTGTTTCAAAATAAATAATAAAATTTTAAAAAGAATATAAATATTATATATAAGATATTATATAATGTGATATCTAACATCTCTTTGACAACATAGAAAAAAAAAGGAAAAAAAAATGACTACTTAAGTTATAACTAAAAAAAAAGAAAAAAAATATATGTTTTCTCTTTATTTCATTAAAATAAATGAGAGAGAAAAAAAAATAGTTGATTCTGTCTAATCTTGTTTGGTTAACCTCAATAAAAGAAAAAAAATTCCAGTGTTATTTATCAATTTAATCATAAAATAAGATTACTTCAGTTTATTTTTTAGGTTTAGTTTTAGCATTATAAAATTGGTTTTTTTTCTCTCTCCAAATCTCTATTTTGGAGAGATTCAAAAAGTATACATTAAAGCTTTGTTTATTTTGATAAAAACATTTTATTAGGAAAATATTTCTTATGTATTCGGTTGTGACTTTCAAAATGATATTACTAATGAATGTGATAATTTTAAAATAAATAGCATTGGCAACGGTGGTGGCAGGAAATTCCAAACCCTCAGAACCTTAGATTCTGTATCCTTGGATCCTTGAACTCTAGAACCCCAAGTCCCTAGACCCTTGTAATTTCGAATCCTTGATCTTTGAGACCTTAGAACTCGAACCCAAGATCTTGAAACCTCAAAAACTCGAACACTCAGGACCTTAGATCTCATGACCTCCGGGACCATGGTTGACCTCTTGGACCCCGTGCCCTCAGGACCTAAAGAATTCGGACCCTCAAACCCCTAATCTCGGGAACCAAAAACCTTAAACCCTCGAATACCCAAACCTTCATAACTCTAGGGTCTTGGGAGCTCGGACTCCTATGACCCATAGACTTTGGGACCACCAAATATTGGATTCCCGAGACCTAAGACCCTAAATTCCTAAGAACCCTAACTTCCGAACCTCCAAACATTCAGGACCTCGGGACCTTGGATCTCTAAACCTCGAACTCTCGATAACCCCGAACTCTTGACCCTTTGAACCCTAGATTAGTGGTGTTAGTAGTAGAATTATAGTTCTGATAGTGGTGCGATAGTAAGAGTAAAAAATATATTCTGCCATAAAAAAGTGAAAAATATTTTTCACTAATGGAAAATATTTTTCATTGAGTTGGAAAATATTTTCTATTAATTTTTAATTTCTATCATACTAAACATCAAAAAAATGCGAGAAATATTTTCTGTCAAAACAAACGAAACCTAAGAGAACTATTTCTCTTCATTTTTTAAAATTTCTCTTCTATTTAATACTCCAAACAAGTTAATAGAGAGAAAAAATATGAATTTTTTTTTCTCCCTCCAAATCACAAACTAAACGACAGTTAAATATGATGATTATATATAATCACTATAATATTAATAATTAAAAAAAGGTGAAAGAGCTATATATGCATTCCAACTCATGTAAATCATATGCTTTCATTCGTTTTAAATAATTAATAATCATTTATTATAGTTCAATCTATGATCAAGAACTTAATTTGTGATTTTTCCTTCTCAAAATCATCCAACTGTTGACCCCTTACTTAATTTGTTTCTTTATCTTATAAAACAAAAAACTTCATTAGTACTCCCTAATCAAGTTTGATCAAAAAATACTTTGACTTTCATGTCAGTTTCACTCTCAAAGCTTTATAGAAGGAATTGAACACTATTTTTCATACCTCTTACTTTGGGGTGTGTTTTATTTTTTATTGGCACTATTTTTTGGGGTGTGTTTTCTGCTCTCTTTCCTTATCTTTGCCAATTTTGAAATCTCTTTGTTTCATTTTTCTTATTCGTTAAAATTTGAGATCTTTCGTCATCTACCTGAAATTTCTTTCATTTGGAAACCAAACCCTCCGAATCTTGGGGATTCTTCATTTATTGCATATTATGTCTATTCGGAGATAGAAATTGAGTTCTTAAAACTCCTAATCTTGGGGATTCTTCATTTATTGCATATTACGTCTATTCGGAGATAAAAATTAAGTTCTTAAAACTCCAAACTCGATAGTGGCCAAGCAATGACTGGATATTAAAAGAATTTTATCATAGGCCAAAGAGGCCCTTTGGCATCTCTTCCTATTTATGTAGGTTCGTTTTCTTTGGGTCGCTAGGCTTGGCTCTAACTATTATAGTCTACTTTTTCTGGTGTGATTCAAGCCTAATTAGTTTTATTGAACTGGGTTGGGCTTGGGCTCTATATCTTGTCCTCTTCCAATAAAGTCATTGAATCCCAATGATTACATCATTTCATTTCATTTAAAAGCTCCATTAAAAAGGTTATTAAAAAATTGTGTCCAAACAAAACTTTAATAGCTATCCAGCTAAACGTTAGGTGAGCAATTAACAACCTTGTTAGTTGGGACCAAGGGTGTATGCCCAGCCAGTGAGTAACAACACCTGCCTTCAATAGGTTCAGTTTTTGTATATACGTACCTTTATAACTGAATTTATTTATTAAGTAAAACTCTTGTGCAAAAAATTTGAAATTAATCAGAGATTTATAACCATGCATGTAATCAAAAATTATTTATTTAGTTATTTTTTTTGAAATAATATTTATATACCATCAATTTGTTTGTAAGTAGATATAATTTAATCACATAGTTACAAATACAAAATTAATTTTTTTATTTATTGTACAAAAAACAAATTTTGCAAATTATATATAAAGAACGAATGCAATCATAAAATATATCAAAAAATCAAATTCACTAAAAATACCACAACGTATTTATTTATCAAAAACACAATACGAACCTAGTACTGTTAGTTGTTGTGCACAAAAAAGTGAAGTACTGTTAAGTATGATGCCTTATATATGTATTGAGATTGTTTGGCACTATTGAAACTATTAATTTATAAATCATAATTTATAGTAAAGTTATAAGTATTTGGTAAAAATCGTAATTTATAGTTAAAATTAAAAATTAATAATTATAATTTATAATAGAAATTATAAGTGTTTAAAAAAATTTTAATTTATAATTAAAATTAATAATTAAAAATTAAAAATTACTAAAATAATTTTTCCAAACACCCCGTTGAATTCTCCCCCGTTCATGGGCAATATTTGGTTTGAAAAGTCTGTTTCAAATTTTAAAAAAAAACAGTACAAATCCATTTCATTTCTAATATTTCTTGAATACTACAATCAGCTTATTTAATGGAAACCCACATCTGCAAAAAATAGAGAGTACAACCTTTTTACCCATCTATGCTTTGTCCTATTTGTTTCGCTGCTTTTGTTTGATGAAGCTTTCGATCAGTCTCATTTTTTTTGTACAAAATATATATATATTTTTTATACGAATTGAGATCAAAAATATTTTTGTACTTTAATCTCCCATAATAATTTTGAATCTTTAAATAGTTGCTCCGATACCACTTGTTGAGGCTTAGATAACAATTTTGAAACTATAACTATGCACACACTAAAAAGAAAAATCATATAAAAATTTACGTAGTTTGACACACCTGAATATATCTACATGTGAGAAAAATAATCTACTATAACAGTAAAATGTACAAATTTAAAACAAAAAATATCCAAAAATCTAACACCTACACTCCGAGCTCTAAAAACAAATGTTATTTTTTCACTCAAAAGCCACATCCGTGTTCTCGAGATTTTCTCATTTCTCCCTACTTGTCTACCAATTTGATTTAACTCTCGTTACACTACTAGAATTTACATGATCTCTATTTATAACTAAATCCTAAGAACCTTAATTCCTATATAATTATAAAACTTTATATGTATTGAATTTTTTATGAATTCATGAGTTTAGTCAAACTCAAATACATATAAATTAAAATCCAAATAAATGCTTGCTTGGCTATGGTTGAACTAGCAATCTTTTCAAAGTTAGCTTCACCCACACCTTGTTGAATGATTGAAAAAGTCTTCTGATCTCTCGGTTTGACCTCTTTTTTTGGCTTGGAGTAGCTTTTTTTGTTGTTGTAACTCTTCGTGACCTTTATTTATAGCATCGCGCATATTTTTTGCACTAAGATGTCTTCATTTAGGTGTTCCATCAACCATAATTATCTTTGTCAAGTGGAGAAAGTGTAAATTCTTGAGGAGTCATCTTCTTCACTACGAACTTGATACTCTGATTTCACTTTGTTAGAAGAAAATGTTTTATTTTGATGGAATCAAACTTAGGAGGAGAAAGGTTACAGACAAAAGAGGTGAGTAAAAGACTTTTTGTATTAAACTTGTTTCTCAAATTTTGACTTGTACAAAATCCCTTGACTTCAACTCTTTTTATATTTATGTCGGGACTATTCTTGAGATATATTTATTACAATTTCTTACTAGCTATTATCTAATCTTCATTAATTGAATGCTTATGCACAAAGATATTTTCGAAGACTTCGAAAGAATATTATGAAATCTCTAGATATAAGACTTTAAATATTTAAGTTTAGACATCTTTATCTGAGCTTATTATATAGATTAGCCCAAAATTAAATTTACATTCCAGCAGTGGGAAATATGTCGATGCAATTGATCACCACATCAAGTAACAAACTTTCAATGCAATACTTAATAGTATATATTAGAAATTGGCTCAATTGTTATCTGGCTACAAATCTTGGTCCAATCAGTATTGGATGGACCTGAATCCTTCGATCAATAAGCACAAATTTGATCAAGTAGGATTAGAAACAGACTCTTTCCTATCTTATATATAGATTTTTTCTCAGATTGTATAGTATGCAATGGTAGAGAGAATTAATGTAATACCGTGATCCTTCACATGACAACAATATTGTCCGCTTTAGTTAAAAATTCTCATGATTTTGTTTTTTCCAAGAGGTCACTTATTCTTACATTGTTCTGCCTAAACACGCTTAACTGCAGAGTTCTGCTAGGATCTCTACCACCCGGGAAAATGTTTCGTTGAATATAAGCGTCAAAGGTTTATCTTTTATAACCTAGGAACTCCATTTTCTTTTTCAATGTGGGATACCAAGATATCACAATTCACTCCCTTAAGGGGCTGTACGTCCCCGTGTAGTAGCCTGCCGGCTCCGGCAACTTGCTAGTCTTTTATTGACCCGCCCACTCAGTAGTGCGCTCACATGTCACGCGAGGCAGTAGGGGCCCGCACTTGAAAGTGGAAAGAACCAAGCTCTGATACCATTTGTAATACCCCGATCCTTCACATGGCAACAATATTGTCTCTTTTGGGTAAAAGCCCTCATGATTTTGTTATTCTCAGGGGGTCACCCATCCTTACATTGCTCCCACCTAAGCACAGTGCTGCAGAGTTCTACTAGGGTCTCTACTACCTGGAAAAAGATCTCGTTGAATGTAAGGGTCCAATATTTATTTTTTATAGCCTAGGAACTCCCTCTCCTTTCCGATGTGGGATACTAGAAAAAGAAGAGGGAGTTCCTGAGTTATAAAAGATAAATTTTGGACCCTTACATTCAACGAGATATTCTTTCAGGTGGTAAAAATTCTAACAGAACTTTGCAGTTAAGCGTGTTTGTGCAGAAGCAATGCAAGGATGGGTGACTCCCTGAAAGAATAAAACCGTGAGAGCTTTTGCCTAAAGCGGACAATATCGTTACCATGTGAATGATCGAGGTGTTACAGATGGTATTAGAGCCGACTCTCTTCACCCATCCTTGCCGTTTCGCGTGACACGTGGACTAGCTACTAAGTGGGTGGATCGATAAGAACTGGCAGGCTACCGGAGCTGGCATGCTACTGCACAAGGACGTCCAGCCCTAAGGGGGGTGGATTGTGATATCTTAGTATCCCACATCGAAAAGAGAGAGAGAGAGAGAGAGAGAGAGAGTTCCTGAGCTATAAAAGAAAAATCTTGAACCTTTACATAACAACGATGCCTTTTTCAGGTGGTAAAGACCCTAGCAAAACTCCGTAGTTAAGGCGTGGTTGGGCTGGAACATTGCAAGGATGGATGAACCCCTGGGAAGAACAAAATCGCGAGAGCTTTTTCCCAAAGCAGACATTATCGTTGCCATAAGAAGGGTCAGAGTGTTACAAATAGTATCAGAGCTAGGTTCTCCCCACTTTCGAGTGTGGGCCCCTATCGTCTCGCATAACATGTGGGCGAGCTACTGAGTGGACGGGTCGATAAAGGACTGGAAGGCTACCGGAGCTGGCAGGCTACAGCACGAAAACATACAGCTCTAAGGGCGATGGATTGTGATATCCTGATATCCCACATCGGAAAGAGAGAAAGAGAGTTTCTAGGCTATAAAAGATAAACCTTGGACCCTTATATTCAACGAGACCTTTTTCTAAATAGTAAAGACCCTATTAGAACTCCACAGTTAAGTATGTTTGGGCAGGAGAAATGTAAGGATGTGTGACCCTCTGAGAAGAACAAGATCGTGAGAATTTTTGTCCAAAGCGAATAATATCATTGTCATGTGAAGGATCGAAGTGTTACAATTAACCACAAAGAGTTTGTGTGAATTGAGAGTTTTGTAGTTTTTTTTTTATATATTAAAATTAGTTGTCAGTTGACGTTGATATATTGCCAAATTACGTAAATTATGCTCTTTGTGTTGATGTGTGTTGCGAGTCTTATAATTTGGGTTATTCACTAATAAAATAGTTTCGTTTTGAGTTTGGTATTATGGAATGAACCTACATACGTAAATTTTGATAAAGTTAAATTCAAAATAATTGGAAGCTTTTTATTTGATTGAGACTTAGTTGAGGAAAAAAATTCTTTGAACTTAGTATACAAGCTTTATCATGAAGGCACCCCCATATTTTAAACAAAATTCGAGAAGTCATAGGCGACCGCCTTGCTACTTTATCCACAAGGTCACCCAGATATTGAGGGTAGTTTGTGAAAAGAAAGTTATTTGGCTTGCTTTTGTTTTTAAAATTCTTTTTAATTTTTTGATTAAAACTTTATATTTTTTTAGTTTTTTCCATTCATATGAACCATAAAAATAAAAATAAAAATTAATTAAAGGATAAAAAAAGTTTTGTAAAAATGTTAATAAGCAATAAAAAAACTGTTTATTTTGGTCTTTTTTATACCATTTTTTTTTAATCTTTTGGTCATTTAAAAAAAATTATATTCTTCTCAATGAGATAAATTGAAAATGTAAGAAGTTTTGATAAAAAAATAAAATAAATCACTAAAAGTAAAATAATTCAATAAGATATTATGCCAAACCAGGCCTAAAATTTAGGTAAACTTGTCCCATATATATTTTAAGCGAGGAAAATACTAACGCAGCCCACTAGATTTCGTAAAGGCACTCTAAAAATTTAAAAGTTTCAAATAAGTATACCTATAATTTTTTGTTTGTATTGCTTCTGATTTTAAATAAACAAAAAAATTACTATTTTAATCTGTAAATTTATAATTTTAACAAATATTTATAATTTATATTTTAAATCATAATCATATTTTTTCAATTATAAAATATTCATAATTAATACCGCAAAAGTTCTCTCGAAACGTTTTTCACAGCTTCTTCTCTTCACTTATGGATCAAAAACAAATATTTTTTTAATATTTTAAAGCTCTGTTTTAGTGTTTTTACCTTTTACTTTTTAATAATTAACTTTATCAAAAAAAAATTATTGCAACAAAAATGCTTTCTGCAGGCAACTAAGCACAGAAATCAAATAAAGTTGTTGTTTGACAACCGATTTTAAGTTGAATTTTTTGAGTTTAAAGACAAAAAAAATTTATTTAATATTATTATAATTTTTTAAAGTTTACTTTTAGATAATTTTATATTCAATATTAATTTTATTTGATAAATTTTGATTAATAAAATTTTAAAATATAAATTTTATAAAAAAATAGATGTGCATAATAAAAGTTAAAATATTTTTTAAAAAATATAAAAAGAAATATGTAAAAAGCAAAAAGCTAAAAGCCATTGAGTTAGAAAATAAATTTTTTTGACTTTTAAGGCTTTTAAGCAAAAGTCGACTATAAGCCGATTGCCAAACAAGGCCAAAGTTGATCATGACTATTCTTTATATTAAAATTGATAAGTACTATAAATTTCAATAAAAATGAATTATTAGAATTTAATTTATATAGATGGTACGTGATTGTACATATTAGTTAATGGGAGAACTCTTATATACACATGTATGCGTGTGTAAATATATATTTATAAATTAAAACAAATTAAAAAAATAAATAATAAAATAATTTAATTTTAAAATTGTGAGAAATTATAATTTTAGAACTACGTAATAAAAAAAGTTTGATAAATAAAATAAAAAAATAAAATTATTTTGGTATTAAAAAACTAACTAAGGACATTTTTAATATACAAAAAATTCACACAATTTTATCACACTAAATAATGCTTTCCTTTTATAATAGCAATAGATAATGTAAGGTGGTTACAAGAGTGACCGGGAGAATGGTTCAATCATTCTTGCTCATTTTATTTTGTTTAAGATGCTGGAAAAATTTGAAGTTCTTTCACAAAGACAAGTAAAGAATTAGTAATTCCTTTATAATGATTCAAGAAAATTACTAACTAAATAATTTAAATAAAAAACCGTCCATGCACTCAACTTTATTTTTTTTATTCGTCCTAATTTGTCCAATCTGAAACAACTTCTTAATAATTTTTCAAGATTTCCTTTCAAACCATCTAAGAACTAAAAAGAAGCAAAATTGCATTGGTAAAGAGCGATTATGGGTGTGGTAGCTAGTATTAATTATTTTAATTAATGTTATTAAATAAATGGCAAGCCATGCTCACAAAGAATAAAATCATTTTGTAGGGTAGAGATCTAACACACTTTTCCAACTTATTTTATGCTCTGATAATCCAATCAGCCTAAAGATTGCATATAATAAGTTTCAAGCACTCAAAGAGAGAAGAGACCTTTCCATGTGTTCCATCAACTTTCTTATAATTTTCAACTTCTTCAAAAAAATAATGAAATAAAATATAACAAGTAGGTTTGTAGGAAATAATGGGTGGTTAAAGCCTAGAAATTATGGATTAAAAGAGATGGATAGGGATTTTTTATGCTTCATTGTTTGTGATTAAAATAAATAAAGTTATGGCATTAGTAAATTCATTAGTTAAAGGCACTTGAGAAGGCCAATGATTGACAAAAGGTTTTTAAAATATATTTGTTCCAAATTGCAGGGTTAGACCTGAGTTTTAGATGGCATAAAGGGAACATTTCAAAATAGAACCCTTTAAAAATTTATACACATTAAAAAATATAAATAATAAAATCAACTAAAAAATTATTATAACTGCAAAAAGGTTATAATTAGTAAATTCATTAGTTAAAGGCACTTGAGAAGGCATTGATTGACAAAAGGTTTTTAAAATATAATTGTTCGAAATTAAAGGTTAATCCTGAGTTTTAGAGGGTCTAAACTTGAACATTTCAAAATATAACTCCTTAAAAATTTATACAAATTAAAAAATATAAATAATAACATCAACTAAAAAATAATTATAACTGAAAAAATAAAACCATAGAAATTAGGGGTCACAATTTTATTTAGATAATCTGCAATATAGATGGAATATTTCAAATATTTCAAAAAATATGAAAAAATCTCAAAATCTCCACATAAAAAATTATACACAATAAAATAATGTGCTACTCAAAAAATCTCAAAATTTCCACACAAAATTATCACGAACATAAGCTTTGTGAAAAATTACACTTATCAATTAAAACAATATTTATGTATTCAACATATTTTATAAATTACAAATATTGATACTAAGATATGTATTTAGTATGACAATATTCAACATATACAGATATTTGGATATTTAAGAAAATTAAATATCAAAATAAACTCATTAGTTAAAGGCACTTGAGATGGCCATTGATTGACAAAAGGTTTTTAAAATATAATTGTTAGAAATTGCAGGATTAGCTCTGAGTTTTAAAGAGTTTAAAGTGAACATTTCAAAATAGAACCTCTTAAAAATTTGTACAAATTAAAAAATATAAATAATAAAATCAGCTTAAAAATAATTATAATTAGAAAAATAAAATCATAAAGATTAAGAATCATGATTTTATTTAGATAACCTATAATACATATAAGATATTTCAGATATTTTAAAAGATATGAAAAAATTTGAAAATCTCCGCACAAAAAATTATACACAATAAAATGAGATGCTACTCAAAAAATCATACACAATAAAATGATGTGCTACTTGAAAAATCTCCACACAAAATTATCACGAACATAAGCTTTGTGAAAAATTACAGTTATCAATTAAAACAACATTTATGTATTCAATATATTTTATAAATTACAAATATTGATACTAAGATATGTATTCAGTATATATAGATATTTGGATATTTAAGAAAATTAAATACCAAAATCTCTATGTACAAAAAATATCATTCACATATAAAGAATTCATATTATCATAAGATTATTTAGGAAAATAAATTTACAAAAAAAGTCACCCCAAAAGGCTGAAACTGAGATGAAAAGCAATGGCAGTGAGCGAGCGAGCAAAAGCGGCAATGACTAGAGAGCGAAAGCGATGAGCCAGCAGTGATTAGCAATCAACGACCAACAAGCTGCAGCATTGGATGAGAATTTCTTGGCTAAAATTTGAATGAGAATTAGTGAGTCTAAATTAGGCAATTAGCTAGGAATGAGGTTTATTGGGAGGGACCGCGATTGAATGAGATTATGATAATTAGAATTTAGGGCTTATTCTTTTTTAGGCTAAATTAGTTAGGGATTAAGTTGAATGAGATTAAGAGAATTACCTTTGATGGTGGATTGTTATTTTTTAACTAGGCTTTTGGAGAAAAAATAATAGTTGACATTTTATTTGTTAATTTGGTTACATTATACACAAAAAATTATATACAAATTTATATAAATACTTACAATTTTTTGGTGTCCTAGAATTTAGTTTAAATTTAATAACGTAAAGTCATGATTTTACTAGTCTTATGCCAAGGCTATGGTTGTTTTGGATATTTTCTCTCTCTTTTGCTCCCGGTCTAATTGAAAAGAATAAAAAGTTGACGTTATATAAGAAAAGAGCAAGAAGAGAGTGACGTGATTCGAGAAATGATAAAGGATGGTGCCGGGTGTTGAGTGTCCAGTGTCATGGAAGGGTGAGAGGTGGGTGGTGATGGTGGGAAGAGAGTGGCAATGATTGAAGCCCAAAAGGTGCATAAGGTTAAAAGTTAGGGTTAAGGATAAGTTGAATATATTGTGTTTTGAGTTTACGAGTCTTTTCGTTAATTTCAACAAGGGTTAAATTTGTAATTAAAAAATAATAATTTTGAGGAGTGGTCAAAAAAATATTATATGCGTATTTAGAATATATATATATATATATATATTCCTTCCACTTTTTGACCTTATAGTAAGAGAATAAGAAATTATAAAAGAAGTAAAAATATATTTGTTTTATTCCACTTTGCTAGTTGACGAAGCTTCTCAATGTTGAGAAGTACCCATGAATATGATTCTTGATTAGAAAACAGAAATTAATCCCTGATTAACAATTTTGGCATTTTAGTTTTTTTGGTTAAAAGTGTTAAAAAATTTAAGATTGTTCGTTTGGTTAACGGTAAAAATGCAAAAAAATTAAAAAATTTAATCAAAATACAAATTTTTTCATAATATTCTATTTAAATTCTTAACACTTTTAAAATATAATAATACATTTATTAATAACTTATTTACTATTACTGTCAACTATATATATAATTATTAATATCAAATATATAGAAAGGTAAATATTGTTCACTTTTGAATAAAAAATAAAAAAGTTAACTTTTTATCTAAACAATCAATTTAAAAAAAATTAATTTAAAAATTAAATTACCAAATAATTAACTTTAAACTCAATTTAACTTTTTAACTAAAAAACAAAAAAGCCAAAAAAACTACATTTGCAAAACAGGCCTAATTACTAATGCCAATTAAGGTCTTGCCATTATCGACTCTGCAGGAGACTAAGGCCTTGTTTGGAAGTTCAGTTTTTTTAGGGAAAAAATAAGAGAAGAAAAAAGTTAAATTATTTAATATATCTTGTTTAAAGTAATTTTTTCTATATTTTGTTAAAATATATAATATGTTTTTGTTTTTTATTTTTGAGTAGGGTGATGTTTGTAATTTTAGTCTCATTTTTAATATTTTTTAAATTTATCTTATTTCGAGGAATTTTAAAAAAGTAAAAAACTTAGAACTAAAACACGAAAATAAGAAAAGACAAAAAAAATGTATTTTAATTAAAAAAATTAAGTCTTTACTGAGTTTTTTTAGCTTTGATCAAAATTATTTAGTTTTCAAATTCCACGTGACGAAACAAATTAACAAAATAAAAATTCATACCAAAATATTAAAAAAAAATTAGAAAAGACAAACGATTACTTTCCACTAGCTAAGACAAATACCACCTTACATTTGAGATAACGACATATTTTTCTAAAAAAATTAGAAGTAAAATTAATTTTTAAATTGAGTATATTATAGTTATATTTTATTTTTTGAAAAAAATAGTGTTTGAAATGTGCATAAATAATTAAAAATAAAAAATAGTATATTTTAAAAATACCAAAAGTAACTTAAAAATTATCTTTCTTTTTATATAAAAAAAATATTTAAAAAATTCCCAAACAGAACTAAAGTTAAGTTCTAAAAGCAAAGAAAGCATGCCATCCCACTCACTCCACTCGTGGGGGGTTGATCGCAACTTTTGAGTTGATCATGAATCATGATAATGTTGGTAGGATAAGGCTAGATCTGGATTGTAGATTAGATACTAGAATATGATAACCATAATCAAAAGCTAAAGGGGTGACTGACCAACTTGCTGTTTGGTTCGACGGCTAAGAATTTGTTGCTCTCGCTTTAAGAGTTTGCATGAATTTAAGTTTTTATAACAATGTATTTAGGTTAAATTTATGCACGAATTTTTAATTATATGGTAATTTTTAGTTTTGGCTCCAAAGTAAGTATACTTAAGAGTGTTATAGATTAGTTGTGAAGTACGTGTGCAATATTTTATATAAAAAAAAAAAAAAAAGCACTCCAAGGGTAAGCATGTGTTAAAAAGGTCAAATTATTAGACACTTAGTAAATAAAATAATCGATAGATTTTAAGTTGATTACTTTTTATCTTTTTTATTTATCTAATAAAGGTAAATCACATTATTTTATTTAAAATATTTTTTTACTATGTTATTAAATAAAAATACTATTTATAATAATACTAAGTGATACTTTGAAATTATTGAGAGCTCATTTGGCAAATCGGCTTTAAATTGGCCTTTTGCCTCTAAGTCGCTTTAAGTTAAAAAGTTAAAAAATTTGTTTAGTTTATATATGGGTGATTTTTAAGTTAAAAATTTAAAGTAGTTTTAAGTCAAAAGATAAAAAAAATTTTACTTAAAATTATTATAATTTTTTAAATTTTAATTTTAAATAATTTTTTATTCAATAGAGACCTTATTTGATAGATTTTGATGACTAAATTTGAAAAATATAATTTTTATAAAAAAAATAAATTTGTATAATAAAAGTTATAATATTTTTTAAAAAAATATAAAAAGTATATAAAAAGAAAAAAAAAATGTTAAAAGCTTTTGAATTAAAAAATAAATTTTTTAATTTTTTAAGTTTTAAATAAAAAACAAAAATGGGTGTCTCTTTCATGAGAAGTGATTGAGAGATGGAATTAATAAACTGATGGCTTAGATGGAGTTGATTTCTTTGTTTTCTTTTTTGCTTTAATGGAGAGACCAGAATAATCCTGTGTGCTACACGGGAGAGAAAAGAAATATGATATAGGGACGAAAAGTATGAATCGGTGATCAATCAAAATTTATTTAGTTGCCAAAAAATTCCCCAAAACCAAACCAACCATCAGCAGATGGACAAACCAACCATGGCTCCACCCCCACAACACCAAATTCACATAAATAAATAAACGGAAAATTACAGGAACTCCATCTACACTATTCTCGTATATCACTTAATTTTTCTGAATTAAAATCCGTACAAAGTGACTCCCTACACTATTTATTTGTATCACTTTACCCATTTAGTTATGGGGTGTTTTTGTAATTTTAATTAATAGTTAGAATGGACAAAGTGATACAAACAAATAGTTAGGGGGTCATTTTGTACGAGTTTTTAATTTATAGAGGTTAAGTGATATACGAAAATAATATAAAAAATATTTCTGTAATTTTTTCATAAATAAAAAACACTAGAGGAACAGACCACCTGCGCCGAAAATTTGTACTCCAATGGAGTAACCAAGAAAGCTTCCAAAACTTAAAAGAGTTCTAACCCATCCACTTCAATAAGGATCTTATTGGTAACACACACAGCAGGCCCTTGGCTTACCTTCAGCACCGAAATCTACCCAAGCAGACACTACACACCCCCAAACGACCTCACTTTTGATTAAAATTTCTTGCCTCTTGGATTCTTGCAGGGTCAAAACCTGACCCAACCCCTTACCATTTGAATATAAGATCTTCAAATGTGAGAATTCCACCCCATTCTCATTTTTTCGTCTTCTTCTTCCATGGCTATCAAAGTTGAGAGAATTTGAGCTTCACCCATTTATAGTTTAAACTCAAAAGCTTTCCTATTTCCGGAACAAATTCAGCTTCCTTAGAATAATGTTGTTCTGATTTAAAAAATTTTGGGTTGATAGAGAAGATTGTTATTTGTTTGGATTTGAACACCAATATCCAAAAACAAACAGAAGTACATCTACGTACACACTAAAGAAAAAATTATTTAAAAATTTACGTGATTCGATACAATCTATCATATCTATGGATGCGAGAGATAACACATTATAACCATATAGCGTATAATCCTAATATCAAAAATACCCCCAAACTTAACATCCACGACCAGAGCCTGAAACAAACCCTGTTTTTCTACTTAATTAAGGTTTAAGAATTACTCCCGTGCTTCTGTTATTTTTCTGTTTCTTCCTACATTTCTACCTCCTTTAATTCAACTCTCCATCAACCTAATAGAGTTACAAGACTTATATTTATAAGTAAACTCAAAAACCTTAACTGTCATATAAATTATGAAATCCTAAATCTTAACCACCATATATAATTATGAAATCCTAATTTATGGGTCTATAGAATACAAGACACACACCCAACAATATTTAACATACAGGATCTTAAATTTAATACATCTCAAGAAAATCTAAACACTAAAAACGTAGCTTTAGTAGCCATTGATAATTGGTTAATCTAATAAATAAAATTCTTACTTGAAATCTTTAATTCATTGCTCACATTTTTCTCTTTAATTCATTGATCACCTTTTTCTCTGTGTCTCTCATATAATAATCGTATATTGAAATTGACGAAAAACCAATATCTGTAATATACTCTACTCTCTTTTTTTCATATTATTTTTGAAATAATTGGATATCATGGGCGCATGTTTAGTTTAGAGACTAAAGTGATAGGATAAGAATTATGAAATACATAGATTTCATTGGAAATTTAGCCTAGTGTTTAGTTAGAAGATAAGTACACCAAATTATTTTTAAAAAACAAATGAGTTCCACATATTTTTTATTCTGTTATTTGATTTGTCCATTTCAATATCAGGACCATTTTATAAGGATGAGTTAGACTAAATATGGGATAATTAATACCAAAGAGAAGGTCGAATTGTAGGAATTAATTAAATTTTTTTGAATTAAATTTAATTGTCAAAATAGTTATATATCTTATATGTAATTATTTATTTCATGCTAACTAATTATAAAAATAATCTTATATATAACTTGTTTCTCACAATTCTATTTATAATCTCGCCATATAACTTATCACTCACAATTTTATCCATAATTCTATAATAGCCAATCTTTAATTTTATGTCATTGTGTTATCCCCCTTTTACGTGTTGTATAGCTAATCTCCTTGAAAATAATCTCACAATCAAATGTGCCCTAAGATTATTGAAGAAATTAAAAGGTATTAATTATACGATAAGATAAATAGATAGCATAAGTGAGAAAATTATAATTGAGATTGGAATGTATTAGCTTTGCGGTGAAAGTAACATAGAATAAGGTAGAGCTATAAAAAGAATTATGATGAATATGCAATACAATGGGATTGACAAATAGTTTCACTAAATATTATATATAATGAAATTATGTAACATAAAAGTATTTATATTATGTTTAGGTTTTTGAATCTACCCTAACCAATATTCTAGTCTCGTTACGATTCAATTTCTTTTAAGCAGTTAAACTTTAATCTGGCCCTGGCTACAAACTTAATATGGATTGTCAAAAAAATATGATTCGACTCAAACTTGGCATAATCTATCAAGATTGGCACGAGTCGTCCATTTAAATCCGACATAATCTGTCTAATCAAAGCATATGTTATCTCATGTTTAGATAGAAACAAAAAAAGCAAAAACTGTATCTTGAATTCACAATCACAGAAAGTAAATAGAAACTAGATTTAAACTTTAAAATTTGTTGATCAAAAGTCAACATTCCAAAATCATACAACAAAAGTCGAAACTGAATTAAACAAACTAGAAACCAAAACCAAAATTACAATACCAACTAGAGTTTCATCAAACCCTAGAAAAGTGATGATTATCTGCTCATTCTGCAGCCTCGATCCATGCAGAGTTGAAGGAACATGGATTTTCAAACAGCCATCTTCGCCTTTTCGCCACTTCTCAAGCCTCAGTCATGTCTTCCTAAGCTTTCTTGAAGTCTGAAATAAGATAAATAACATGTTATCCTATGTTATCTTTTTATAGGCACAATTCACGCCCATTGTTGCAAAGTTCATGTAGGACTGAAACACTTGGTCAGTTCAATCACTCTTATTTTCGTCTAGAAGGAAATCTTTTTGTACAAACCAGATCGGATGAAAATCTCTTTGGTCTCATTCATCGCGGCAGGCTTATTATGTCCGGACATATCTTTTCTAAAAATTTCTATTTTGTCATTTTTCCAATTTTGTCCATTTTTAAGCTCAATTTTCTATCACTTAGCCAAATCTGATGTTAACATAAAAATACTACAAAAATAAAGTATTAACACTTAATCGAAACTTAGCATAGTATAATTTATTGGATTCGGTTGGTACTTTTATATTCTGATCACAAATAAAAGAGATCTCTCAGTATTGGTTCAGATTTTGAAATTTTTTTTGTACTTTAAAATTCTCTCATTAATATTTTAGGATGATTTGGCCATAAGTCTCTTGTTATAAAATTTTAATTTAATATGAACAAAGTTTCTAATTGTTATAAAATTTTAATTTAATATGAACAAGGCTTAAATATTTACTTCCCCGAGTCCTTCAATCAAATTAAGAAATAGCATTATATACAAAAGCCCTGAGTAATGTAATTAAAAAAATGTCCAGAACTAGTGCTAATATTAGGTTTCATATCTACAAATTTTAAAATGTCATAATTTTTATTCAACAAGTCCATTTGAAATAAAATTAACTGTTTTGAACTATTTTTTACCGAGATTTATAAAATAAGATTCATAATGGATACCAAATTCTTTATTAAAAAATAAACAAATAAATTAATCTATCAATGAAATTTCACTGCAGATAAGTTTCACCGTCCATGAAATTATAATTAATTTTTTAAAAATTAATGTTCAAAATAGTAATTTCTTTTAAAATAAGTGCAACGAATTTGCGCACCTCAAAAAATTTCATAAAGAATATAAAATTAATATTGTAAAATTAAGAAATTAATGAAATTTTACTGTTTCACTAATAGTGAGATTTCTCTCAATAGATTTTCACTGTAACCAAGAAAAATAACAAGTAAAATAGTATTTTTTTTAAAGAAATATTAGAGCAGCCAATACGTAAATATTTAAAAATACAAGAAACTCAAAAAAGAATAGTACAAAACAAATAGATTTTATTAAACTAATTAACAAATAAATTTCATTGTCATTGAAATTTTATTTCTCTCTATTTTTCTTCATAATAGTTTGGTTCTATTTTGTTAACTATAACGTGGAACAAATCAAAATCCACACATTTGTAACTTTAGACCTCGTATGATAAAATTGAACAAAGCACAAAGAACAAAGAACAGAAGTGAACTTACACATTTGTAACCTTCCTTCACATTTGCGTCCCAGAGGCCGACGGCGTGATGAACTGAGTGTTTTTTTTTCCGATATCTAATGATATTTGGGTCAATTTATGCGTACCTTGACTAATTTCTGAAAAATCAATCTCACCATCTACTCGTAGGAGTTCCCATTAAAGCAGAGTTGTTAAAAAATCACAAAAAAATTTAGCATTTATTAGATAAGATTGACTTGAAAAAGTGTAAGAAAAAATAATTAGGTAACAAACGCTAGACGTGTGCTATATATGCATATGTGTGTGTATGGAGCACTAAACGAAGTTCTAGATCAACGCTAGAGTGTTTGAAAATACTACTGTTAGTAACTTTTAACTTTCTGCTACTAATTTTATATATAAACTGTAAATTTTTCTAAACACTCACAACTTCTGCTATAATTTATAACTTTTTTTTATTTCAACTGCAATCTTTACCCAACACTCATTACTTCTGTTATAAATTATAATTTATAAATTACTAGTAGTATTAAGCAATTAAAAAGATAAAGTTCAAAATCAGATCATCATAATCTCACCAAATCAAGTTTGGAACCAAATCAGCGAAATCTCTCGAATTAGATCAATTTGTCATGTTTTTCGAGAACTCATGCTCAGTTGTTACCGTCGAATCTTGGTTACAATGTTGTTACCAAGATGACAGCTGGAGTCGTCGGATGGCAGGGGAGGGAATCCGACAACAATGGATTGTAAGTAAATAGTGCAAGTAGCGATAGGCAATGAATGTGCAAAGACCACAAGGATACCAAACCAAACCGAACTAAACTAAGCACGTCCCAATGTGAAGACCAAAAGGGTAAAATAGTATAATACATCTATAAATTACTTCATGCAGTATAAGAAAAAATGAGGGACCTAATAAAGAAAGACATCTTTCAGAGAGATTTATCATTGATTCTCACAATATTTTACGACTGGAAGAGTATAGAACCACGAAATATAAAAAAAGTGAGGCCAATGGATTCCTGACTGGGAAAAAGGTATAATGTTGTTACAACTATTATCTATCCAAACCTTGGCGACTTGTATCAATTCACATTTCTCACGGGGTGGGTTTGGTGCCCTTCAAAACTTGGCGACTTTCTTTGCACTCCTTGCTTCAAATTAAGTCTGGGGACTGGGGAGCTCCTTCAAGAGTCCCTGCCCCATTTTATCAAAAGAGAATATATTTGGGCTCTGTTTATTTTGATGAAAAAGAATTTTTACTTTTTACCTTTTTTAGTATTTGATACGATAAAAATTACAAGCAACCAAAAAATATTTTTCTAGTTAACGAAAAATAAATTTACTTTTGTAAAAAATGTGTCATTTCTAACACAATTACTATATCACTACCATTACTCCAGCACCACCATTACCATCCCCCACTAACACTGCCACTCCCCACATCATCACTGCCATCACCGCCGCCTTCCATCTCCACCACCACAAACACTATTATATTCGAAGTCACAGCATGTGAAACGTTAATTACCAAATTAAGGATGGTCCGTTACAACGTGAAGTCGAGGTGGAGACAATCATCTTCACCTTGAAAAAGATGAGACCCCTAACACTAGGGTTGCCTTTCAGTTTGCCCAAATCGTTTGGCAAGACCTAAGGAGCGCCTCCAACTTGGATGACCAGTGTGATTCTTAGGGTACACTTGAAAACCATAATCTGGTGTAAGTGCGTGTTAAAGATTAAGCAAAATATTTTGCTTCAACACATTAAGAGATAAGAGGGGCGTCTGTCTGTCTCCATCTGGAGAATGTAACGAGAAATGTTCAAAATCAAATCGCTTGAACACAAGAAATGTCCACAATTGCTTAACCTCTGAACACTGCAAGTATAAAAAATAAATAACCACAATTCCAATACCATAAATGTCGACCTCTCCAATCTCAGATGAACGTCAGTAATCTCTCTCTGCATTCTCCAACACTACTACCTACCCTCAGCACAAACATTGCAAAACAATGGCTAGGGTCACCAAATCCTTCAACCCTCATTGAATTGAGACAAGAGTAATGCATTGGCCATATCTTTTGGTGTGTGAACCAAATGTATAGGGACAAAATGTAGCATTAATCAATCTAATAGTATTAATTACTTGCACGGTCATCCTCGCTACAATGCAGTAAATAGAACTTACCAACATATTCAAGGAAATAGGAATGGACAAGTGATTTTTCTCTCTTACGACTTCCCCGTGACAATTCAACCTATGAGGGCACAAGAGATCTCTGCTGCCACCTTTTCTGTTGTGAGAGGCGGGGGCTCTATTTTCTTCTGAGAAAAGACTGCCTACTCTCATACTCACTGCCACCCCAGCATCACCATCTTCATCAATACCTTGAACTGCTTCTTACCCTGCAACACGATGGGCTTTCCCATCAGTGCCAAAGTTTGCACGAAAGGGCACACAATCCCAACTCAGAAAAGCATAAACACTAAAATCACCTGGGAGAACGAGAGGCGGAGATGGAACGAGAGTGAGAACGCGAGCGGGAATGTGAACGAGAATGGAAATAACGTCTTCGAGAACTCCTGCTTGTGCTGGGACTTCTACTGCGTCTATATCTTCTGCAGGAAGCACATTCAATAGGGTATTAGTTTTCAGAAACTTTCATTTGAAGTGAAGAGATTTATGCAAAGCAGAAAAACTCTATATTCAGAGAAAAAACCATTGATACACGAACTTGTATTAACTTGTATTCTCTTTTTACACATTTCTTATTACAGGAACTTTATCTATTTATACTACAGGACGTAGCCAACTCAACTCACAACTTCCTAACTACCTTTCAGTTACTACAACTAATTCCAACTAAGCTAACTTTCACTTACTACAACTAATTCCAGCTAAGCTAATCACTCAGCCACTTGACTCCCTTGCTGATCTTGGCTTGATATACAAGCTATATCTCTGTCATGAAGAATGAAGAATGCTGAATAAAACATGCCAGCCATATCCAAAACAAACAGAAAAAGATAAAAATGCAGTGATTATCAATTTACCACATAAAAGAGATGGGGAACAAAATTATACATCTTTCTTAATTCCAACAAGCATCATCTTTTTCACTAGGAAACAGAACTTAACAAACCCACATGAAGTACAAACCAATGAAAACACACATGCAAAGGAGAACTTTAGGCTGGACTGAAAGTACAGAAAAGGTCACTCAAATCTGGATGAGAACTGAACCAAACGTAAAGGAAAAGACAAAGCAGAAGCATATAAAGAAGCCATTACTTCACAACCAAATTCTATTTTTTTCTGGTTTTGGCTTCTCCAATTTTAATTGTTTACGTTTTCTTTACTTTTCTGTTTCATCAATTAGATTTTTTTTGGGTTGAGAAGAGGAGGCTGGTTTCGTAATAAAACTTAATGCTCAAAAAACTCAAAGCAGTAGTAATCAGAAATGTTGAGTCGAACACTATCTAAACTAAATCTTCTACTACAGACTTTCAACACATTCTTTTCAGCCTTTGTTCTCTAGGAAACTTACCCTCCTAAAAAATGCATAAATATTCTACAGGACTACTTTATTAGAAACAAAACATTGCAGTCAACGACTCCAACCCACAAAACAAAGTGACGAATAATGCTCGATTAAAGTCAACAAAGCCTTAATCCCAACTACTTTAGTATATGCTGCCAAAATCCCTCTCAATCAGCTCGATCAAGATTTTAGAGCAAAATCCTACACGTGTACCTCTTTAAAAGGGGTCACCAGAAACATTACAAAATATGATCTTCAAGGCATAACACATAGTGCACAAGCATGCAATACAACTTAATTGCATCTGGGCAAGGCAACACGCTACCTCGGAGGAGAGTGACTGTAGCTTCTGCTGTGGCTGCGACGCCTATACCGACTTGATCGGCTCGTTTCTGCGAGTTTTTCAAGCCTTTGGTGCTCCTGTTCTCTTTTCTTTTCCATTTCAATAGCAGTATCTTTCTTAACTGTAGAAGTGATCAACCAGGATATAATTAACACATACAAACACAGGCATGCACAAACATGATGTGCAACCATATATCAGCAATTTGAGGGAGAGAAAAGGCAAAGGAAGAAAAGGACAAAAGATAGAAAATCAATTCCTATCAAGCTCATCACCGCATGGCAACAGATAACATTTAATTAGCTGCTTTGTTAAAAAAATGCCAGACAAAATAGCGTAGTACTGTGCTTGTTAAGTTGTCTGCTCATGATTCGTTTAAGTCGCTCTTGAGGTGTTTCCTTCTTCTCCCCTTGTTGTTTGGAGAGGCCTCCACTACTTGTTGACTTACTTAACTTTGCTAATGCAGACAAAGTACTGCCCGTCGAACAAAGATAGCAAACAGAAAGAAGCTGAACAATAAGATTCTCACTATCCACACAAAGATCTGTTAAGTTAAGCTGCATCCAAGTATATGTTGATAACACAAAATTTAGCCCAAAAATCATGAAATGCCTCACTTGTGGCTTTGACACTCTAGTATTCTTTTCCTTGTCAAGGGATAGACTGGAAGCAGGATCGGAATGTAAGGGCCTCAAGTATCTGACCAGATGATGGCCTGCAGAAAAACATAAGAATTAGACACATTCATTTCGACGATGACATTTCTAGCAACATCAATGCATGGTACAAAGTCCAGTTCAGGGGAGAATTGAGCTTCAAATTAGACACAGTTTCTTAAACCATATTATATCACAATTTATGGGACTTATAAAAAACAAATGAGCTTCAAAAGAGAAGCTTCCTTCTCTTTCCCTCGGCAGTTATGTTGACACTCCAAGTATCATATAAAGTCTAAACCACAAAAGTTTGCCTCAGGTAACATAATGGAGGATAAGCTGCAGCAGAGTAAAAACTGTTCAATCTATCCTTGCAAGAAATTAAAAGTCAAGCACTCCGACGGTTTCATCAGATCAGCTTGTGATGGAGGAGATGGTGGTGGAGAGAATCCCTCAAACTTTGGCTCATCCCGATCAGCGGATCCCCCAAACTCGGTAATATACTCTACTCTAGAAGCCTTTGATTTGCTTCGATGACTATCATCAGAAGGCACATCACGAGTGTAGCGCCTTGACTGTGACCTTGATCTTGATCTGCCAACATAAAACAACAATAAGATTCCTGCAACAAGAGTCAATTGATTAGAACAAAGACAACCAAAAAAAAAAGGCATAGATCACACCTTCAAGAAAGAGAATAAGCCTCATAAGTTGGACTTTGTCTAGACTCCCTGTGAATTATGGTGAGTACTAACAACATCAAGATAACACATTAACTCAGGTAAACCAGTTTGCCTCTGAAGGTTTGCACGATTTCTGATGCTTTGACAAACAAATATGAAAGGTAACATATTGGTGTTGACCTAAGGGATCATGATGAAGCACACGAGTGCCGGTAATCCGGGCAGCTTCTCTTTCTCTCTATCTTTCTATCTGAGATGCCTTCCTCCTTTCCTTGCGACTAAGCTTCCTCTGGAAAATTCCTACGTACACAAGGAAGAACATTTTAGTGAAACTGAGATTTCCAAAGTAAAAATGTCCCAATTTAGAGTTTTGAAAAACTTATTATTGAAGGATCCCCTTTGATCAATTCCTTTTGCCTCCTTTCCTCCTCTTTAGCTTTTTTATCCATGTAAAGAAGCCAACCATACCTCTTGACACCAAATTCTTTTGCAATTTTCTCCATCTCTTCATCATTGCTATCATCACTGTTGAAATCCTCATCATCATCTTCGTCCTCATCGTCCTCATCATCATCTGCATCAAAGTAATGAGTTTCCTCTTTTCCATCCCCTTCATAAGAGAAACCTACCTGTGAATTCATACCCTTGATTGCTGGAGCCAGGCCTGGATGAGATCTATCAGATACATGAACAGATGTGAGGTGTTTCACAAGTTATTATTCACAAAAGAGCTATTAAACCCATCACCTATGCAGAAGTTTAAAAAATGCCTTCCAGTATGCAAAATAGACTGACAATTACAGCATAATGTTAACAAAAGGTTCTTAAAATGGAAATATTTAAAAACCAACAAGTTGTCAGTCCACATTGCAAAGCAAACAAAAAGAAGGAACTACTCTCACATTTTCTTCAATAGTGAGTATATTTTCTGTATTTGCATGCTTCTAGAACTCATAGTCAATTAAAATGATAAATAACAACATAATACAACTAAAAAGACAAAAAAAAAAAATCTCTAAGGACAAAAAGGTTGAACCTGTCATATCCAAATGGAGTAGCAACCTTTGCTTCGATCTCTTGATTAACATGTTGCAACCCCTCCTCATCATTAACTGTTAATAGACAATAATAAGCTTGTAAAATTGTTATATTACTCTATTCATTGCTACAAGAATGATTCAAACAAGCATGCAAGGAAATTGTAACAGATAGCCTCGTCATAACTAGAAGATAGATAAACTAGGACATATATTAAAAAGTTCATGAATTCAACATGAGATCAAAAATCAAAGAAGTACCGGCATCCTCTACGTCGATGCTTAATTAAATCTCGATAACGCTCAAAATTAACAAACTCTTCTAATTCATCTTCTTCCTCTGTCTTCTCTATGGAGCAAAAACGGCAAGAACTAGAATCTCGGATAAAATCAAGAAGAGCGCAACCATCAAATCTGTAAAGAGAAAACAGGGTCATTAAAGCAGAAAATCTTCCCTAACAGATGGAGATAAATGTGCACACACAGGCAATATACCTGTCAATTAAAATATCTTGTTTCCCATTCCAGGGTATATCCTGAGATTGAAGAAAAAGGCTAGATCAAATCATTATGTAAAAATACATACACAGCCACGATGGCACTTGGAACAATGAAGATAAGTTGATTGCGTAACAAAGGACATGTTGATAAATTAATCTTTTATCATGCCGCGTAATTTAATTTTACATTGAACCAGCATATAACTTGTTGGTATATTGTCATGCAGTAAGCTAAGTGAAGCTTAAGTAAAACTTCAGCTAAAGCAATGCCTCAGATGTTACCGTTTGGTAATGTTTAAATTATTGTTTTTTGTTTTTAAAATTTTCATAAACTATAAACAAAAACACATTTGATAATTATTTTTATTTTTAAAAAAAATGTAAACATTTCTTAAATTTTACTAAATTCTTGTAAACAGAAAAAATATGTTTTTTACTTATTTTGTAAACAACTTTTCATCCATCCTCCCACCTTCGCCTTCAACCATCCCTACCTCTTGCTACCCTCACCAATAAACACCTCCGACTACCATCTCCGACCACCAGTCATCTCCACTAACCACCTTTCAAACTAGTCGCCACCTCCACCCATTGATCATCATCTCCACCACCGTCGTTGACCATCATCCTTGTCGCCACCTTCTATCAATATTTTTACCCATCAGCCACCACCTACCACCATGACCCAACCGGTCCTCATTTTCACTCACCAGCTCTTCCCGCCAACTCCACCCACTACCTTCCCCTCGCAGCCACCACCTCTGCTCATCGGCGGCCACGTTTACCTACCGTTTCCGGTCACCATCGTCGTCACCACCTGAGACCGTCATTGTGGGCAATTTCACCTACATTCATTTCCGACCTCCGGCCAGCCATTGGGTGACTATTTATATCAACTCTTCTACCTTCGAGTGCCCCAACCTCACCACCATCAGATGTTCTTGCCAAATCACCTCCGACCACCGTCGCCTATCACTACATTTAGCTACCATAGGTATCCCCACATCCGACAGTGTTCTTGGGCGGCTCCCCTCCCACTAGTGGTTCCCTCCAATCACCTCTTGTTTCAAAATAAAATTTTACGAACATACATATTTTTCAAATGTGTTTTTTAAAAAAATATAAACAAAAATATGTTTTATTATTTTTTGTAAATGAAAAATAAAAAATTGCAAACATTATCAAACAGTGCCAGTAACGGTCATTATGCAATAATTGGGCCCTGAACTTGTTACAAGCTGTTATACTGTGCAGCATGAAAATCACAGGCCATTACAGCATTTGGCTTTGAAAAAATAGCATTTTCTTCATTCGTTTTCACTCTCTTCACCTTAAATGTATTCCAAGGCACATATTGTATAGATTTCAGTATAAATCATCAATAGGAAAATAATTGTTGTTAGATATAAGAACAAAAGATAGAGCGGATTTTTTTTCCCTTTTTTGATAAGTGATAGGCTAGCATAAGACTTATTCATTACTACTCTTTGACAATGGTTGATTCGAAATTTTCATATTCAATTTAGCACTTCAAGAAAAAACATCAAAAAGATGTACCTTTTTCAGATAATTGGGGAAAAACCCTTGTACTATAAATTTAGAGTAACTTAGGGATAAATCCTATTTGAAGAAGCTCTTTAGAGATAAGTCCCAATCAAATTTACATTAACCCGATAAGTCCTTTTTTTGAATTATAACACACTTACCAAATTTACCGGATTGGAATTATCCAGCCGTTTACCCTTTGTTGTGTAGACTGTGTTTGGAAAATTCTGCATGCTCCCTTTTATTTTGGGATCATCCAAGATCATTGTTTTGAAAATCTGCTGCACGTGCCTGTTATTTCGGGATCTTCCGAGATCATGATGCAATTGGTGAAGATGCGGAACAACCCAAGATCATGATCGAATTGGTGAAGATGATTTAGTGGCAATAGCGGTCAGTATTTCCGAACAGAGAATGTCCAGTTTTTTGGTCGGATTTTGAGGTTTGTATAAAAGCACCCTAACAGAGTAATCTACCACGAAAAAGACGAAAGGTATGTATATTGTAGTAAAAGCTAAATTCTTTGAATTATAATAAGTGAAAAGAATTGTAGTTTATGTTTTTATTTGCAGAAATTGAGTACTCAAATAAATAGGAAGGTATTTGGATATTATTCGTATATTTATTCTATTCATTTTCAGCCGAATGAAATCTTGCAGAAAATGATTATGTTCTATCAGGAAATGATACATTTTCAGAAAATTGAGTATGTTCTAGCAGAAAATGAGTACCATTTTCCATTCATACATCAATACTAACTGAGGACATATTTGTAAAAAGTGAGGACTGTTGAGTATAATAATATGCATATGCCCATTTTCTTGTTGTTATTAACAGAATGTTCTAATGAAACATTTACTTTAGAGTACTAATGAAAATGAGGATTACACATATCGCCATTACCACACATCAAATGATGGTTAAAAATCATGTGTTGATTTGTTTTAATGATGAACTAGTATTCCTATATTTAATTTTCAAAAGATGAGTATTTAAATAGGAGATTGGTTGCATATACTTTTCTTATATTTCTATTGTTCAGGTTTATATTTCTTAAAATGGACGCAACTCTTGTTTAGTGTTTTCCAGAAAATGAGGATGCAATAGATAAGTATATAAATATAGAGTTTGAATTGACAATTTCAATTATGCGTTTGTTTTCGTAATGAACTATATTTTTTATGTTGTTAATGTGGTCATACAGATTTCATAATTTTTATTGGTTCAAGGTATGGAGATGCCTATTATCATGATGTGCAAATTCAATGGTATTATTGTTGGTATGTTGATACATTCGGATTGAAACTACGATAAATTAATTCAATGTATTCTTGGTAAATGGAAAAGTATTGATGGTTGCTCCATATCAATGAAATATTCAATCCTCGGGTACCCAAGTTGTATGTTGGATAGCGATGAGGACCTAAATATAATGTTTTCATTGCTTTCTTCAAAGGGCATAAAGCAGGTCGATGTTATTAATGATTGTAACAGTGGGGCAGAGCGTGGCGTTAATTTGAATCGTAGTAACGGTGATGATTCGATGTTTTTGGATGCTATTCAGATGGAATGGAGATTAGAGCACAATAAAACTAGAGAGATTGTCTTCTTTTTGTCCTTTTACAGAGAAGGTATTATTATCAGCATCATGGGTAAGAGGCATTGTTGGTGTTGGTCAGAAGTTTGAAGGAGATGCCCAACAGTTCCGTACCGTGTTATGTAAGTATGCAATTGAGTGTGGCTTCGAGTTCATATATATTAAGAATGATTCTACTCGTGTGATTGCCCATTGTTCACACAGAAACAACGGTTATGGATGGTTGATCCATGCTGGGCAATTGCCATCGAATTGGTATTTTTACATTAGGAAGTTGAACAATGTTCGCACTTGTGGCTCAGCAGTGAAAACGTCTAAAAGAATAGACGTATGACTTCTGATTTGGTTGGAGGCTTAATTGTAGACGATGTGCGCACTAAACCTCTTAAGCAACCAATTGATGTCCTTTCAGAGTTCAAATCGAATAATGGCTTGGATATCATTTATTATCAAGCTTGGATGGGGGTTGAGAAGGCGAGGGGTGAAATTTATGAGGATTACTCATTGTTTTTCGACCAGTTACGTTGGTACGTTGATGCAGTTAGTAGAAGTAATCCCGGTAATTCCATTGTCCTCGAGTGTGATCATTTCACTAATCATTTCTTAAGGATTTTTATTGCTTTTAAAGCTTGCATTAACGGGTTCAATCATTGTCTGCCTCTTCTGTTCCTCGATGGTACATTTTTGAAAGAAAGACACAAGGGAATTCTACTGTCTGCCACAACAAATGACGGAAATCCAGGTATGTGTTTATTATTAATCAGTATTTTTGTTACAAGTTGTTTAATGATCTAATGTTATACTTTTGTAGTGTTCCCCGTATTGATGCTCGTTTCCATTTTTTTTCAGGGTTATTTCCAATTTATTTTGCTATTGTTGACGCAGAAAATAAGAAAAACTAGCATTGGTTCATGGATCATTTAGCATCAATTTTGGATTCCACCGGGGAAATTACTTTCCTAAGTGATCGGAACCCGAGATTATTGGAAGCTATTAATTTGGGTTTTCCTGACAACCTATTGAAGAGGAATTTGATGTATCATCTACGGGGACGTTGGAATGTGTACAGAGAAAAGATGGTCAACTATTTTGATAAGTGTGCATACGCACCTACAGTAGAAACTTTTCAACAAAGTCTAAATGATTTGATTAGCGAAGGAGGAGCAAAGTGAAAGATTTCATTGATGATTTTCTTTTTGAGCATTGAACCAATACGTATTTCAAAGGACGCCACAACGCCGCTACAGGGAAACGAGTTCTAATGCGGCCGAGTCGTTTAGTAACTGGATCTGAGATAAGAGACATTTAGCGATCACAAACTTGCTAGACACTATACGGGTCAAGCTAATGAACCAAATAGTGAGAGTGAAATGGCAAGCAAATGGGCAATTACTGTATGCCCTGTCATTGATTCTAAAATGCACACTTCTTTCAATGGTTCCAAGTCGTGGAATGTAAGCATGTCGGGAGAGGGAGTCTATAAGGTTCATTCATCCATGTCCGTTTTTGTTGACATGTGCAGAAACACTTGTTCATGTTGTATGTTGCAATTGAATGGTTTTCCATGCGCTCACGTTGTTGGTGCTATGAAGAAGAATGGTAATGATTTGAACGCATATGTTGATCAGTACTACCATGTGCAGAGTTTTAGGAATAGCTATTCTTATCCTATTTACCTAGTTCCTACCATTTTGAAGTCATATAGTAATATGGAGGCAAAGGTAATTCGTTCGCCATTGTGTAGAAAACAACCTGGTAGGCCAAAAAAGAGAAGGATTCCTTTTATTGGGGAGAAAGTGAGACAGATTAGATACGGTAGGTGTGGGAAGATGGGCAACCACAACCGCAAGTCGTGTAAGGAGGCGTTGCATTACTAGTCTTGCATTGTTTATATTGGTAGTTTATATTTTTTTGGTAGAAGTTAATTTTTGGAATAAATAGTGAATTATGCTACTATTTTTCACAATAATGAGTATTGATTGGTCATTTTCTTACGTTTGTTTGGCAAGTATTTTCATGTTGTGCATATGACAAATTGCCTCCTATTTATTTACTTATTTAGTAAAGACAATCCTTTCCCCAACCAGTTTTTTGTGCTGATTTAAGGTTGTGGGTTGCTTCTGGTCATTTTATGTTGGTAGCTACCAAGCATAAAGCCACTAGAGATGGAAGAAGAAAGACAGACAAAATCTAATATTTATGCCAATCCAGAAGCAATCCACAACCTTAAATCAGCACAAAAAACTGGTTGGTGAAAGGAATAAGTCTTTACCAAATAAGTAAATAAATAGGAGGCAATTTGTCATATGCACAACATGAAAATTCTTGCCAAACAAACGTAAGAAAATGACCAATCAATACTCATTATTGTGAAAAATAGTAGCATAATTCACTATTTACTCCAAAAATCAACTTTTACCAAAAAAATATAAACTACCAATACCAACAATGCAAGACTAGCAATGCAACGCCTCCTTACACGACTTGCGGTTGTGGTTGCCCATCTTCCCACACCTACCGCATCTAATCTGTCTCACTTTCTCCCCAATGGAAAGAATCATCCTCTTTTTTGGCCTATCAGGTTGTTTCCTACACAATGGCGGACGAATAACCTCTACCTTCATATTACTATATGACTTTCAAATGGTAGGAACTAGATAAATAGGATGAGAATAATTATTCCTAAAACTCTACATATGGTAGTACTGATCAACATATGTATTCAAATCATTACCACTCTTCTTCACAGCACCAACAATGTGAGCGCATGGAAAACCGTTCAATTGCCACATACAACATGAACAAGTGTTTCTGCACAAGCCAACAGAAACAAACAGGGATGAATGAGCCTCATAAACTCCCTATCCCGACATGCTTACATTCCACGACCTGAAATCATTTAAAGTAGTGTGCATTTTAGAATCAATGGCACGGCATACAGTAACTGCCCATTTGCTTGCCATTTCACTCTTTGTAGCCATCTGGTTCATTAACTTGACCCGTAGTGTCCAACAAGTTTGTAATCGGTAAATGTCTCTCTTCTCGGATCTAGTTATTAAACGAATCGGCCGCATTAGAACTCGTTTCCCCGTAGCGGCGTCATTTGAAATACGCACTAATCTAATGCTCAAACGGCAAATCATCAATGGAATCTTTCACCTTTGCTCCTCCTTCGCCAATCAAATCGTTAAGACTTTGTTGAAAAGTTTCTACTATAGGTGCGTATGCACACTTATCAAAATAGCTGACCATCTTCACTCTGTACGCATTCCAACTTTCCCGTAGATGATACCTCAAATTTCGCTTCAGATGTTGGATACAGTACCCATGGTAGGCTGTTGAGAAAACCAACTTAACAGCTTCCAATAATCCTGGGTTCCAATCACTTACGAAAACGAGCATCAATGCGAGGAACACTACAAAAATATAACATTAGATCAGTGAACAACTTATAACAAAAATACTGATTAATAATAAACACATACCTTGATTTTCGTCCTTTGCTGTGGCAGGCAGTAGAATTTCCTTGTGTCTCCCTTTCAAAAATGTACCATCGAGAAACAGAAAAGGCCGACAATGATTGAACCCATTAATGCAAGCTTTAAAAGCAATAAAAATCCTCTTGAAATGATTAGTGAAATGATCACACTTGAAGACAATGGAACTATTAAGATTGTTTCTACTAACTGCATCAACGTACCAATGTAGCTGGTCGAAAGACAATGAGTAATCCCAATAAATTTCAGCCATCGCCTTCTCGACCCCCATCCAAGCTTGATGATAACTAATATCTAGGCCATAATTCGATTTGAACTCTGAAAGAACATCACTTGGTCGCTGAAGAGCTCTTTTGTCAAAAACTTACGATTCACGATACGTATCTTACAATTCGATACATTAAAGAGGTAAATTGATACGTATTGCATATCATATCTTATGTTTACATATATCTTACGATACACATACGATACATAATGCGATATGCGATACATGATCCGATATATACAATACATTAATACTTAATTTTTTAGATAATTTAATTTGTAAAAATAGATATTATTATAAACTTTTGCATTGTTAAGATATTTAGAGAATTTTTCTTTAATATTTATTTGCTTTCATACATATCTACTTGTCTAGTATTAAGTATTTTACAACATTAATTTATGATCATTAATATTGGTACAGTTTTATCTTTATGAAATAAGTAGTTGAGAACTTAAAAGTTGTATATTAAAATTTTAAACTTAAATGATATAGTAGGATAATACAAAGAACATATTACATACAATAAATCCAATTTGGTTTATAATAGTGTATTTGCTTGCGATATTTCTTATTGTATTTTAGATGTATTAAGTATTGCTTAACGCATATTTTTTATGTTTGAAAACCATATTTTCATAATGATATTAATTAACATTATTTAATAGTTTATTCTTATAACATGTTTATTATATCATATATATTTTTTTGACCCATTTTTAAATATGTTAAATATCTTACGATACTCGATATGATATGATACACGATTTGAAAAAATAAAAAATGATACACGATACGTATCTCGATTTAACGACAATGCTTAAGAGGTTTAGTGCGCACCTCGTCTACAATCAAGCATCCAACCAAATCAAAAGTCATACGTCTATTCTTAGACGTTCTCACTGCTGAGCCACAAGTGTGAACATTGTTCAACTTCCTAATGTAAAAGTACCCATTCGATGGCAATTGCATAGCATGGATCAACCATCCACAACCGTTGTTTCTGTGTGAACAAGGGGCAGTTACACGAGTAGAATCATTCTTAATAAATACGAACTCGAACCCGCACTCAATTGCACACTTACATAACACGATACGGAACTGTTGGGCACCTCCTTCAAACTTCTAACCAACACCAACAATGTCACTTGCCCACGGTGCTGAAAACAATACCTTCCCAATAAAAGAACAAAAAGAAGACATGATCTCTCTGGTATTATCATACTCCAATCTCCATTCCATCTGAATAGCATCCAAACATATCGAATCATCACTGTTACTACGATTCCCATTCAAATTAATGCCACGCTCTGCCCTACTGTTACAATCATTAATAACATCGACCTGCTTTATGCCCTTTGAAGAAAGCAATGAAAACATTATATTCAGGTCCTCATCGTTATCCAACAAACAATTTGGATACCCGGGGACTGAATATTTCGTTGATATGGGGCAACCATCAAACTTTTCCATTTACCACGAATACACTAAATCAGTTTATCGTAAGTTCCAATCCGAATGTATCAACATACCAACAATAACACCATCAAATTTGCACATCATGATAATAGGCATCTCCATACCTCGAACCAATAAAAATTATGAAATATGTATGATCACATTAACAACAAAAAACAACATAAGAAATATAGTTCATTACGAAAACAAACACATGATTGAAATCGTCATTTCAAACTCTATACTTATTTACTTATCTATTGCATCCTCATTTTCTGAAAAATACTAAACAAGAGTTGCGTCCATTTTAAGAAATATAAACCTGAACAACAGAAATATAAGAAAAATATATGCAACCAATTTCCTATTTAAATACTCAAATCTTTTGAAAAATAAAATATAAGAACACTAGTTTATCATTAAAACAAATCAACACATGATTTTTAACCATCATTTGATGTGTGGTAATGGCGATATGTGTAATCCTCATTTTCAACAGTACTCTAAAGTAAATGTCTCACTAGAACATTCTATTAATAACAACAAGCAAATGGGTAGATGCATATTATTATATTCAACAGTCCTCACTTCTTACAAATATGTCCTCAGTTAGTATTGATGTATGAATGGAAAATGATACTCATTTTCTGCTAGAACATACTCATTTTCTGAAAATGTATCATTTCCTGATAGAGCATAATCATTTTCTGCAAATGATGCTTATTTTCTGCAAGATTACATTCGGCTAAAAATGAACAGAATAAATATACGAATAATATCCAAATATCTTCCTATTTATTTGAGTACTCAATTTCTACAAATAAAAATATAAACAACGTTTTTTTCACATATTATCATTCAAAGAATTTAGCTTTCACTATAATATGCATACCTTTCGTCTTTTTTGCGGTAGAATACTCTGTTCCGGGTACTTTTATACAAACGTCAAAATCCGACCAAAAAACCGGACATTCTCTGTTCGGAAATACTGACCTCTATTGCCACTAAATCACCTTCACCAATTTGATCATGATCTTGGGTTGTTCCGCATCTTCACTAATTGCATCACGATCTCGGGGGATCCCGAAATAACATGCACATGCAGCAGATTTCCAAAACAACAATCTTGGATGATCCCAAAATAAAAGGGAACATGCAAAATTTTCCAAAAATGATTGGGAAATAATTCAAAAAAAGGATTTATTGGGTTAATGTAAATTTGATTGGGCCTTATCCTTAAAGAGCTTCTTCAAATGGAATTTATCCCTAATTTACTCAAAATATTATTATCATAAAGAGATTCATCACACAAGATGTGTTCGCATGGTTCAATAAGTGTCGTCAAAATGTTCGTGAAGTATTGAGAAAGTATCTGAAAACATAAATTTAATTTTTTAAATTAAGAAACGCTTAAGTGTCAGACATACTTTTAGAAGTGTCCGAAAAGTGTTGATGTCCAACACTGGCACATGCTTCCTCCTCGAAAGTGTTCGTGCTTCTTATTTGATCATATACAACCAATGCTTGAGCTATTGAGCAAACACCACCACTCTTGCTTGCATGCATAAAAAATCAACTATTTATTTCACATTATTATGTCCCTTCCACCATCACGCCAGCCGCACCCATGGGAGTGGGGGATTAATAACAGAAGTGGAGAACAAAGAAAACTCACAATTTAGTTGTTACCACATTATTCATGTTAGGGTGTATTTATGCTACGCGTGGTATTTTTGTAATGTCATTGAGATGATAGTAATATAAATACACATGAAAAGTATAAAGGTTAATTAAGCTTGTTTGATTAGTGTTTGACTTTTCCTCTCTATCTTTCTTCTTTTATCTTCTTATTTCAAACCCCAAAATCTATATTCCAGGGTTCAACTTGTTATAAGAGCAATCTGATCCATCCCTAGATAAAGTTGTAAAACTCATAAACAACTTTGTGGTGATTGTAGTGTGCTAACATCATCAGCCGTAAGATGATGTCATTGGTCGTACGGACAACAATCGCCGACGACTACATGACTTACTCATCTCAATATCCTAGTGATTATGTCGATGTTTGCAGATACTTTTGAATCCATTTATGGTGACTTCTAATTTTTTGAAAATCTCAATCTCGTAGGCGAAGTCATCTTCTTTTCCAGAATCTGAAAGTTCGATGACTAGTTTCTCAAATGCCTTCTTCGCCTTGAGGTAGTAGGTCCCAATGGTGTGTTAGACCATATTATAGTAGTAAACTATATCCCAAATATCAAGATTGGTACCCAGAATACGGTTTAACTCTACCACCCCCATTATCACTCTAAACACGTTAGAGAATACTTGCATGGGACTCACCGGTAATGACGGAGAGCTCGATGAAGGAGAGAATGTAGAGGAAACTGAACTCTCCCTTCCACTATGGCAACCAGTAGAAGAGGAAGTACTTCCCAAGATCCCTCTCTCGAGTCTTCGTTGTTGGCGAGGGTGATTCCAACGTCGTCTAGAATCCGATACCTACACCAAAAATTCTGCATTTCTTTCGGCGTAGAAACTAGTTTCGGAAGTTTTCCCATTTTGAAAAGAAATTATAACAGGAAGATGCGAGAAAAAGGGGCAAAACTCATCCCCAAGGCAGCAAAAGAAGCAAGGGGAAAGAAGTGAACTAACTTACAAAAAAAAATTAGGCACACTCCAACACCGGATTTTGGGTTACTTCGCTGGATTCTGGGTTTATCGCCGGAATGCTCAAGGAGAAGAAGTAAAATGCTTTCGTGATAACAACGATGCCAGAAAATGGGCAAAGGAGCTTAAAATAGGCTTTTTTATAACTGAGAAAATCAAAACGTTTGAGGCATTTAATGCACCGTACGGTTGAAGAGACGCCTCGGTTACAGAGGCGATGCATGACCTCCCTAAACACCAATTCCATCTCTCCACATCACCGTTTGAAGGCTCGAGGTATAGCTGTGGAGAAGAAGCAAAGCCAAAAAGGCAGAGTGCGTAACGGTAACCGAACACCAAACACCAAACACCAAACAAAAAGTCAGCCAAGGAGACTAAGGACACGATACCGAACAGAACAAACGAAGAAAGACATAGCCAATGAACAACTATCGCAGCCGAAAAGAATAAGAAGCTCCAGCCCTTCACAAGATTCTTCGGGCAAGTGAAAAGGCTAAAGCCGGGGGCAGTTGGAGGCAGATCAAAAAATGGGCTTAAAGCCCAGTTCGGTAAAGCAGTTATTCGAGCCACCCAAAAAAGGGAAGCCCATGAAGAATAGGGGGCACCCAAAAAGAGGGCAGCACATAACAAGCCTGGACCCTTACGTCGTAAAGGGCTGGTGAAGATCCTGGGGCGAGATCTTTGCACCAAAGGAACCACATCCCCAAAATGATTGTTCGGGAGATGTGGGGAACACACCTAGGATAGCTAGAATTGCTAAAAAGATAAGGGAAATTCCCTAATATTTTGGGATAAAGACAAAAGATATATGAAGATATCATCAGGTATGAATTCTATAAAAGGGAAAGCACCCCAAGTATAAAAAGTTACGCAATTCCATTCCAATTTTTGCTTAGAGTAGCTCTTAGAGAGAAACTTAACTTGAACGTCTAAGTGCTTCCAAATCAAACATGGCCGGAAAGCAGTAACAGTATTCTCGTCTTTGCAGAGATTGAGGAGGGTCCATTAAAGAGCTATGCGAGTTCGGTCCAAGGAGTTCAGTTCTCATTGCATTAGTTCGGGATCACTAAAACATGCCAATTAATTGGTTTGGATTGTGCTAAACGTTTTTCAACACGCACAATAACTAATACAATCCAATCACACCGTATAGCTAATACAATTCAATCTCACTCCCATCATTTACCATCTCCCACCATATAAACTAACACAATCTAATCTCACTATTTATTAAAACCCTTCAAAAATATCCGAACATCAAACAAGGCCCAAGTGTCCTTGCATTGTGTTCCCAGTATTGAAAATAAAGAATAAGTTGGTGCCCAGTTATTAATATCCAAAAATCCTGCATTTATTTTTCCCTAATTGACAAATCCACAAGCACCCAATTTTCACACCTTCCAGTTAGCAAGGCGTGAATTCCTGACATCCCATTTGGGAGAATGTCACCCATACCATTGGGCGGAAAACCTCTCGTTAATCCTGCATTTTTCTTCTTGCCTCTTTTTATTTCTGCAACTCTCCATTTCGGGATCTTATCAAAAGTACTCTTGCCATTTTTTTTCTACAGATAAGGAATAGGAGATAATTTGTGCTGAGGGCGTCTGAATTATCAAAGAAGAAACCCGAGGGGATTCAAGAAAAAGTATAAAAAAAAAAAACTTTCCGCGAAAGGAAAGGAGAGAAACATATATGGAGTCAGAAGAGAGAGAGAGAGAGAGAGAGAGAGAGAGAGAGAGAGAGAAGATGGGGGAGAAACATACAGTCCTTGCTGATCCTGGGTGGCCTGGTAGAGGCCGTCGTCGCGGTACAAGCGGCAGCGAGATCCGACGGCCTGGATCGATTGCTGAGGATCGCCCCGCCTCTTCGAGAGATACAGCGCTCGTCTCTGAGCTCTCTTCCGAGTGGCGTCCATCAGGTCGGGGACCTTCTTCTCCGACCTCCGAGCTTCGTGCCACATCCTCCCTCTCACTAATCGGAATCCCTAACCCTAATCGTGTTCTTTTGATGGAAGAAAGACTTGGCAGAAAAAACTGCTATATAAAGTGGAGACACGTGCGGTCGAATGAAGGGAGTTGGTTGATGTTTAAATTATGGCTCTTTTGTTAATTTGCTTATCTACTTATTTACTTATTTAATTTATAAATAATTAAATAAATAATTTTATTTAATTTATTAAATAAATAAAATTTAAGTTAATAAGTAAATAAGACAATAAATAAATAAATCAATAAACTAAATAAATAATTTTTAAATAAAATTTAAGTTAAATATTATTATTTATTTAAATAAATAAATCAAATAAGTAAATAAGTCACTTAAAAGATAAAATAACCAAACAAACTTACTTATTTTTATTTTTACTTATTTTATAATAAATAAATAAATAAATAAATTATTTATCCAAACAAGGCGTATGTTTAAATTTACAATTCCCTGTCCCATATTCATGTGCCAAGCTTTTGATCTACCACTCTTACACAATTCAAAGGAACTGTTCACATAATAGAAATAAGCCAGGTATTATCATTATATGTTTGCTTTTACATCCTACCCACTATAGAATTCTCAATCTCCTTCACTTGCTAATTGCCGCTGATTTGTTCAATCGGACTTTACATTGTTTCTCCGTTTGGTTGTTGAGTGAAAAAATAGTTTATCTTCAAAAACCTAAAAACTTACTTGTTTAATGTTCCACGACAGAATAAAAACAACAAAATAAAAGCAGATAAGATCAAATAACCAAACATACACAAGACATGATATTTTTATATGAAAAAACCCAATTGAAAAAAAACTATGGGACTTATTCAAGTCCAAACGACACGCACTATAATCAAAATTTTGATTATAAAAAATTCTTACAATACTCAATTGAATACTCAGGATATTGCAAATCAGTTTTCTTGCCGAATTCTCGTATAACAAATCCATGCGAGTCTGCCGTTGAAATCCTCATTTGGTCTTCTTCATTTGAGACTCCTCTCAAGTTCTTTAGAAACAATCGTCTAGTATCTGAATACAGTTTTGAAACTCCTATGATTGCATAAACCTATTCAGATCAAAACGTCTCAATCTCTTCTTCACTCTATAAAAAATTGCCCAAAACTACCTCACACACACACGGCGACAGCCACCAACATAAAACACAACCACTACTTATAACAAAAAATGGAACAAAACACGCATAAGACCGATCAGTCGGACCGATCGATCAGTGAACATAAGCGCTCAGTAAATAACAAAAACTACACCAAGATGAACTTCTGCAAAAAGGACTGATCGATCGGTTAATAGACCGATCGATCGGTGAAAGCTTCTTCTTAGTTCTTTTAAAACTTGTTAATTGAAAACAACTTTCCAAGCGCAAACAAACATTAAATCATAGAATAGAGATATAAAACATGGTCACAGATTTGCCAAAAAGAGATAGCTTCTAAAGGAGCTAAAAAACCTAGCAATCTCCCCATTTAACAATTCTGTAACAACACAATATGAAATTCAAACATCCAATCATGCAAAAAGAATGTGACACAAATAATGTTAACCATCAATTATCCATCCATCCAAAATCCAACAAAATGTTATACAACCATCTAAAATGTAAAGAATGTTATCCAACCTAACCAACAGGAAGAATGTGCTGTTATACAACTAGCCAAAATGTAAAGATTGTTATCTAGCCAAACCAACAAAAAGAATGTGAACCATCCATCCAAAATGTTATATAGCCATATAACATTACCATCCATCCAAAATGTTATACAGCCATTTAACTAATGTTATTCAACTATTAAAGAATGTTATCCAACTATCCAACCAAATCAACACAAAGAACAAAGAAGAGTAACCAGCCATAAGAAGAGTATCCAAAAACCTTCTCCCCCTTTGGCACTGAATTGCCGACGAACACCAAAAAAAAACCTAAAATCATGGAAACCCCAAACCAAGAAAACCCCAATCACAAAGCAGGGGGAAGATGTGAAACGATATACGCCATGAACTCTTGCATCTCCTTCCATGTCTCGTGTTGATGATGAATCAGGTCACGAACATCGGCACGCAGGAAACTGACCTCTTCCTCGAGACGCTCCAGACAAGCTAGGATGTTCTCCCCCTCAAGAAGATTCGCCTCGGGGTCAAAACTAAGCTCATCCGCACCATCATCAGGAATGTCTGGACAAGAAGCACTTGTAATAGAAGGAGACTTGCGAATGTGGGAGGCGCTCTATTTGAGAGTCATTTTGGTGATGAGCCGGGATAGATGTTTCAAAATGTCAGGATAAGTGTCAGTATGAACCTCGGGAACATAAAGAGATCGAAGAAAGTGAGTAATGAAAAAACCAAATAGGAGATCGAGAGTAGATTTACCCCCCACAATCTAAACAATATGCTGAAAAATCATGTCACTAACATCAATAGCCTACTGATGAGTAATGGCCCACAAAATGTAGCTATGTTGCTGAGATATCTCAGAAGAGTGACCTTTGGGGTCAATGTTAGCACACACGACGAGGTTAAGGAGATGATAAGTGACAGTAAGATCACGTTGGGAAATTAGAACCTGGCCACCCAAGAACGAGAGACATCACATAAATCGAAGGCAATAGGTCCGTAATCAAATGTAAGCCATGGAAAATAGTGAGGACGAGAAAAATCAGGGTCAACAGAACAAGACTCGAGGCCTAGCCAAGACGCAACTGTATTAGGAGAAAGAGTAAAGGAAACACCCCGAACATTACCAATATAGGTGTCTACCTCATCGGCCTTTTCGGTTAACGAGTTGTAAAACTCCTAAACCAAAGATAGATTGACAGATAGAGAAGCTTCAAAATACAAGAGACGTTTCCAGTTTAATGCAAGAAAAGCATTAATGACCAGATCATCAGGAAAGTCTCGTAGCACGACATTACATTCTAACAAGACAATGCGTTTTTCAAAAAAGTCCTTGAATTGGAGGAAAGAAGCCTTATTTTGAAACCGACGTTCAAATTCAGAAACAACCTCGACACTAGTGGATTTGGCTTGATATTTTGGAGCTATGATAGATAAACAGAGAGGGTACCACCCCGATAACCAAGAAAAACACCTAAGGAACCTAACCCCCCCAGACCAAGGAAAAAGAAAACAAAGGAGATAACAAGAGAGCACCAACCATGAATCACACGACGAATGAGAGAAGAAGAAAGACAAAAAAAATGAAAAGCATAGAAAGAGCATAACCAATCACCACAAAGCATAGAGAATAAAAAAAATAAAAAAACAAATATGTATATAAAAGCATGAAAAAAAAAATCAAACCTAGATACTTACTTGAGACCGAGCGTGCAACGTGATGGTTACCAAACCAATGGCCAAAGACGATAAAACCTAAACGAGAGAAAGAAAAACCTAATGAAAGAGAAGAAAAAAAACAAAAACACAACATCACAAACCCTAGACTCTACAAACAAAGAAAAAAAAACGTAAACGAAAGAGAAGATGACACTTTCGTGCTTAGGGAGAGATGGTCAAAACATACCAGATCTTGAGAGACAGAGAATACCACGAGAGGAGCACCAGGTAGAGAGAGAGAGAGAGAAAAAACAAACAAATGAAAAAAAAATAAGTGCAAAAAAAAATATAAAGGCCTCGGAAGGATAGCTTGATCGATCCGTCTCAAAACCGATCGATCAGTCATGAACGGTCTTCGATTCTTTTGGGCATGTAGGTAGGGAAGATGAGATAGGCACCAAACTGCTTAAAAAACAAATGGATCGGTCTATTGAGAGAGAAAACAAAAAATGTTGGGGCTAAATAGACCATAATGACACAAAGAAAAAAAACTTATTTATTTTGTGAGGTGAGAGGAAAACAACAAAAAAACTTGTGTCCACCAAAGCTCCACAATAGTAATATCTACCAACATACTACGAGACTCAAACTGACAACGAGTTCAATTTCAACACACTCATATTTGCACTGAACATCATTCAAATAGAATTCTATATAACATACTGTGTGTGTGACATGAGATGACCAAAAAAATTAAGTTTGCTCAAAATGAGAAGTAAAACATGTTGAATAACTTAGTCAAATCGGATAGCTAAAAACACATGAAAAATACATGATTTTCGACACAAACAACCTTGTCGGATAAACTCCCCCTTTATCAAAGCCAAACATAAAACAAGGAAAAAGGAATGCCACTGGAGGCTGCCGCACTAAGACGAACGAGAAAGCAAGGTCCGCTTAGGTAGCCATTTTAAAAAATGAGCATCTCAACAGTTAAAGCAAGCAAAGATGGCTTTTACACTAATACAAATGAAAAGACAAGATTCGTATAGGTAGTCATTTCCTCTGACAAGATTAGCCAGAGACACAATGATCAAGGTGGTTTGCACACTAATACATACAAAAAAGCATGGCATGCATAGGTAGCCATTCCCTCTATCCACACAAAATCACGAAAAGCCGAGATCAATGAGGAATTTTAACCAAGAGATTATAAAAGTTGAAGACATTCTACTTTTTATGCAAGCAAGGGAAACCTGATACTGAATAAGAACTCATACACCATTTTACTTTTAGGATATGATAAACCTGAAGTCTTGAGTCAATACGAGAGTGTACACAATAGAATTAAGACGGAATGCATTTCAAGAGCAATATGATTGAGACGACACTAAACAATAGAAGCAGCACAGTGACTCAAAGATGATGATAGAACACATATGCGAAGAGTAAGATATACACACAAAAATAATAATAATAAAAAACACAAAAAACATTTTTTAAAAAAGAAATTCACTCGACAATACAGACTCCAAGAGTCTTTCTGAGAAACTCAAACCGAAGATGACCAAGAAGTTTGGTCAAAATGTCGACTCTTTGAAATTTAGTATCTATATGCTCAAGAACAATGGTACCGTCCTCTACAAGGTCCTGAATAAAATGATGACAAATATCAATGTGCTTGGTTCGAGAATGTTGAACTTGGTTCTTAAATATGTTTATTGTACTAGTATTGTCACAATACAACACAATCGGACCTTGTTCGAAACCATAGTCAGATAGCATCTTCTTTATCCACAAAAGCTGAGTGCAACTACTCCCAGCTACTATGGTGCCGTTTGGTAACGTTTATATTTTCTGTTTTCTATTTTTATTTTTAAATTTTTCGTAAACTGTAAACGAAAACATGTTTGGTAATCCTTTTTGTTTACAAAAAATTGTAAACGATTTTCAAAATTTATAAAATTTTAAGAAATAAAAAAAATGTATTTTCACTTATTTTGTAAACAAATTTTGATTTGATTCATCCATAACGTCCAACTACCACTTTTCAAACATTTATGTTATCAAACATGTTTTTGTTTTTATTTTTTTATAAACATAAACAAAAACATGTTTTTTGTTTTTCGTAAATAAAAAATAGAAAACTGTAAACGTTATCAAACGGGTCATATGTATTCGGCTTCAGCTGTAGAAAGAGAGATGGCATTATGCTTTTTGCTATACCAAGAGACAAGATTGTTTCTTACGTAGAAACACCCATCAAATGTACTTTTTCGATCATCAATACTCCCGACCCAATCGGCATTAGAAAATCCTATTATATCAGAAGTCATATCATAGGTGAACCAAATCCCATACTCAGAAATCCCATTCACATATTTAATAATACGTTTGACCGCCTGAGGGTGAGACTCCTTGGGAGAAGCCTGATATCTCGCACAAACACCAACACTAAAAGCAATGTTGGGATGACTTGCTGTCAAATACAAGAGACTACCAATCATGCTTCGATACATGGTCTGGTCAACTGGTTTGCCAGACTCATCTTTGCACAGCTTAGTGTTGATGCTCGTTAAGGTTCGGGCATGCTTCGAGTTTTCTAGACCAAATTTCTTGACAGGACTCTTAGCATACTTGGATTGAGAAATAAACATACCAAATTCAGATTGCTTGACCTGAAGACCTAAGAAGTAGTTCAATTCACCCATGAGACTCATTTCAAATTCATTACTCATTGCTGCCGAAAATTCTTTCACTAATGAGTCATTAGTCTACCCAAACACTATGTCAACAACGTAAATTTGAGCGACAAGAATACTCTTATTCTAAATGAGAATAAACAAGATTCTGTCAACACCACCTCTAGTGAAACCTTTCTTCAACAAGAATAGGGTCAACCTATCATACCAAGCTCGAGGGGCCTGCTTCAACCCATAGAGCTCTTTTCTCAGTTTCAGAACATGGTTAGATAAGGACAGGTCAACGAACCCTTTAGGTTGTTCAACATATGCCTCTTCTTTAAGATCACCATTCAAAAACGCACTCTTAACATCCATTTGGAACATTTTGATGCAAAGCTTGCATGCAATGGCAAAAAAAAATCTAATCGATTTAAGACGAGCTACTAAGGCGAATGCCTCATCAAAATCAATTTTTTCAACCTGAGTATATGCATGAGCACCCTGCCTAGCCTTATTTCTAACAACTTCACCAAATTCATTTGTTTTATTTTTAAATAATCATTTGGTTCCAATGAAATTTTTGTCAGAGGGCCAGGGGACTAGTTCTCACATATTCTTCACAGCAAATTGTTCTGGCTCCTTATGCATGGCATTAATTCAACAGTCATCAAGAAGGGCATCATTGACATTTTTCAGCTCAATTAAGGATACATAACACAAAAATGTTATCTCATCCTACATTTGACGCCAAGTTCGCATCCTATCTGTGACATCTCTAAGAACTTAACTTATGAGATGGTTGAGCTTCATCCAAGCTGAGGGTGCAAGTACTTTCTTATGAGAACCTTGTGGTTCAGATTCTTATGGCTGAGATCCATGTTTCACATTAGTGGGATTTTTCTTAGCAGTTTCTTTACTTTCTTCTAGATTAGGTTGGCTTTCAACTTTTTCAGCTTCCAGATCTTCATTGAGTGTACCTAAAATAGACAAATTAGTATCAGCAGGTATAAGAGTAGGTTCATTATCAATAATAATATTTATAGATTCTATAACAGTAGATGTTCTGTTGTTAAAGACCTAATAAGCTCTACTGTTTGTGGAGTACCCTAAGAAGATTTTCTTGTTACTACGAGAGTCAAATTTACCCAACTGTTCTCTGTCACAAAAAATGTAACATTTACTACCAAAAGTACAAAAGTACTTGACTGTTGATTTTGTACCTTTCCAGAGCTCATAGGGAGTGTGAAGTGTTCCTGATCTTAGGTAGATACGGTTAATGGTATAACATGCAGTATTCACAGCTTCTGCCCAAAAATATTGTGGCAGATTCTTGTCATGCAACATAACACGAGTCATTTCTTGAATAACACAGTTTTTTTTTTCAGTCACCCCATTTTGTTGAGGAGTTTTAGGGGTAGAGAACTCGTGATATATACCTAAATTTTCACAAAAGGAAGTAAAATCGGAGTTTTTAAATTCCTTACCATGATCAGACCGAATGCGAATAATAGAGCTATAGGACTTGGAGTTTTCATTTTGAAGCATAAGAATAAGAGTTTTGAAAACATAAAATGTTTTCGACTTTTCTCTCAGAAAATGAACCAAGTAAAATGAGAGAAATCATTCATGGCTACAAAAATGTATTTTTTTCTTTCCTTTGTTCTCGTTGGTGTAGACACCCCAATTTGACCCCGCCCAATCTTAGGTGAATTCGATGATTAAAACAATTGGAATGGTGCTTCAGTTTGATCCACAGGAAATGATCCAAACTCGGTATTTTAACCAAGAACCTTCAAACCAATGAAATTATGATAACTTGTAATGAAAGTCATTCAAAATGTGGCGACCACCATATTTATTGAGGCGACCGTCAATAGAACCTCTTAGAAACCTTAACCAAAAGTGGCGACTGCCACCTCCAACCTGGCGATCACCAACTTGCATTGTGGTGACTGCCAATAGAACCTTGTGGAACTTTTTTTAAACATGGCAACCGCTATGTTTAACCTGGCAATCGCCAACTCTAAGTGGCCTGACATGCCCCTGAACGTTGTAGCACCTCATTGGTTGAAGAATTCTATAAATATCGTACCCCATGGTATGTTTTCATGACAGAATTTTAGAGAGAGATTTAGTGAGGAAAGCTCTACCGAGTCACCGAGCAATTTTGAGCCTTGACGCAGAAGCTCTGTCGAAGTACCAAAAGCCAAACCCCTTATACCAAAATTCTGAAACCCTAGCTTGGATCAACGCCAAAGGATCGAATTGCCCATCATCATTCTCCGACTCAAAGATTTTTTAGCAATCCAGGTACTTTGCTTGAATTCCTGGTCTTTCTAACTCCATATCTTATCTCTTTGGAGCGACCGGGTTAATTTACTCATTTAATCTTATATGCATTCTTACATTGCTTGCGTATTTATTTTAATCACTAGATTTCATTTTAGCTTATAAGTAATGTATTTAGTTTAAACTAGTTAATTCATGTTATAAATTCAATTTTGTATTGTTTGTTTATTTTATTTACTTACCCATGTTATACATTCACACTTAGCACATCGTTACTTTTTATTTAAATCATTAATTAGTGCTAACATAATTTGACAATACGACTAAATGATGTTGTTATTGTTATAATACAAGCACTTACATATATTTAGTTTTAATTGTCAATATTACACCCATTTAATACTATTTTTTTTAATGTTAGTTTAGTATTTCCTTTGCTAGTATCTTATTTATTTTTCTTTCCTTTTTCTTTTAACATTAGTTAATAATTAATTTGATGTTAATTTTTTTTTCTTGTAATGTAGCTTTATTTTTCTTTTTACTGCCTCATTTTTTTTTTATTTATTTAATGTTAATGTTCTACCATTTTTTTTTCTTTTTTTTTTCTTTTAATATTTGTTTAATGTTCTTTTTCTTTTAAGTATTAGTTTAATATTCCTTTAAATAGCCTCATTTCTCTTTTCTTTTTCTTTTTTTTTAATATTAGTGTAATTTTTTTTCTAACAGTTTCTTTTTTTTATTTATTATTATTAGCTTTATTTTTTTTGTAATGTTCCATCTTTTTTTTCTTTATTAAGCTATATTTTCCTATTTATCCTTTCCTTATTCTTTAAATGTTAGCTTAATTTTTCTTTTATTGCATTATTCTTTTTTCATTTTGTTAGCCTAAAAAAATATAAAAAATCTTTTAAGCTAGATTTTTCCTCCCTTATGTTTTTTTTTCTTTTTATTTTGTTTATCTCTTTTAAAATATAAAATGTGAATAGTTAGATTTTTCTTTTATTAATAGCCTTTTTTAATCTTTTTATTTTTAGTGTAAGCTTCTTTTGTAAACTTTTTTTATAGGATTTTTATGCATATGTTGTTTTACATTTCGTATTTCTTTATTAATTCATTATGTTAATATTAACCTAGTTCATTTTGGTAATATACATGTTTTAGTCACTTTTTTGAAAATCATGCTTAGAATAGTTTAGCTTATTTTGTAGCAATTTATGTTTATGTGACTTTAGCAACTTTTAGCATATTTTTGTTCTTTTTATGCTAGCATAGGTCGTCATAATAATATTGCATGTGAGAGTGATTCATGTATCCTTTAGTTAGAAATTGCATGCCGTATGATTTATGATTTTTTTCTGATACTTGTTTTATTTGGCATTCTATATACGTATGTTATGTATTTTTCTTATTTGATTTTAGATATTCTCTCTTTACCCATATTTTCTGTATTTGTATGCATTTGAAAATTTTTATCAAGAACCAATAATGACATGTAGAGGCCAACCTTATAATTAGGCGAATTGGGTGCCTAGCACATTTCTCGATTCGTACCTTAGCCCCCGAACCATTTTTCCCTGATTAAACGTTTTAAAGATCAGTAGCCATTTTTTTTTTTTTTTTATATTTCTCAAAATCAAGTGGCGACTCTATTTTCAACAAAAAATAGGTTTTCAAAATTTGGCCTTCAAGGTGTTAAAATATTTTTCAAATATCTTTGAATTTTCATATTTTTGAATATTTTTCAAAATTCTAAAAATTTCAGCGCCACAGTATTTTCTAGTGACTAGTTTACAAAATCAAATAAGAGGGCTAGATTTGAAAATATCATTGATTCTTCACATGTATTTCTCATTTGTCTTTTCGCATACATGTACATTGTTCTTCAAACCCCCTTACCTGGTCGACCTGATGCCCTGAATGTTCATCCATTTCAAAAATTGTTAGGAAGATGGGCAACTCTTATTGACTGTACGTTATCATAGGTACAGTAAAAGAGTTCGAACGTACTGTTTGACCATGTCATGCACCACTCCAGGCATGTGAGGTATATACTCGGCTCTATTTAGAAGGTATCCTGTTCGATTGACCACAATTGGCCTTTTGCATATAGTAGCTTAGAACCGCCACCATTAGGTGCTGCTAACCCTAGTAGATTTATTTGTTTTTTTAATTGTATGTTTTGATTGCTTATAGTTAGGATTGTTTATCCGGAATAGGCTAGTTCCTTTTTGGGTTCGGTCCGGGTTTTTGTTATCCTTTAATTAGGTTAGCTTTTCGCCTTCAGATTCTTACTAGGGCTTTATTTTTTACCATGTTTAGTTTTCATGTCATAATTTTCTTCTTAGGGTCATGCCCGTGCTTTGCTTTGAAGCCTCTAGAATAATTTCTCTCTCTTTCGGGTTCTTTATGGATTGTTAGTTTCTCCTCCGTTGTTATATTAGGGTCGCTTCCTTCGAATCATTATTATACCTGTGTGAGCTTGTTTGACCTTCCTATTGGAGTGCTATCCGTCAGACTCCTAAATCAAATCAGTCTTTTGAAAATTAGTTTTGCTTTCTTACCGTCATGTTGCCTATTTTCCCTTAGAATTCTAGGTCAAAGTGATACCTTTGGCCGAGCTCTGTTACCTTGCTGAAGTGCCGCCCAGATAAAACCTTCTCCTTAGAATTTGGGTTGATCTTTCCCCTTAGCTATCGTCCTGGATTTTTAGATGTTCAGTTGTTATTCTGCCAGTATGGGCATAGCAAGGGCATTTCTTCAGTATCAATGATTGAATCTGTTAGCCGTTTTGGTAACTGAGATGTTTGTTACTTGTCATCAGAATTCTTATTTAAAAAGTGTCTGATACTGGTTATTCTGCCTTTGGGATCCAAGTTTTCTTCAGGACTAGACTATTGAGTCAGGAAGAGTATAGTCAGCATGTGTCTGGGCAAGATAAGGGTCAGCTAGACTTTATAGAGTGTCTGAACAGCTGAGCGAACCATCTGAAATGGCAAAAAATGAGATAAACTTAACAGCTCTAATGATAGCTATTATTAAGGTACAACGGGCCGTGGAGTGACAAACCCAGGCCCAAAACCAGTGCCAAGCAAAGATTCGGGCGATTCAGGCCCGTTTTTTTGGTATGAATGGACAACCAGATGACACAAATAAAAATGGTGAAGACTTTTAGGATGATAATCAGGGACAAAAGATACCACAAGTTACTATACCACCTCGGATTTCTCGCCCGATTGTGGTAGAAGAAGAAAACATTACCCAGTCTAGGGAATTCGCACTGGCAGAAAAGATCGATCGAATGGAGAAGGTTTTGAGAAAGGCCAAAGGTGTAGAAGAATATATGCTGGATGTAGGTGGCTTGTACCTATTCTCAGATGCAAAATTGCCTAAAAAGTTTAAAATGTTGGAGATGGAGAAGTTCGACGGCCCCGAAGATCCCCGTATTCATCTAAGAACGTATGTCAGAACCCTGTCTCCCATGGGAACTGATGATCAACTCAAGGCCCAACTGTTCCACCGATCACTTTCTGGGGTTGCACAAAGGTGATTTCTCAATCTAGAGGTGGCAAAAACCAGGAGTTTAGAAGATATCGCTACGATTTTTATCAATCAGTATAGCTACAATGTCCAGCTGGACGTAACTACCCAAGAGCTAGAAACAACTCGCCAGGAGAACCAAGAATCGTTTGTTGACTTCCTGACCCGGTGGAGGGGTAAAGTCGCCAAAATGACAAATCGGCCCACTGAGAAAGAACAAGTGAGGATCGTGGTTAAAAATCTCAACTGTTTGATTCCGGGGTATAAATTAAAGACGCCATACAATTTGGGGATATCGAAAAAGCCAAACCTAGCGATAAGCCAAGGAAGACATTCCCTGTAACCAACTAGAACCAACCTGCTGCCACCAACCTCGTGTCTCGCCCTAACAAGGTAAATCTTTTGAACCTTTCATCCTTCGCACAACAATCCAATAATACCCAATAGTCAGACAACGGCCAACAGCAGCAAAGGCCAATGAGGGTCTCCACTCCCCTCAACATTTTATTATCCACTGCCCTGAGTTGACTCATCGAGAAGGAGCTTATCAAGCCATTTGACCTCATGCTCATACCTGATCCCTTACCGCCAAGGTTTAATGCTTCTCAATACCACGCTTTCCACCAAGGTCACAGGCATTTGACTGATAACAGTATGAGGCTGCGTCATGAGATCCAGAATCTCATTGACAACAAAGTGATCCCTTCGCCGATTGCTACTTCTGTTAGAGTTAGTATACTGAAAATCATATTTTGATTATTTAATTTTATTTTTGAATAAAATTAATTTTTTATTTTATGAGAATTTTTATGAGCAATGTATGTGTATTATTTCTTTGATATGCATGGATGTCCAATATTCTGTACAATATTTAATTTGATGTGTAGAGTACGGTTTACACACAAAAAATCAAATTTTAGATTCATGCAGAATATAAGTTTTATGTTCACAGTTTAGATGGAAATAAGTATACCATCGGTACGACTGCGGCACAAAGTTTTAGTAGGCCTATTTTGGTTATGGGGAACAGATAATAGCGTCGTCTATTGTTCTGACTCTCTGTGTCAGTACACTTTGTGTGTATTTAACGAGATATTTGGGATAATTAATTTAGTACTGATTACTGACTATATAAATTAATTCACACCCCAAGGTTATTATGAATAGTGCTTATCCTCTTAATCCTGAAATAATTATT
>JAOTRH010000001.1:21419199-21430324 GCA_034768845.1 Heliamphora exappendiculata | reverse complement strand
TTTGGTGCAAGGAAGCTACTGCGCCATTCGGTTTGCAACTTGGGACGTCAAGTCATCAGGTGGCATCTCAGCTATATAGGACTTTCGTGAAGGGAGTTTGTTCTTGCATGATAAAGCATGGGCTTTTAAAAAAAAAATTTGAAGACCGGATAAAAGAAAACACTCGGATTGTCAATGAATAGACGAATTCGGTCTAGGTGGAGTTCGAATGCCACATGGGAAAAAATTCCGCTGCGCTACTAAAGTGTCGCCCCGTGACGTCATGGTAGTTCCTTGAGCTGTTTAGAGGTGATAGCAACATATTTCTGAGGCTGACGGGAGATGGCTAAAATTTCGTGTGCCAAAAAAAAATAGTCTTCAACTAATGGCGAAGATCTCGTGCGGCAAGAGAGAACGTAGAGAAACTGTCATTGGTGTGACGGAGGATAAAGGCGGAGACATAATAAGAAATAAAATGAAAAGAAAGGGACCTTTTTTTTAACTAGGCTGGGTTGGTTATAAAATGGGCGTAGATGTAATGGACTAATAAACGTTTTAGTTTAATGGGTTTATTTAGCTAATGGGTTGGGTCTATGGTTAAGGGTAGGTTGGTCTTTTTTTTAAGTCGCCACATTATTCAAGGGCTTGGGTCAAATTGGGTTTTATCAATGGGGTTTGGGTGAATATTGGGCTTGGGCAGTGCAATTTCTGAATTGGGTCAAGTAAAGAGATTGGGCTGGGTTAAGTACATCAATTGTGTCGGGGCAGATCTTGGGCCCAATAAGAATGGGTTCTTCTTCCTCACCTGTACAAGGCACAAGGGTACGAGGGCAACTTGGATTTTCACTGAGGCAAGATCGCGAGGTGTAGTGGCGATGGCGCAGATCAAAGGTGGAGGCAGCAGTGTCAAACAGCGTCGGTGGCAGGAATGTGGTGGTAATATCAACAACACGGCACAACGCTGGTGTTGGCTCAGGTTAACAGTGGAAGATGGATGATGGTCAATGGTGGTTATTAATGATGCTTTAGTTGCACCAGGTTTTGCACGAAGATCGACAACAACCGAGAAGGATAAGGCAGTGACAGTTGGTGGTGGTCGACGTAGGGCGAGGCTGCTGCAGCGATTGTAGTTGGTTCGCAATGCCACTAGGTCGCAATAACTGGGTTGCGATGGAGCTTTGCAAATGATGGTTGTTGTGATTTGCGGTTGCAAATGGTTATGGGTGACGGCTAGGCTGCGAGATTGTTTGAGTTGGACGAGAGAGAGCAGAATATTTTATCTCTAATACCAAATAATGTAGCTCCAATAGAGAACATGAAAAATAAATATTAGAGATTAAGAGAAGAAGAACAGAGATTACGAGAAAGACAGATAGGGGAGAAAGAAATCGCTAATATCAATTTTTTTTCATCAATGTTTAATTAATGCATTCATAAGATCTCTTATTAATAACCCTACAACCCTAATTAAAAGGAAACTAATCTTCAATAAAATTGAAAGAAATAAAATGCTAATTAATACTAATTCAAATATTAACAAATAAAGTAACTAATACTATTAAGGAAACTAAATATAAAAGTAATAATATACAATCCCAAATTAATAAAATACAATATCAAATTTGATTTTGATTTGGAAACAATTTTTAGGCGTCCTATTTAAAGGACTTGTTTTGTTATCATTCCTAACAACTCTTTGAATATTTCATAAGGTCCTATTTTTCAAATGTATTGATTGTTTAAACAAATATGCCCTCCCTTATTCCCAAGGACATGAGGTTTTTTCGCAAACTCAAACCCGTTCTGGTTCTTTTTTGAAATCGTTCGTCGCCGCCGCTCTAAGCCCGTCTCTGATCCCACCGTTTTCGCCTCCCGTCTCCGTTGTGTGCAGCGTCGTCATTGTCTCCATGCCTGGTTCTTCTCCTTCAAAATCGTCATCTCTGTCATGCACAGCGTCGCCGCCGCCGAAGCTTCAACGCGGAACCCATCTCCGATGCTCCTGTGCCGTTGACGAGGTTGAGGCCGAAGAAGACGACGACGAAAATGGTCGGTGAGGTTTTATCATGTTGGTGTGATTGTGGATGAAGATAGTCGACCATACGGACACAAATCGTTGTAGGCGATGGTGGTCAAAAACTCCATTAACGAAGAGCTTAAGCTTCGTATCATGGAGAAAAACCAGCAAGTGAAGGAAGTTGATAGGGATTTGTTGAAGAATTATCAAAAGGTGGAATATGATCGGTTCAGTATGAGAAATTTGGGAGGAGGTGAGGAAGAAGGTGCCAATTTTGGATTGAAATCATTCATCTCCTTTAAGTTTTCTGAAATTGGGAAAGCGCGAATTGAAGCTTGAAGAAGAAGAAGAATTCTTGGTAGGGAAATGAATTTTAAAATATCTCATTTTAAGTAAATCAGACATTTTTGAAACAAATGGGACATTTCGCCATGGACATTGTAATGAGACATTTTTCCATAGACATTGTAAAATGTCTCATTTCGCCATGAACAAATGAGACATCTCACTATGAACAAATAAGACATACTGGATGATCAAGTTGCCGCCAGTAGTACTCCAACCCAACACCGTCGATCGAGGGTCCACTTATGTGAAAAATGTCCAAATACATTTTCTAAGAATTTAAAAGATGACAATAACACTTTTAATAAGTTTTTATTGTTATCTTGGTGAAACAATTATAGTTGAAAATGATATTGATTAGATCATTTAGACTAGACGATTATAGAGTACTTTCTATGCAATAAGCACATAAAACACATTTAAAAGTGCATTATCTTTAATCTAAAAACTTTTCGCTCTCTTCTATTATTCTACTTTCTTTGAGATTTTCAGTCAATTTTAGGAATTTTAAAAGAGAATATAGCACGATTTCTTTTATTAAGAAACCTTATAGTGTGTTAGATTTGAGCTAAAATCTCTTGTGATGAAGGTAAATATCTTCCCAATTAGGTTATGTAATCATATTCATATTGTATAATTTGTATCAATATTAATTTTACTTATTTTATTTCATACATATGAAATGTTTAACATCATATTTATAATTTATGTTGAATCTTACGATTTCGATTCGATTCGATTCACGATTCGCAAAATCAAGATTTCGATTCACGAATTGGCATCTATGCTCGTCGGATTTAGCTGAAAGTTTAAGGTTGGAATCCATAGGAGTAGAGAATGGTTTACACCCTAACATGCCAGTATCCTAAAAGAGATCAAGAGCATACTTCCTCTCAGACAAAGATATCCCATAAAGAGAACGAGCAATCTCAATACCAAAAAAATGCTTTAGAGAACCCAAATCCTTAATAGCAAAAGCTTTGCCAAGATCCTGTTTTACTGAGCAATGCCGGGGGTATTATCTCTAGTGATAATAATGTCATCAACATATACTAATATAACGATACTCTGATTATCAAGATATCATCGAATAAAACAAGTTTGGTCGGAGTGGCACTGAACAAAGTTTATAGATAAGATAACCTGACTGAAACGACTAAACTATGCCTTCGGCGATTGTTCCAGACCATAAAAAGACTTAAGGAGGCGACAGACCTTGCCTAGATACTCCCCCTCAGCCCAAAAACCCAAAAAAAGGTTCATATAGATGGTTTCAAGTAAATCCCCATAAAGGAATGCATTCTTGACATCCAATCGGTGAAAAGGCCAAGAATGTGCAGCAGCAAGGGATACGAGAAGACGAACGGTGGTCAATTTAGCAACAGGAGCAAAGGTAGCGTCGAAATATTTGCCGAGGACCTGTGTAAAGCCTTTGGCCATAAAACGGGTCTTATACCAATCCACGGAGCAATCGGACCGATCCACGGATCAATTGGATAAGTACTTGACATTGAAGACTCATTTATAATCACCAGTCTTCTCACCAGGGGTAAAGGCATTAGGTCCCACGTATGAGTGGACTCCAAAGCATTTAGTTCAGTTTGCATAGCGGCGCTGTGGATTCTAGATAACCTCAACCAAAGACCGAGGAATAGGCACTAACTGGGTAAAAGGCACGATAAGAAGCTGAAATACAATCATAAGAGAAATACTTGGAGATAGGATGATGAATGCTACAAAACCAGCCACATCGGGAGGAGGGGGGGAGGGGGTTGTGAGGACGAGTAGGATACCGAGATGAGGGGATAGGAGCAAAAACTAAATGAGGAGAAGAAATACGTGAACTATTTGATCTGGGAGTCGAACAAAAATCTTGCAGAGGAGGGGGTAAGAGAGGGCGGCAAGAGTACTGCTGCAAAGGAGGGGAAGACTGTTGGACTGGTGGAGATGGAAGCGAGTCAAAATTGGGAATCAGACGCACGCTCGGTGAGAAGTCCACCACGGGAGGACAAGGAATAGGTTCCTGCCGAACAAAAATATGACTATAGAAGGGAGTATCTTCACAGAATATGACATCAAGAGAGTGAAGCATGTGAGAAGTAACATGATCATACCACCGATACATTCGGGTATGGAAGAGTAACCTACAAAAATACACCAAACAGATTTATCGAGAACAAAATACCCTAAGCATAAGAGGAAATAAAGGACGATCGGGCTAAAGAGTCTTGAGAGAGGTAGAGTCATGCAAGACCCGACTAGAAGTGCGGTTAATGAGGTAAATTGCCGCAAAGACATCCAGATGCCAAAAGACTTGAGAACATTCATGCCACAAATGAGGCAACAAACAACTAACATGATATGACAGTTTTTACATTCCGCGACATCATTCTGTTCGGGAGTATAAGAACAGGTACGTTGTTTCAGGATACCCTCTTGCGTGAGTTGAGCACGAAAAGCATTATATATGTATTCCCTACCATTATCAGATTGAATTTGTCGAACAATAGCATTAAAATTGGTTTTGATCATTTTAAGAAATTGCGTAAATAAGGATAACACATCTGACTAGCATTTTGATAAGTATACCTAAGTACATCTAGAATGATCATCAATAAAGGTGAAATAATATCGAGGGCCAGAGAAAGCAATAACTGGGGAAGGACTCAGCCCACACATCTGAATGAATAAGGTTCAAAGGACGTGACATACCATGCATGGGGAGGATATACCTGGTGCGAGTATGTTTAGATAGTTCACAAACCACAAACTGGAATTTAGAATGCTTACAAGCTTTATTTAATAAAGGAAATAATTAACATAAATCTTGAAAATTTGCTTAGCCTAAGCGGGCATGCCATAAGTTTAAGGTTTGAAGTGAAAAATCATAAGGAATAAATGTAGGCAAAACCGAGGCTTGAAAGCTCGAAATCGAAAAAGGTGAAGGTGGTGGCTCTCTAAAATAGAACAGCTCATTGCGCTCATAGCCCCTGCCAAAAAATTTCTTCGAACTCAAGTCCTAAAGTAAACAATAAGTGGGTAAGAAGATGACAGTGCAATTAAGATTTTTTGCAAGACGACTAACAAATAAATGATTAAAAGCAAAGTTAAGAACATGAAAAACTGAAGTAAGAGTAATAGCTCGCGATAAAAGACACATCACTCTTATGACGAATAGATGAGGTGAAACTATCAGCAAGACAAACAGTTTGATGGACAAGAACAACTGGGGAAGCAAAAAAAGAAAACTCACCAGTTATATGATCATTGGCCCTAGAATCTAAAACTCAAGTAGGTTACTCAAACTGAACATAAAAAGCAATGAGAGTACCTATGGCAAAAGTAGCGGTAGAAATTGAAAGGATCCCCTGCGTTTGGGCAACAATAGATCCAACTTGATCCTGAAACTGACCAATCTGAGATTGGAGGTGACTAAAATTAGAGAAAGCGGAAGACCCAAAATGTCCAATGGTCTCAACAATAACAGTAATGCGAGAGCCTAAATTGAACCAGAAGCATGATTCCAAGCAAATCGTTGTTTCAATTCCGGATGGAGTTTGAAGCAGTAGGCTTTAGTGTGCCTAACTTCACCACGGTGATAATAGACAACCGTCCCAGCCGAGTCACAAGAGCTGGAAGTAGCAGCCAGCGCCATTTGATCAGTCATTGAAGTATGTGCAAACACGGAAGGGGATGTAGGTGAAACAAGTCGGCGACGACGCTTCTCACTATCAATAGTAGCAAATGCCTCATATAAGGAGGGCATGGGAGATGTGTTCAAAATTTGAATGCGGAGGGATTTGAATTTAGGTTTTAAACCCATCAAAAACTAATATGCATGTGGACGAGTGAGCCTTTTAATCATACGAGTGAGTCTTTTAATCATAATATAGAAGCAGCTTCAGTCAGGAACTCACTCAAGGGCTCATATTATGCTAACTCCTCCCAGCAAGACTGTAAGTAACAAAACTATTCTACAACTAAAAGGCCCAAGGCCTCTTGAGAAGCGTGAAAAATATCCTGATATAACTCAAAGAAGCAAGCGTCATTACGAGCGTGAGCATACATCTAAGTCAAAGCTTGCCATAAATGAGGAACGAAATATCATGGTACATGAACACGACGTAGGTCTGTTCCTCCATTGAGTTGAATAACCACCCGAGTATGATACAATTCTCAATATCCCATTGAGCACGTTTGGGATCACCCTCTGGTGGTTGTTTCTCAGTCTCTAGAAGCCAGCTGGATTTTCCTTTTCCGCCGATAAAGATGAAGGGATTGACTTCAAGCAACAAAAAATTTTCCATTCAATAATACACTAGTAATCTGATGAGCAGGCGCATGTTAAGAAAGAGAAAAAACGGATTGGAAAGACTTAGGAACACCCTTTTCACTAAATTCAGTCATATTAAGCAGCAAAGACAAAAACCCATAGAGATACCGACAAAAGAGGCCAAAAAAAACGACATACCCAAAAAATATTGATACTGAAAAAGAAGAAAAAGCGAATGTCTGTAGCCCCAAATAATTATGAAGAACAAAGTGTTACCACATTAGCAAATTTGAGAGAACCAGATCACCATATCAACAAACCAAATGAAACTCAATAACAAAGCATCAGATTATTGACACAGAACTTCACCAAAGATGCGAACCAGGTCTACAAATCAGCAAAGACGAAACCAAGTTGGGCGCAACATCAGCGGCTGATGACATCATTGGTGACAACGTGGTTGGTCGGCCGCAGTAAGTTGGTCGACGGCGTCAGTCGACAATGTATCGATAGATGGCATCGTTGGTCGACGTGAACAAGGTCGGCGCAAACCAGATCGTTGCACTGACGGTGAACTAGGGTTTTGGCTAGGGATTGCGAATGGACAAGGGCGGGTGCAGCGCAAACTAGTCCATTGTCTTGACGGCGAACTAGGGTTTCCCTGGTCGACGACAACGTGATTGGCCGACGAAGGTAGAGCTGCTAGGATTTGGGCAGATGGAGATGCTAAGATTTGCGAACAGCAGCGGCGACAAATTCCTGCTCTCTTTTTTTCTCAGAATTTTAATTGGCTCTGATTCCAAAAAAAATTTGAAATTTCCAGCTCAAACCCGAAGAGAAATAGCCTAATGTATTTATATTATTCATTATATACAAGAAAGGAAAACATAATCTTAAGAAAGGAAACCAAAAATAAAGGCCAAAAATAAAACAATCAAGACCAATTAAAGAAACACAATTCTAAAGAATCAAATTCAAGAGAATCAATTCCGACCCATTGTTGCCTAACATCGGTAATGGTTGTGTCCACACAAATATATAGTTGACCATAACTCTTTAGGTTTTTTAAATTAAATGCGCCTTACTTATCAGTGCTAGCCTACACACACACACACACACAGAGGGGTCGAAAATCCACCTCTAAAATAGAGTAATTCCTTAATGTTTCCTTCTATTTGAATACAATTTTAGATTTGTTATGATTATGAATTAAAACTGAAGGAACATGGTATCGAGAGAGCTAAGATAAAAAATCTAAAGAAATAAAGATAAGCACCCAGTAATCTTCAGCAAGTTTACAACTCCGGGCTAATCTTTGGCATCTATGAGGTACACAAGACGAATCCCTCATTCCCCTACCCCCTAAGTAACATGGATACTGACACGCGACGCAACACGACATAGATACGCCGACACCTTAATTTTCAAAAAATGCAAAACACGATATATTTGGGACACGTGAATATTTTATATTTTTAGATATTTATTATATATCAAATATGTAAATAATTTATTAAGTGGTAATTAAAAATATTCAGCATATTACTAATATAATTTTTTAAAAAACCTTATATTTCATATTATCAATGTTCCAAAACATGTATGTTTGGTTATAAGGGAGACCAAAACCTGGGGAAATGGGGTGAGAGTCAAACTCCCGTTGGTAAGTGGGGACATGCAAGTGCCTAACCACTAGGCTAGCCCATAATATTTCAAAACATATTTAGTATGCATAATTTTCATTTGAAGAATGCAAATATTGTTTTTATTAAGAATTCATCACATAGGATGTGTTGGGGATGTTCAAGAAATGTCAAAAAAGTGTATAACATTATAATTTATTTTTTAATTAAAACACGTTCAAAAAGTGTTAGACGAATTTAGGAATGTCCGAGGAGTGTCGTGTTCGACACAACACGCCTTCTTTGTAGAAGTGCCCTTGCTTCTTAGCCTACCCCATTTACCAACAAAAACTGGCAATTGATGCAATTGTGTGATGTAACTACAACGAGATTGCAGTCATTTCCACTATGGCACTGTGATTCGGTGTTAAGTGCCACCCCTCCTTGTCACGAAGGGAGAAAAGTGACAAGAAACTATTTCCAAGAAAAATAGATCAAAGTGTTAAAAGCTACAACACAATATTTATCACCCAATTCAGCATGTTGGAGATGTGGACAAGACAACTTCCAATAATCTACATTAATCTGATTACATCACCAGTAAATGCTATTACCTGAAGTGAAGTTGCAAGAGCATTTAAAGGCAAACCTCCCCTAAGTGCATCTTCATTAGGTCTCAATAAAGCCAACAAAGTCTCCTTGAAGGGCTTCAGCAAAGCTGGATCACTAGCTGCCAAAGGACCTAAATGAGAGCAGGCAACCCTTAGTGCGCTAGTATGATCACCAGAGCTGACGAACTTCAAAAATTCAACCTGTGACCAGCAGAAAGGTCCAAATCTGAATGTCTTGTTTGAAACTCTAGAAAGCAAAAACCATTCCACATAATATCTTTCTTTCAGCAATGCCAAGCATAATGTACCTTGCATTTACCTGCTTAAGTTTGAATAGCAAAAGAGGATGTTGCAGGAAAAAGTTTGGGTCTATGGCATTTAATTCTTCCACGACCTCCGAAGCCATTCCTCTACTAGCTAGTTCCTTCATTGCCAACACAATCTCAAATTTATCCTCCCTATTGCTAACCACATCCATTCCAAAATGTGATTCGGAAACCTATATAACAACAACTATCTTTAAAAAAACACCACCTAAAGAAAATATCACTAACAAAAATGAAGAAAAGAAAAAAAATTGGTCGATAGTTGATACCTGCTGTTCCTTTAACATCATACTGCTGCCAAGTACAGTAGTGCTAAGCTCTTGCTTGTTGCTTCCACTGACAACTACAGGAATGAAATCAAGCTTCTCTTGTCTCCCCCTCCAACGCTTGCGTTTGCTCCTTTCCCTGAGTACATGACTTGTAGTGCTTTGGAGCAACCCTGAACTAACAGGCTGATGGGTTCCACTGGTACTGCAGTCTTCATGATTGTTTCTCGACTCACAAGGGTATCGCTCTTCAGAATCCATACCTTGCTTGCTCACCGCATCAGCACTAATTTCAGGAGAACCATCCTTGAGAGCATTACTAATGGAAATCTCACCATCTGAATGTTTGCTGATTGCATACTCAACTTCAAGAGAATGGTTTCGTGATGAACAATATCCAAGCTCTGACAGGTTATCTTTTAAAGAGCCAGACATAATCTTCATTCCTGGTGCTTCATAGAAATCAAAACTGAGTTGGTACGAAATATCAATTAATATAAATATGAAAATCTTGAATTTAGTAATGATAAATTATGAGTATTCACCAGGACGGGATGCAAGACCAGAGTCCACGATACCCCTGTACACACAGTACTCATGAACAAGCTCATCGAGCAATGAAACATCCATTCTTATCCGGCATAATTCATTCTGTGACATACATTACAAAAGGACTTGTAAGCTCAAAGTACTCCAGCTGTTCAGTGCATATTTAATTTTTTTAGTAAAAAAACCAACGATGCAGTTTACAACTGACTTTTGAATATAAAAGAAATCATGTATATCCTATATGTCTATGTATATGAGAGAGAAAAAAAATGCAAAGGCCATAACTGGACTGCAAACATTTAACATGACATCTTAAAAAAGAAAATGTCATAGTTTTCTGCAATTGAAATGGAAACTTCTCATGAAGTTATATCCCCTAACGCTTCTACTCATCCTTTGGGGACATCAATATTATCACTAGCCTGGATAGGATGAGAATAAAGCTCTTATAGGGAAACAATTGAAAAGGTATACTACATAAGATAATTTCTCACGAGTTGTATATGGTTCCTACAAAAGAGAAGGATGCATTACGTTAGTTGGAATTCCATTTGGTCCCATAGGCCATCATTGTTGTCCTCCAATTTTCATCATTGTAGCCATTGTTATCACTTACCAAATCTAGAAGCACATCGTGAATTAGAATTCTATTTTAGCAAATCGTCAATGGATTTGAATAGAGAATTGAATCAGAATTCTATTTTTGCAAATCGTCAATGGAATTGAATAGAGAATTGTAAGACTCGGCATCTAGAAAAAATTTCATCAAGCAATTCATATATTCGAAAGAAAATAAAATAAATTGAATTTGTCAAATGGTATAGGGGCACTATTAGTGGTTAAAACTCAACCTATTAACCTAGAGGGCAGCTCCTTTGTACAAATAGTATCAAAGGTTAGGTCTACACCCAATCTACCCCTCCCAAACCCCAATTAATGGGGATTAAACGGGGTGTATATTTTATTTGACACATTATTATTTAATAAATTTAGATGAGGACATGATTCTGCCATCTAATTTAGATACCTTCATCATAAGAGATGTGTGTCAAAATCCCACGAACCATAAGTTTCAATATATATATTCTTTTGACATTCAGAAAAAAAGCTTCAACCTTAAATAGAGTATAATAAGGGGGG
>JAOTRH010000001.1:21398127-21419099 GCA_034768845.1 Heliamphora exappendiculata | reverse complement strand
AAAACACCAAAGGAAAAAAAAAACAAATACAGAGAGAGTGAGTTTGTGGGGGGTGGAGGGAATGATAAGGAAGAATCAGTTGCTACTTGCCTTCAAGTAGTATTGCCATGTTTAACACTGGGTTAGTATCTCAGCACCACCCAGAGTTATTAAAATGGTATGCTCAAACTGCGCTGAAAGGCTTCCATCCTCTGTCACAACTGTCCAATTATCATCCCACATTATGGGATTTATGCTACCTATTGTCAGCATTGGCTCTGCACAAATAGAACACAACACAAACAGATCAATGCTTTACAACTCGGGACGGTTCGGTTGTGAATATCGATAATAAATGAACAAACAGAACAAGCAACAAAACATAGGAATCATCCAGCTATTACCCCCAGCGGCTAAGAATAAAAAGAAATCACACATAAGGGCAGCCCAATGCATGAGACTTCCGCACGCAGGGTCTGTGGCTAGGAATAAAAAGAAATCACACCTAAGGGCAACCCAGTGCATGAGCAGGATCTGTGGCTAGGAATAAAAAGAAATCACACCTAAAAGGGCAACCCAGTGCATGAGCCTTCTGCACGCGAGATATGCAAAGGGTAGAATGTACGCTGCCTTAACCCCGCATGCGGAGAGATGGTTTACGTGATTTAAACTCGTGACGTTTAGACCGTAATGGAGCAACCTTAACATTGAACCAATGCCCGCCCTTAATCATCTAATTGCATAAATTAATTTTATGCCATAAAGAACAATCTATATAGCAAGTTACTAAAACTTGATATGACTTTATCTTTTAATCCAAGGGCTCTTATTATCTCTATGTGGACCATCGTTGTCCACCACTGATGGGTGCCACCCCTATCAGATTATGCTCAATGGTGCCTATAGGCATGTGATATTTGTCAGTACATACATAAAACGAATCACCAAAGCAAGATATTTTGAAGGATGCAAGGAATCATGCTGAATGATAAGGTATTTTATGCGTGCACGCAAGCATACATGTAGAACTTGAATATTTTACATAAGTCCTACACTCTTTCCAATTGTTTAGAACTCAATGGGAATGAAGATGAAAACACTCTCTTTGTTGTCTTTTCAACTTGTTTCATGAGAAGGATGTTCAAGTATAGTTATCTTTTCATCTTTCTTCAAGAGAAAAGAAAAGAAAAACAGAAGAGGGGGAAGAAAACAACCCATGTAATTAGTTCTTTGCTGCTGCACATTATTGGAGCAATGATGGTTTTTAACCCAATGTTCTGCATATATGTTTCCTAGAACCCTCACTAATAATTCCAATACAAGGAATGGGAACAAGAACACAGTATGCCACATGCTTTAAAATTTGGTACAATAGGTATACGCTTATAAATGACACAACCAACGTCATCATCAAAATTTAAGGTGTTTCTCAGAGAGTGACAAGAATTTCCTTTAGACAATTATACATCCAATAAAAATAGCCCATTCTTCAAATAAATCAAGTAAAAGCACATTTCTAGGAGTGTCATAGCCCAGTTTTTTTACATTGTCTAGCCAAAATACCGGTACCTTTGGATTTTTAGTTCATTTGATTTCCTCAGAAATTAAGGAAATAAAATTGAAAAAGAAAAATCAAAATCACTTTGAGCTGCTAAATTTCCTGTTTTGGAACGAGAGTGTACCATGTGTGTTCCAAAACGCAAACTAAGGTTATTAGTCTTTTCTAGTAACATTGCTCTAGAAATACACACATCCCAAAATTATGAGCGCACTAGCAAGTAAATTTCAAAAAAAAATGAGGAAGAACAAGAAAAAAAAATGAAAGAAAAATTTCAAGTAAACTTGAAAATAATTTATAACCTTCTTATTTACTTTCTTCCATCTCTCATATTTCAAAAGATAAGACAAACCAAAGAATAAGGCTACTATTGAAATATGCATTGATAAGTCTATTGATAGAGAAATACAATTAAGCAATGAGCCAACAGGTCTTGGGTATGCATTACAAATTACAATAATTACTTTACCATTGTAGTACCCCATAACCTTAAATTCCAATAAATAATCATGTGATACAAGATTGAACCAATTATAATAAAATAAAAAACAGGCACTTATGGACAAATTGTTTAAAAACATATTGCCAAATGATTATTTTAGTCTTTTATGTTTGAGAGAGGATATGCAGGCTTCTTATTTTATTCAGCACAAGAAATCTCCTCTTGAAGGAGTTATTGTTGAGATTTAAACACCAATCTCTGAATGCAGAGCGAAGTAAAAATTATGTACACACAAAAGAAAAAATCACGCAAGGACTTACGTGGTTCAGCACAACCTGCCTACGTCTACAAGTGCGAGAAATAATTTATTATAACCATAGAACATACAATCCTGAGATAAAAAATACTCCAAAACCTGACACCACAACTCGAGCCCTGAAACAAATCTCGTTTTTCGCTTAAAAGTTACTCTCGTGCCCCCGATATTTTTCCATCTCTACTTACATTTTTATCCCCTTTGACTCAACTCTCCACACAAATAACTAGAATTATAGAGTTCTATTTATAGACAAACATTAAAACCCTAACAGCCATATAATAATGAAGCCCTAATTATATGGACTTACAGAATAAAAGACACCTAACAATCTCCACATTGGCTTGAATTCTGTAAATCACTTTAAAGATAACTAGTGTCGATGTCGATTCTGCCATCGTCGTCAATTTGTCACACTCAAACAAGTATGGCCCGCACTTCTACACCGAGATGCTTTACACCTATTCGTTGATGTGTCAATCGTCGCTCCACCTATTCGCCAACGCGTAATGATTGCCAATCATCTGTCGAATCAGAAAATCGCCGTCTAACTTGACTCCGCCAGCAACTAAAATCCCAATTGCATCCATTGATAATTAATCTTTCCCCATTGATTGAACCAGATTGCTCTCGATTATCTCTGATCACTCGTAATCAAATCCGAATGGTCCTGATCACCTTTGATCTCGCCCATCAATCCCAATCTATATCGATCTGTCAAATCTTATCAAATGATTCCAAATCTAAAAATTCTGGCCGTACCGATAAATTTTCAACGCTAAAAAAACCTTGAGAGACACCTTTATTAATTAATTTACTATATATGTATGAGTCAATATGGTAAAATAATTTTGAACCGTTGATTTAACCATGTTGCCACACTGAATTAAAACTCCATGATTATAAGGATTCTTATTCGTGGCCACTATTGCACCAATTTGTGCAAACCCTTACTGTGGCGCCACATGCTTTTCCTTCCAATCAATTAGTATCTTCATGCTCCAGCGAGCACAACCACCGTTGTGTTATGCCTCCTTCAGAATTATAAACAGCTTCGTAGCGCCTCACACTAGTCCTGTGCTTTGATTTTCCACTACGACTTTGAATCGTCCACTGTCAGCTCTGATATCAGTTGTTGGGATTTGAACATCATCTTCGAACGCAAATCAAAGCAAAAATTATGCACACATTAAAGAAAAATCATGGAAAGATTTACTTGGTTCAGCACAACCTGTTTACGTCTATAGGTGGAAGAGATAATCCATTATAACCGTAGAGTGTACAATTCCGAGATCAAAACCACCCCAAAATCCGACACCCACAACTCGAGCCCTGAAACAAATCCCGAATCTCTGCTCAAGTGTTACTCCCGTGCCCTCGGTATTTTTTCATCTCTCCCTACATCTCCACGCTTTTTGATTCAATTCTCTACACAAAATAATTAGAATTATAAAGCCCTATTTATAGGCAAACATTAAAACCCTAACTGCTACATAATTATGAAACCCTAATTATATTGGTCTACAGAATACAAAACGCACACTCAACAATTATTAAATGTTGTTTACGCATATACGGTACTGAACAACTTAAACTATCAGATTATTTCTACTTGGCAAGCTCTAGAATACAATTTTTCAATTACAAACAAAACAAACATGCTTTTGTGAATTTTTCTTGCATAACAGGATTCTGAAAAGAAAACTGCTGTCAGAATTACTTTAACTCGGTGTCATAATCTAGAAGTTTTGAAAAAATTGTCCCGATTGTAGAAACTTCTCCGGAAAATTATGTAATGCAGAAACACCAATAAATAACTCAACTTAGAATACATGTATACATATACAAACATCTCTATATGCATTCCATTGGTATATCTCTTTATCATGGAAGTTGATGAGGAATGAAATGTAATTTGCAAGAGAATAAAGATGCATTACCAATCGTGAAGGTCTGATTCAACATCATGCGCCCAGGATCAGTGTTCCCTAGATAGAAGAAAAAAGGGCATGTCAAATATAAGAAGTTAAACTGAAAGCAATTATGCATGAAATTTATGCGCAAATGCACATAGCTCAAGAGAATTACTGTAGTGCAGAATAACTGGATCGGCATGGAAAACACGTCCCACTCCATGACCAACAAACTGTTGCACAACACCATAACGATGTCTATCTGCATGATCCCTTCAAAAGAAAGTATTAATTGCAGCCTTCATAAATTAACACTTTAAGAAACCATATTTTTATACAGCTAAAATTCCCTAATACTATAATCAATCAATTTTCTTTTTTAATAAGTGAGAAGTAGATTAAGAAGGCATTGAGAGAATGCCAGCCATTTACTAGCCCTCCACAAAAGGAGGTTTGGAAAAAAACACCTACAAAAAAGAGTTACCCCAAAGGCAGAGACTTCATAAAATCCATTGTAACAAAAATGGACCAAGTTCCTCTTTCTGGTAGCCAACAAGTCAAATTGCTAAAAACACCCTTCAACCTATACAGTGGGGTCTGCACCCCATTAAAAGATCTTCTATTACACTCCACCCATATCAACCACATTAAACAGAGGCAAGCCAACTGCAAAGCCCTCCTCTGATGCCCAAGGACTCTTCAACCACATTAAACAAAGGGGAGCCAATAGCCAAGCCCTCCTAAAACGCTGCAGGGCTCAATAAAATCTATTGTATCAAAAATGGACAAAGTTCCTCTTTTAGATAACCAACAATACAAATTGTTAAGAACACCCTTCGACGGTCTCCACCCCATCAAAAGATCTTGTACTATACTCCACCCATGTCAACCACATTAAACAAAGGGAAGCCAAACGCCACACACTCCTACAACACCGCAGGACTCTCCCCCCTCTCCACCCCAACAAAGCACCAACAACTTCCTTCTCAAACACCCAAACAACCCCCAAAAGGAACAAAACCCCCACAATTCCCTTAAAAAGTCACAATGAATAAAGCGAGAGTAACATAATCTTTTCAATATCAAAGGAACAATCAAGAGAAATTTCATGTAGCCTGCAGTAAAAAATGGATGTAATCAATATCGAGCAGATCCAGTTTGAAACAGAACCATATGAATGTATTAGTGGAATAAGAAGCCTAAAGATTAAACTTCACTAGCTCTAGAAACTATCTTGCAAAGTACCCAAAGGAATTGAATACCAAGAAATTACCAGAAAGAAACGTTTACACTCAAAACATGTAATTAAGAATTGTTGATGTCCTTGCGTTGTCTTACAATCAAGGGAACCAAACAAACAAAATTAAAGAACAAAAGCAAAAGACAATAGCAGATGCCTTACTGTATTGTTTTTCCAATTTTCTTGTATTCCACTCCTGGTGCACATATAGATATTGCCTTGTCTAGGCATTCTTTTGTTACCTAAAGCATGAACGCAAAAGACAATTAGCATGTAGCGTAATTAATCTTTTCACAAGAGTGCTACATGAAAGCATGAAAACAAAGGCTGCAAAAGATGATAAATAAATTTTCTTTTCAAAAAAAAGGAAAGAGAAGCAAGTGACAACAATTACTGGGCAATTGCAAGATTGACAAACCAACAATTCAAATCCCAATCTAAGGCTTTAGCATTTAAGTTATGCTACAGCACCAATATCCAAGCAAACTTCATTGGTCATCAATTATAATGTGGGTATGCAAGTTGCTCCGCTTAACAAGTAGAATTCAAATAATTCTATCCACCTAGTTTTTTATCTCCTCTTCAATCACATATTGTCTTTGATTGGGAAAATTTTGAACCGCTCCATTCAATCCGAAGTTGTTTTCTTCTTTTGACATTTCTTTGATAAGAATCATAAGATCCACATAGAAACCTTTTTAGTCAGATGAAAGTAACAATAATTACTTTGAGACAGCATACCGAGTTCTTAAAAGAAGTTTTGCAAACAAATTTGGGGCATTTGCATCTTTTAGCACCTGTTTGGCATTTCTAAAAAGCTGGCTTTTTGTAGTGTTTGGCATCTTTAAAAAGCCCACTAACTTTTCTTTCAATTTTTTTTCCAAGAAAAAAATCCTTTACACATCACAAAACTGCAACTTTTTTCCAAGTAAAATTAAAAAGTCAACTTTTACCACCCCCCCCAAAAAAAGAATAAGTTCCAGTATCTGAGAAACCGACACTTTTTAGACAAGCTTTTTAGACATCCCAAATAGGGGCTTAGTAGCTACAGCATTTCTAACATCTTGGACGTTATTCAAGGTCAGGTGTTGGGTGCACTCAAAAGAAGGCCATATTATATGAAGAACAGACCCAATTCTTTTCAGTTAGAGTACATCGAAGAAAAATGGACAAAAAATAAGGGGCCCATTGAGTTTGGTTGATACATATTCTTAATTATATGTTTGAGGATTCCAAAGAATAGAGTCTTCTCTCCCAATCAATCAACCAAGCAATCTATCTATCAAAACCATATCTTCTTTGTCCACTTTTTTTTCCTTCATCTTTTTAATGGAAAATTGGCTCATAACTGAGCCTGGAGAGGCAGTGCACAAGTTTAAAAGAAAAGATGGCATCTGATACCAAACATAAAGACTGAGTCAGAAAAGTTGAGCCCTTCTCTCAAACCCTATATCTATAATAGTAGAGTATATGATCGATGGTCCTTTGAATAGTATGCTTTCTCTGTTGAATAGTATGCTTTCAGCAATCTATTTTCAACGTGGTTGGCCTCAACGATGCCATCAGAACCCCTCTTCATTTTGCACCAATGCATTCATTAAATTTTGTACCAGTCATTCATACGAGCTTCCTGACTTACGTAGTCAGTTATCTTGAAGTTATAAGATCATGCTGGCTATGGAATTGATCTTAAAAGAAGAACAAAATAGCCAACATTTTGTTGACCTATGAAGTATTTGAGCTGAATGGGTTTCCTCCCGTGATCATCCCACCCCCCTTGTTTTTAGTGTCTAGCATAACTTATAGCATGAACTAAAAAGAATTAAAAATATATTTGGAACGACCAAAATCTCATACAATTAGTTAGACCCTCAATACTAGAATTTTGACTTAATGGGATTGGGATTGAACCAAGTCATGTCTACACTTAACTCCAAGGGGAAATGGAAAGGATAAGTATGGTCCAGATTTTTCCTATTGGTTTACAGAAGTAATACAGCCGCAACATCCATTTACAGATCATCAAGATCTTTTCAGTAAAGGCAATAAATCAAGTTACACTTAAAAGAGAAATGGGATGATTGGGTCTAAAGTCATTTGTTAGGGACCAAAACCAGTTTTAACTACCTGTATGTTCATGTATTAGTTCCTGTTAAGTTAGGGCTATTATTTTATTTTTGGTATACTTGTCTTATTATATAAATAATAGTGGTAAGGGAGCTAACCCTAATTTTGGGTGCTCTCTCTTTTCACCATCAGAATAACTCTATCATATTCTCTCTCTCTTATTGTTCTTTGTTCATTTGTCAATTTTAACATGGTATCAAAGCAAAATCCTATGCAATTGAGTTTCCTCATTCGTTGTTTCTTCTTCTTTTTTCTTTTTTTTTTTTAATCTCAGAATTCGACAATTGCAAAAAAAAAAAAAACTTTTTCTTCTAGAAATGATCGACTAGATGTAACCATGTTATGATTTTTCCAAATTTTTTCTAGCATGTTTGCTAATTTTTTTGGTATTTTTGAGATTTTCGGCACCGAACCCTAGTTTTTCATAAATCCACGATTGCGGCTGTTTTTTCTTAGATCTATGGTTGATTCCTCTTCCATGAGTGCCGACTATGGTTATACATGCCTCTATAAGGATCGAATCAACCCTTTTGTTGAGTTTTGATTGATTTTGTTGTGCGGCGAGGGTTTACTCGACCTACGGCTTCTCAGTTCTCGACATGTTCTGCCCTTTTTCGATCTGTTTTGGTTCTTGAAGGGCTCGACCGGTGTGTTTGAAGGCTCTATTTGGTTCACCTCTGCCTTCCAGTGTTGTTTGATGGCCACAACTACATCTGCTCGGGTCTCCAACCATCTGTTTGGCTTTTTTCTGACTTTGCTCCAATCTGGTATGGTATTTTAGTTATCTGGTGGTCTCGTGGTTCAATTCTACCTTGATTTGCCCATGTTCCATCGTTTCTTGCTTCCGTTTTCCTTGTGCTACTTGTTCTTAGTTTTACATAACAATGTCGGATTCTGAAAAGCCTTATGGTGGTAATAAGAACACTGGATTGATTCATTCAGGGATTCCTACTAATAGTATGTCTCTTCAAATCAGTTCTGTCAAGTTAGATGGCAACAACTATTTGATTTGGTCTCATGCATGTAGTTTAGCCATTGCCGCTCGCGGTGTCTCTAGGTATATCACTGATAAAACTCCACACCCAACAGTTGTGGGGGGCCGTCTCGCACACGGTAGAGAGAGAAAAATGCCCTCGTTATGTCATGGCTACTCTATTCTATGCAGCCATCCATTAGTCACAGTTTTTTGCTTCTGGATACTACACATAAGATTTGGTCCACTGCTGCCCAGACTTATTCCCAGACAGGCAATGATGCTCAGCTCTATGAATTGCGGAATAAACTCCGTGGGTTATAATAGAAAGATCAGTCGCTAGCCCAGTATTATGCCGAGTTGATCAGTTTGTGAAACGAGATAGATTATTATCAAGATTTCCATGCCATTTGTACTACTGATGCTCTTCTTTCTAGAAAATGGTAGAAAAAGAGCAGGTGTATGATTTCCTTATCGGCCTCCACATTGACTATAATCTGATCCGTGTCCAGATTTTGGGACGAGATCCATTGCCTACCTTGAGGCAGGCATATGCTTATGTTCAGCAGGAAGAGAGTCACCGTCATGCTATGGTACTTCCTCTCGGTCAAGAGCGCTCTGTATTAACTGTCACGTCCATCACTCGGCCAGGACAACCTATCAAATTTGGGGAGAAGTGTGGTTCAGTCGCTCGTGATCAGTTGCGCTGTGAGTATTGTGGTAAAACCCGTCAAACTATTGATCACTGCTGGAAGTTACATAGTCGTCCTACTCAGGGACGCGGCAGTGGCTGTGGTAGTGGCCGAAGTGGTCCTATTCGCTCCCACGCTCATTTTTCTGAGATCTCTGGTAGCACATCTGGTGAGGCTGGCCCTCTCTCTGAGGCAGAGTTGACTACTCTCAGGCGCCTAATGGCTCGGGTTGACATCTCTCCTTCTCCAGCCTCCACTTCCACTTCCATCTCTAACTTTGCTCACTCAGATATATCTCCTTGTGCACTTAGTGCTGTTGCCTCTCCTATTCATGGGATCATTGACTCCGGTGCCACTGATCATGTGATTAGGTCTTCTACCTTGTTTTTTTCTTATTATACTTGTTCTAGTAAAGATAAGGTTCGAATAGTTGATAGGTCTTTATCTTCTGTTTCTGGAAAAAATTCTATCAATTGCGCTTCCACCCTTTCTCTCTCGTCAGTCCTTCATGTTCTCAATTTTTTTACTAATCTCTTATCTGTTAGTCGTCTTACCAGTTCATTAAATTGTTCTGTAACTTTTTTTTCTACTCATTGTGTTTTTCAGGAACTGGTGACGGGAAAAACGATTGGCAGTGGTAGTGCGCATGGTAGGCTGTACTTACTGGATGTTCCGTCTACCTCTTCTCTTTCACATTCACCGTCTGGCCAAGCTCTCCATGTCGATACTGGACCTTTACTTTTGTAGCTACATCAGTGGCATCGTTGTTTAGGGCATCCTTCCTTTAGAGTTTTAGAGAGGCTTTTTCCTTCTTTAGCTAAATATTGTTCTAGAAGTACTTTTTGTTGTAAGACTTGTGAACTTGCTAAACATAAACAGTTTATTTCTCCTTCAGTTAATAAACGTAGTGATTTTCCGTTTATGTTTATCCATTCTGATGTTTGGAGTCCTTCACCTGTTACTTCTATTTCAGATTATCGATGGTTTGTGACTTTTATTGACTGTTATTCTCGTGTTGCTTGGATTTATTTACTTCGTGCTAAAAGTGAAGTTTTTTCGTGTTTTCAAAATTTTCATAACATGATGAGTACCTAATTTGATGCCACCATCAAGATTCTTCGTTCTAATAATGGGACTGAGTATCTTGATGGTGGTTTCTGTGCCTATCTCAAGGCTCGCGGTATTCTCTTTTAGACGAGTTGTGTTCGCACTCCTGAACAAAATAGGGTGACAGAGCGCAAAAATCGTCATTTTTTTGAGGTTGCATGTTCTCTTCTCTTCACTATGCATGTTCCCAAGTCTTTTTTTAGTGACGCAGTCCTCACCGCTGCATATCTTATCAATCGTTTTCCTTCTAGTGCCCTTCACTTCAAAACCCCTTTGGAACTTCTACCCCGGTCTCCACCTCTCTCTTCTCTTCCACTTAGAGTTTTTGGGTGTACTTGTTTTGTTCATGCACCTAAACACTTATGTGGCAAATTAGATTTTAAGGCTGTTAAATGCATCTTCATTGGCTACTCTCCTACTCAAAAATGATATAAATGCTATTCTCCTATCACTCGCAAAGTATTTGTCAATATGAATGTTACTTTCTGGGAGACGAAGTCCTTTTTTCGTCCTTCTGAGACATCTCTTCAGAGGGAGACATTAACAGTCCATTTTCGTTTTGTATAGCATTGTTGAAGCCTACAAAAAAATCCATTAGAAGTATATGTCCCAAACATTTATAGGTAACTAAATGCCAATATTATATAACCACAACAGCTTCAACATTCCATGATTATGAGTATCCCCATTTATATGGATAGAGATGAAATAATGGACTAATAGATTTCAAACTACTATTGGTAGCCTTTGCGCAATAATCTGAAATGAAGGTTTCTCATAGGGCCATCGGTTAACTCAAAACTAAATTTTTACTTCTTTCTTGCCCCACCTCCATCTTATTTCATTAATTAATATTTTGCTTACTTTTAATTAATATCTTGCTTATTTTCAAAATATTCCCCAAAGCCTAAGAAGAAAATTGGAATTTACTTTAGTATGAAACTGATTGGAATTTCTACATTAGAACCACCAAATAAATTACATCTTTGTATTAGTACACTTCCTATTCAGCTTTTCCATATATACCGTGCATTCTCAACCTTTCTGAATCCTAATCCACATTCTGGGGCCCTCAAACATCGTGGCGGAATCTATGGGGCCAGATGGGGCGAAGCCGAGGCACCCCCCCCCCCGCATAACATCATCTTCAATCAACTTCCACCGTACGTACCTTTCGGTGCTGCCACTAAAGAAGCTTCTATGCTAGAGATCCATGGTTCCAGTCTTATGGAAAGCATTTGCAATTCCACAGCAAATCTCCTGTTGTTTCTCCCTATTTCTTCCTGTTCTCTCTCTCTCTCTCTCTCTCTCTCTCTCTCTCTCTCCTATTCTTATGCGCTGGGACTTCTTTCTTTGTGACTTCTTCTATTTTTCAGCACTTTTCCCATTCTTTACACCGCCTGTTGCTACATCTACTGCTATTGCAGTATTATCACGTATGTAGCTTATGCTCCCGTTTCCGTTAGAGTTCGGGTTCACATAGCATAGGTTGGACAGCAACTTTCACCACGTACTTATGCTCCCTTGACTAATATTTTGAAGTTGTTGAATCAATTTCATTATTTGGTTTCTTCCAGATTAAAACCTTTACAAATTGTGAGGCTGCATAATTTCTTCACCGATTGTTTGCTACATATTTGAAATTGTGTGCCAGTTGGGTTTAAACAGTTTGGCCAAATCTGTAAGTTCTCCACTTGTATTATCATCGTGCATGTTTGTGAACCTAGAACAGGCATAAAAAATAATCCTATATGGTTGGGTGGATGGTACCCAATCGCGTGGTCATTGCCTATCAGCAATCTGCGAAAGAGCTTCCTGTGCGGAAAGCCCTATTTGCATGCAGGTTTCTGCGCGCGAGTTGCTCTGTTTGCACGTGGAGTAGCTTTGCACAAGTTGCTGTGCATAAGCCTCTACATCCAGAGCCCCTGTTCGTGTTAAGCTCCTGTTTGAGAGTTGGTCTTTGCACGTAGCTTTCTGCGCGAAGCTCTCATTCTTGCGTATCTGAGGGGCGAGTTGCTGTGCGTGCAATGTTGACACATGTTCTTCATAGGGGATGCCATGTGGTGGATGGATGTATGTACCCAAAGACTTCAATTATTTAATGTTAGCCAAGGAAAATAGCTCCTGGTAAAGACAAGAAACAAAAATGCTTCAACCATATGTGCTCAGATTCTTTTTTTTTTTTTTTCCGACTCAGGTAAAGCAGTTGCTTCTTCATCTCATAAACTCAAAAAAGTGGCTTCATTCCTCGCTTGTATTCAATTACAAGTAAATAACCTTTGATATATATATATAGTATCTTTCATTTAAGTACAAATTTGATACACTTGTTCCATTATGTGAACCAACGGATAAACCTTGAATATATCCAATTAATTATCCAGCTTTAATACATTTAGAAAGGTTCTAAGTTACATTTTCATGTACTCCAAATAGATTTTTTGGTTCTCTTGTCACCGATGTGATCTTTCTATGTCAACTGGGAAAACATTGAAATGAAATTTTGAGCTTTTAGTACGTCCTCTAAAGTCCCTAATAACATATTCCAATGAAGAACGTAAGATAGCCCCACTTCTATGAAACGAACTCTTCAAAATGCATGAGGTACCTGTGTCGTACACTCGATCTTTGTTAAGAGAATTAGATATGAGCCCGACTTGAGTGGTTGAACATCCACCAAACACGCATATTTTTTTAATTCAAGTTTACCATATAATTCTGAATAAAACTCCAACATTATGCATGAAATGCCTTATTACACCTTATAGACGCCATTCACATGTCCCTGAACATAGGAATTAAACTAACTGACACTTAGACACGTACCTAAACCTGACATGCATACCAAAGTCTATCATGTAACATAGCCCCATTTTAGCAACTCAAGGTTATCAATAAAAGAGCATTCCTAATCCCCAACATAATACCCAAGCTCGTTTAGATCCTCGAAGGCAATAACAACTATCTTTCTATCTCCACCTTTGGCAAATTTTGATTCATCAATGATTCTTACAGAACTTCTTTTGTATTTATAGAACTATTAGAAGCTTATTATCATCTGACCAATAAGCCTAGTCCTGCCATAAACCAGTAAAGAAAGAAACTGATACAAATAAAGTTAATGACTAGGAAGGGGGAAAACTGTGATAAACAGAACCTATGATTGGCTTTTTATCCCAGAAAACTATACCTGTACCAACTTTTTGGCTTCATCATTAACCTCTCCACAATAGAAAGTTGCCGATGTATCGCCATGATAACCCTGTGAATTACAATCAGGATGTGAGAATGGACACATTAAAGCTTAGACATGGCAAGAGTCATAATATTTATTAATAACACTTGTAATTAGTCATTAAAAAGGGCAAATGCATTATAAACATGAAAACAACTAAAGCAATGTACTCTGGGTATTATTTTATTTATTTAAGGGCGCATGTGGGAAGATTTGCTGACAATTTTCTACCAGTGTGAAAGGAGATATCATCACCCCAATATGCATCGTAAACATTTTAAATAAAGTAGCAGAGTTTATGAACCCTGACTATAATGGGAATTTAATATTTACATTCCACTGTTTAACCTCTCACACTCACCTTGTAAGAGGGTAAAAAGCAAAAAGTTGAGCGCGAGAGGCTTATAATGCGCGTGTGAATATCACATCCCTTTACAAATTGTTGAAACACCAAAAGGATCACCACCTCCACCACCTGCTCAACAGTAAATAAACCTATTTTTCTATTTTCAGATTGGTAAGCAGGGTAGTAAGTGGCAGCCAGCCAAGCTAGTAGACAAAAAACAGGGTGCCAACTCCAAGGATGATTTTAGAACCTGGCCTGCAGACTTACTACCAGAATTTGCAGGATCTTCATTCTCAGAATGCGCTTAATGTATCACTCAATTTTCCATTGCTTGTTATACCCACATGCAATTTGGAACATATACTCTACAGTACGAGACGTTTCGTGCAGTACATATCATGATGTATCGCACGATTTTAACAACTATGTTTATAACATTATCTAAGCACAATAAATAAATAAATAAAAGGGCGAAACCCCATTTCAGTGGAATAGGGGGAAAATTTTCATTTTTATGGAACCATTTCAAAAATTTCCATCAAGATGAAAAGAAGAAGAAAACTCAAAAACCTTTTATGACAAAATTACCCTTTTGTCTTCCCTCCCTCTTTTCCTCTTTCCCTCTCTCCTTCTCATTTTCCCTCTTACTGCACAGGCCACCACCGTCACCCAGCCTCTCCCTAGTCTCCCACCACCTTCCCTACCATCCCTAACTCTCTTTTGCCACTCTATTGCCACCCCCTCCCTCCCATTCCCACATTTATATATATGTAAAAATGTGTCTACGTAAATCTATATCCCCACCCTCACCCATAAATCCCACCCTCCACCTCCACCTCCACCTCCACCTCCACCCCCATCACTCACTAAATTCACAATGCAATCCCATCATCGACACCCTATCCATGCCAGCCACAACAATACCCCAGCCCCTCCCTGTTGCGACCTTGCACCCTACCACCCCACTAAGAGAGCATACATTTGTGTGGACAAATATACGTGTGTATGTGTGTGTGTGTGTATTTGTGGGGAGGTATGGGATGAGACGAGGTGATAAGGGAGGGTGCGAAAAAGACGGAAGGAGGGTGGACCGGTGGAGGAGGTGGTGGTGGTGGCGAGGAGAGTTAGGGAAGGGATTTTGGTGCAGCACGTGGACAGGGGTGAGAATAGTGGAAAGTAACCCATAAGAATCGAAACGGGCCGGCCCTGTGGGCTTCCCCACAAAGCGGCCACTTTGAGCCCCCATTTTTTGAGCAAAAAATAGGTCCCCCAAATTTGTATTATCTTTTATTAGGCTTTGTATAAAATTATTAAGTAAAAAACTTATTATAACTAAAGGGCCCCTAAATTTCTAATACACCTTTATTTCTATATGCATAATGTATTACGCATTTAATCTATGTATTTATATCTACAACATTCGGTGTTTTTTTTATTTGCATAATTACTATATGATTTGAGTCTAACTTGTGGGCATTCTTAAATTTTTCATGTCGAATTAATTTCTCTATATTTTTTCTTTAATTTATAAAATTTTATAAAAATACCTCCTAAAAAGTATTTGCCTGGATGTGATAATAAAAAAAAAAAACAAAAGCGTGAAAGAATTAATTCAATCTCAAGTAGGAGCTCTTAATAAGTTTTTTAGTGATAAGAAACAAATAGAGAATGCAAATTTTGTTGAAGACTTTGAGTGTTTAAGTGATTATTTGCTACTATTGGTTCAATTTTTTTTTTTTATTTTGATATTATAACTTTTGGTTTTGTTTGGTACTATTTTAATTGTAAATTAGATATTGATGAAATGTGAATTAACAAAACAATTTGTACTCTTTCAAAATGTTGTAATATTTTTCTTTTTAAAAAATGTGTAAAAATTTATAGGGCCCCATTTTAAATGTGTGCTTAGGGCCCCCAATTAGTCAAGGTCGACCCTAAAACCCTAACACAAGGTTATAGTCTTAAAACTGAACTCTTTATTAACTCAAGTCTAATCAATACATCAAATGAACCTCTTATTTATAGGCTTAAAATCCTAATCTAAAAAAAATTTAAAATCCTAAGAAAATAAAAATAAAATCTTAAGATAATCCTAAATGAAAAGAAAATAAAGTCTTAATTAAAAGATAAACTAGAATCTTAAACTAAAGAAAACAAAATAAAATCCTAATTGATAAAATTAAATTAAATATTAAATAATTAAAATAAAATTGTAATTACCCTTTTGTGTTCTGCAACATTCTCTTCTTTTGAAAAAAAGAGCTCAACCTCAAGTTTATACTAAAATACTGTACTCTGCCATGCCAGAGAATCAAGTATTTTGAATAAAGGAGTTGTGGCAATTTTGTCTCGTTCCATGTGATCTTAATCTTGAGATGATTGACAAGGTCTATAAAACCTGATGTGATAATCGGAAGAAAATCTTCAACCCCAAGAAAATCAATCGAGTCGGGCTTATCGACATCACTTGTTGGATGACCATCAGTGAGACACGGGGAGTTGAGCGTATCATTATGTTCAAGAGGCTCTTCGTTGGTTGTAACGGTATTCAACACAGGAATGGCTTGCTCTTTAATGGTTGAGGAGGAATAGAAGCATTGATTTCGTGAGATGAAATATAATGAAATATATCGTGGTTCTCATTAAAATTTGGAACGTCTAGTTTAGTACCGTTGTTTACCTCAGTCAATCATGACTTCTCTACTATGCATTGGTGCTCAAAATTTTGTGGTGAATGAGCACTTGAGATTCCAAAATCAATAGCTTCTTTGCCTTCCCTTTTTGGAAAAAAGATGGCGTTCAACTTCTATAGTATAGCACACATGTGTGCTAGATTGTCGCCACACACCCGTTGGTCTTTACGTATCGCTTGCAAAGTATAATGCATAGTATCAAATTTAGAGGCCAACTCAACATTGGTAACTATGGTTATGATTAGGCTATTGGGTATAAATTTGGGATTATGGAAAGGCTTTTTTTTCTTTTTTGTTTTTTTTGGGGGAGGGGGGGTTATGGCTAAACTGGATTGGGTTAAAACGGGTGTAGATGTAATGGGCTTAAGAGTTGCAAGAAAATAGGTTATTGGATTGGGCTGAACTGTATTTATTTGGGTGGGCTAGGCATGGGTATGTTAAAAGTGTAGGCTAGACTGTGTTTAATTTGGACTGGTTTTAAAAAGAAAATTAATAGGCTGGGTTAGTCTGGGTTATGTCTGTTAAGAGCTTTATACAAAAAGGGCAAGGGTGGGTTGGGGAGGGTTGGGTCTTGGGTTAAGCTACCCGAACCCCCCTTTAGTCAAGTCGGGTTTTTGGGAGCCCTGGAGCCTCCTTCTTCGTCGCTTGGGTGACAGGTGCTCCTAGGGTTTCAACGCGAGGCGTGAGGCGGTGGCGCAAGGTTGCGACAGTACGAGGTGTCAACGGTCGACTGGTGGTGGCGACTTGAGGAAAGAGGTCAAGGAGGGCTGCGATGAGTAAGATTAGAATGGTGGAGGGTTGCTGGGAATCAAAGATAGTGAGGGAGGGAGAAGTTTTCTTGGGTTTCGGTGAAGGGGGAGGAGGCGAGGGTCGATAACGACAAAGGTGATGGCGACGAGGGCCTTGGGTTTCGACGAGAAAAAAGGAGAGGGGCAGCAGCTAGGGTTTAGTGGGGGTGTCTAGGGTTTTGGCGAGGGTCTGAGACATGAATGGCAGTGGTGACGACGGCTGGTGGTGGCGGCGGCAACTCCGAAGTCCAAAGGCCATCGATACTGAAGGTGGCGATGGCGAACGTGACGGTAGCTGAAGCAAGTGGTGGTGGCGACGGCAAGGCTAGAAGCTGTGATGTCTGTCGCGAGAAGACAATAGGAGCTTCTTCGGCTATAGATCGAGTCTAAGAAGGAGAAAGAGACGTAGAATCTCAAGTTTAAACTCTAATACCAAATGATACAGAACGTGGATGGGGGTGAGAATAGTGGAAGGTAACACACAAGGATCGAAATTTTAACACAATGTCATAGCCTTAAAACTTAATTTTTTATTAATTCAATTATGATTAATATATTAAATGAGTCTCTTATTTATAGGCTTAAAACCCTACTATAAAAAGAAATTAAAATCCTAAAAAAAATATAAATAAAATCTTAAAATAAGCTTAAATCCTAAACGAAAGGGAAGTAAAAATAAAATCTTAATTAAAAGATAAACTAGAATATTAAACTAAAGGAAACAAAATAAAATCCTAATTAATAAAATAAAATAAAATAAAATATTGAATAATTAAAATTAAATGGTAAATACCCCTTTGTGTTCCACATTAGCTTGGGGTGGTTGTGAGGGTGGGGTATGATGGTGGGGGTGGGGGAGCGGAAAAGGGCTTGGCAGCGGTGGGTAGCCTGGAGAGAGAGGGGAGAGAAAGGATGGGGAAGGAGCAAGAGATAAAGACGAAGAAGTGTGGGATAATTTTATCTCCAGAAATAAGATTTTATGGGTTTGAAATTTTTTCATTTCACCTTAATGGAAGTTTTCAAAAAACTGACACTGCAATGAAATTTTTTCCCCTTATTTCCCTAAACTGATATTTCCCCTAATAAAGCCAATACAATTGTGCAACGGAATGATCTAGTTACTATAAAAACATGACAGAAGTTCTATAAGATTTTGAAGCAATGTTAAATTATTATTTCAAGATTGAACCAAACTGCCCTCTTCATTTTCTTACACTGTCCAAGTAGGCAGGTCCCCACTCTATCCTTCCCACTTAAAAATTTTGTCATACAAGGCAAAAGACAGAACTGCTTACATTTAAGTAAACGGTGACGTCAATATTGATAATATCACCATCCTGCAAATGCAAACATATATGAATGAGTTTTTTATCCCAAAAACTTATAAATAGATATAATAGGATAAAGTGATTCGAGTACTTCAATAAGACAAACCTCCAGTTCACAGGAATCTGGAATTCCATGGCATATGCATTCATTCACTGACGTGCATACACTCTTTGGAAATCCACCATAGCCAAGAGGTGAAGGATATGCTCCATTGTCAACAATCATTTGGTGAACTGCTTGATCAATTTCATCTGTAGTAATGCCTGGCTGCCAATAGAAGCAACAATTAAAATTCTCGGATTATAAACTGTGGGGTCCTGCTGATGTATATAAATATACAATTTATTTCTTATTCCTCCATACACAACTCGAGCTAGACTAAAGCAGTTTACTAGTAATATAACAAGCAGCTTGCCAATTAGTAAATTACTTGTCCAATGGCCAACAAGAACAAATTAGACGAACCAGTCAAAGTTTAGTTCATTCAATTTTCAGATCAAATCTAGTAACCACATTCAACTTCAACTCATATAAACCCAAAAATGCAAGAGAAAAGTAGGCCAACTTACTAACTAATGGAAACTTTACCCCAAAAGTACACAAAATGCTAAGGTACTCGTAGAATGGCCACCTTCGAAGTCACTTACATCAAGAAAAACCTAACCTTCCACCCTATGGCTGGTAATCAAAACTTTTAACCATTGCACCAAGGGACCAAACCTAATGAAGTGGAGGTCTTGGGTTCAACTAAACCTGTTGAGACCCTGACCAAGATAACTACAGTTCTCATGGATCTAGGCTTTGCCCGGTTTGCGTGTGTGGCAGGGCGTACATAGACCTGAAATTTTCCCGCAAGGGATTCCACATTAAAAAAAAAATCACCGAGCCATGGCCGCCTCACGATCCTTAATTGAAGTAGAAGTAGACAACCAACTTTTTTATAAAGAAAATTAAAGGATGAGTAACTAGGGAAAAGAATTAAAAATGTCACCTTGACTAAAGTCCCAGCATATTCAAGAACTTGTGCAGCAAGCCTTCCAGAAGCTCTCATGCAATCTATCCCCTTCTGATCGTGCACTTCAGGCCCACTAGCAATCCCAGGTGGTTTCCGAGATTTGACATAAGGAGGACGTGGTATGTCATCTGGAACAGGCCGACGAGGAGAGACTTTTCCTGGCCTCAGATGTTTGCGCTTGCTGCCTGGTAATTCATCAACGTTTCTGCTAATTGGGTCATAAATGGGGTCAAGTAATGCCATATGAATTTTTATTTGGAGCTTTAGTTGGTCTAAAATACATGTGGTTAAATATTCTTAATTTCTAAATTTGAATCAAAAAATATATATAAGTAGGAGTCTTTTACCATAATAAACTCATTGACTCAATGGATAGTTGTTTTGTAATCTTATTGACTCAATGGATAGTTGTTTTGTGACAATCTGATATTGTAATTGTGTGAATTAGCCTAACCTTTGCAAGGGTGAAGCCTCTCTTTTCCTCTCCCTCTCCTTCTTCTTCAAGTTCTTTGTTTTTGTACAAACATTCGATAATATTCCCGAGTTACAGTTCACAACCATAGAACAACCTCTTTTCAGCTCCTAAACTGTTATCGATCAAATTTAACTCGCCACTGTGGGTTCTGAGAAAGGTCTGTTAGAAATAGTGAATTCAATTGGCCATTATTCTAGAATTAATTTCTAAATTCAATTGACAATTTAATTGGCCATTCAATTGGCAATTGAATTTTAGAAATTAATACCATTCATTGGAGTAATTGATTTCTCTATTCATTTCTTGTAACCCTTCATGTGAGAAATTCTATATAAGCTCTTTCTTGGTATTCTGATGATGCATGAAGAACAGAGAAGAGGTGAATGAGTCCAGAATACAAGAGGAGAAAAACAGAGAGACACCAGATTACAATTATCTGTTGTGAGAGAGAGAAAGACAGACGAGATGCGTTCGTATAGCCGATCTTTGGAGGTGTTCCAACGTTTGGGTCAACCGTTTTATCCTAGGAGAGTGACGCCGGTAAAGAAACCTACAACACCCTCGGTAGGCAGTGAATCATTCTTAAGGAAACTGCATTTGCAGGACTCGGTTTGCATATTCTGTTCATATTATTTCTGCAATTTCATTCTTTGTAAATTCTGAATGCTCTAGATGACTCATTGTATTCTGTGTTCAATGAGGCGAAAACGGCTAAGGAACTGTGGGAGTCCTTAGATCGAAAGT
>JAOTRH010000001.1:21365870-21398027 GCA_034768845.1 Heliamphora exappendiculata | reverse complement strand
ATAAGTTACTAATTTTAATAATACCAAACACTACCACGATATAATATGTCAAAAATAATTTTAAGAGTAGATCAGTTAATAAGAGGATAACTGCTGCAAAAAAAATTAATAGAAATTTTGAATTTAACCTTTGAAGTTTACTATAATAACAACAACTGGGTTGTTTGATCATTATAGACATTGGGGTGTTTGGCAAAAAAAATTTAAGTCAATTTTTAATTTTTTATTATTAATTTTAATAATAAATTATAATTTTTTTCAAACACTCAAAACCCCTATTACAAGTTATAACTATTTTTTTCTATTTTAGTTATAAGATAACATATTTACCAAACACTCACAGTTTTTGTTATAATTCATAATTTATAAGTTATTAGTTTCAGTATTGCTAAACACATTTACTATCACACAAAATATATATAATTTGATTATATTTAACTAGTAAAATTTATTTTTTAAGAAATAGTCATCAAAATACAACATCCAAAACATCAATGAAAAAGTTATGAAAAAAATGATATAGAATGTGGTAGTAGTGTTGAAATGACAAAAGTGACTATGTTAGGAATATTTGGATCCAATTCAACCAAAATGGTTTTAGGAGTTCACACTTTTTTTATTATATATTAGGTCAAATGTGGTAGAATTGACTAGATTGGTTATTAAGTTTTTTTGTTGTTGTTATTTTTAGCTAAAAAAATTAAAAAAAATTAAAAAACTCAAAATTAAAATATTAATTCTTAGGACATCTTATTCAAACTCTCACCTTATTTAAAAAGGTAATCATTCTTACTTGATGTTTTTTTCTAGTTCATCGCATCCAAACGAGGCGTTGCCATGTTCTCTCCCAGCTATGCTCTTTCTCTCTCTCTCTCTCTTCTTCACCGCTCCTATGCTCCTCTCTTTGCCATTAATGGAATCTTTTGTAAAGATAAGCAATTACTGGAGGGTTAAGGGTTTTTTTTTTTATTATGGAAAATGGTCCTTTGTATATATAAAGAGAAGTTTTTGTCATTATTTAGGAAAAACAAGATTAATAAGGCCATGTTTAAAATGTTTGAAAAGGTTGGCTGTTAAGCAATTTGGCATTTAAAAAACATAAAAAAAAAAGTTAAATTGTTTAGGATATTTTTTTAATAATAAATTATTTAATTTTTATTAAAATGTCTAATATGCTTTTAATTTTTGTTTTTATGTTGTAATATTTAGGATATTAACATGATTTTTCAAATTTTTGTAACGAGAGTTGACTTTTTAATTGAGGGTATTATAGTCTTTTTAATAATTTTTCTTAGTATTTTTAAAATGTTTATATGCTTTTTTTTCTTGAAAAAAGAAAACTAGCTTAAAGTTTTGCCGTTTTTACAACAACAAAAATAACTATTAAGAGAAACCAAACAAAGCTAAGATTGTTATTCGGCTCTAAACCCAAACGGATTGAATTAATAATATGTACCTTGGCCGGGTATTATTAGTCTACTAAATGAGTGGAATTGGTACCACAGTAATTAGGACCGGAAGTCCGACCCAACATGTTGCAAACAAACATAAAATCATGGTCGCACGGGATTGATAATTCAATCCAAAAGTGGTTCAATTTATTTTGTGGGTCTCGATCAATAGATTCACAATAATAATTTAAATAGCTCATTTCACAAGTCATTTTAAAAAGCATATTAATAGAAAATTTTAGTTTGATTGGATCCGGAGGTAATGAAGTCTTGCTAGGATCTCATTCCACGCACCTATCTGGGTCAATTTTTTTATTATGAATTTATAACCAAAAGCCTCCAATTGTAGCATATCAATTTATAATCAAATGATCATAATTTTTGTCTATCTTAGATTCTTCAATTTATGTGTGTAGAGAAAAATTGTTGGGTTCTCCTAGAATATGTATCATGTGACATTATTTACGTAAAATTTTTAACAAATAAAAATATAGAATGCATATTAAAGGACTCATTTCTTTTTTATTCTATATGAAAGAGAGAGCCTAGTGATTTCTCTTAGAAGAAGAATATATTTTCGAATCACACACATTGCAATTGTTTTTTTGTAGCCACTAATACTGGAGCAATAAAAAATCAAAAAAAAATGATCAATTAAGACTATGATTGGCAACTTTGACTTTTTGGTTTTATGGCTTAAAACGCCAAAAAATTAAGATTATTCATTTGACAAAAAAGTAAAAAAGGATATAAAATTAAAAAGTCAAATTAAAATACAAACTCACATAATATTTTATTCAAACTCTTATTACTTTTAAAATACAGTAATATTATTTATTCAGAACTTATTTACTACAACTACTAACTACATATAATTTTTAATATCAAATATATAAAAAGGTAAAAATGTTCACTTTGAATAAAAAATAAAAAAGTTAACTTTTTACCCAAACAACTATTTTAAAAAAATTCGCTTAAAATTTAAGTTACCAAACAAAGTACTTTTAAACATAAATTTAGCTTTTTGACTAAAAATTAAAAAAAAAAACAAAAAAAAAACATAACTTTTAAGTTAGTTGCGAATCGAAACATAAAAGGTAATTTCTTTAGTTTATAATGCATATTCTTTTCAAGAATGGCGTTTAGGGTGTTATGGGGAAACTTTTTTTTAACGCAGGCTACATAGCAAAACAAACATATTTTCGTGACTCATCGGAACTCCACCAAGTCTTAATTTGCCTTTAGTTCGACCATCCAAGTGTGATTCAGCGTGACACATGGGCTTTCAATCTGAATCATCGTCCTAGAGAAGCTTGCAATCAGTGTGCGGGAAAAGTTTATCTTTTAGTTTAGTTTTGTGTTTTCATTGTGTCGAATTCTCCCTTTTTCTGCTGTTTATCCATCAAAAGAAATGCAAGTATTCATGTCGAGTAGTTCGACAAATTTAATTTAATTATAGCACCAGATAATTCTTCCATTTTAATCAGGTATAAAACAAAATATAGCCAAATTGTATCTGAACCGAGCTCTGATATCACTGTTAGAAAAAATTAATTAACTAGCTTGTATCAGAATAAATATTTTTTCCTCCTTTGTGTTTGATTAAATTGTGATCCACAATAGTAAAATAAATAATAATAATAATAATAAAATAAATTATAAGACACCGATTTTTAAGTGAAAAAAAAAACTTAAGGAAAAAAATCTTAAGACCGAAATTCAATTCTAAATCTTTATAATGTCAAAGTAATGAATTTATAGAATTTACTCTCTAAACATACCCAGATAATGACAACATCAAAAATAATATTATCAAAAAGACAAAAATATTGAATATTTTTTACTATAAGGTAGATTCCAACTAAATGAATAAAATTAGGTCTAGATCTCACCGGTTAACTATTGATACCATTGGATAACAAGAAATATGTATCGAGAGAATGCCTATAAAATTTTACGACGATCAGAACTCATTTGCACATGATCGGTGCACAAAAAGTGGGCTGAAACTTTCACGAAATTTTTTCTTCTTGCAATAACGTTTTGCTGTTTCAATTATCTGGAGAATTTGTTTTTTCTACGAGTAATGTTATAATGATCACATTTTGTGACCACATTTGAGTACTATGAGATATAGCAATTTATGTAAGGTGTTTATGTTATGTTAAGGACTCATCATTTATTTCTAATCACTAAATATAAGATATACCACATTGTTTAGTATTTAAATATAATTACTAAAATATAATTATCATAGCATTATTGTCTCTCTAATTTCCTTAATCGGGCCTAGTGCACCGAACCCCTAAAGGGGAATTTATAGGGATTGCCTAGCAATGGCTATTTCCCAATTCAATTGATTTCTAAATCACAAGCTTTAATTCTGAAAACTATCTTGCTTAATTTTTTTTCTTTCTAAAGCCTTTGTAGCCCGGTCACCCAGCGGGCCCTAACACAATGCTTATAGAAATTTTATTGGAATTTGATAGATTTCATGAATTGAGACGTGAGAAGTGAATTAAAGCTGCATAATTGCTTAATTTTTTGTTTCTTTTAACAAAAAAATATACTAGGAATGGTATTTTTGGAAAGTGGTGAAAAAGAGTGAAAACCTCTGTGCAACTGCTACAAATTATGTGAATTTTGCGGTAATGAAATAAATAATCGTGTCAATTAATTGATTGAGATAAAAAAAACCTTTTTCCTAATTAATATTCCTTTATTATAGTAGCATAAATTATGAATGCTCATATTAAAAAATAATAACTAATAATAAGAAAATGTAATTAATTTTTACATTCAGTCATATAATAGTATGAAGTTCAATCGGTACACAGTTTGATTGGACTTCAGTTCGATTAGGTGCACAAATTTAAAACATTAAAACAATCATATATTACTAAGTTTTATTGGTAAAAAATTGTCTTATTCAAAAATTATATATATATATATATATATATATATATATATATATGTGTGTGTGTGTGTGTAAAAAAATATTAATATGTAATTAGTTCTGTAATTGAAATATGTGTATTTAAAGTTTCATATCAGTATGGCAACTGATAATTCAATTATAAGGGATTTTCTTACTTATTTAACCTTTGTTTGGTAATTGGGTTTTAAGCTGGATTTTTAGTTTTAAGTTATTTTAAGTTAAAAGATTAAAAAGTTTATTTAATTAAAAAAATAGTGACTTTTATGCTATCCAAAAAATCAAATAACTTTAATGTGAAATTACATAGTTGTTCTTCAACTTAAATGAATTAGGGTATGATTGTTTGGTTAAAATTGATGTAATTTTATATATAGAACAATGAATTACAAATTGTTATAAAAAAAGTCAAACAATCTAAAAGTAAATAGATTAAAAATTAAGAATTAAAAAATAAAATATTTTAATTTTTAAAATTTTAAATCAAAAACTAAAAAATCAATTTTAACCGAACTTAAAGTCAGTAGGCTTAGTTAAAAAAAGAAAAAGGAAAAGAAAAAACAGTCACTAGAGAAGTACCATAAAAGATTTCTTAAACATTATTTAAAAAAATAATAGTAAATGAAAGAACAAGCCAAACGAGTGGTGTCAGTGAAGTCCAAGGAGGCACGGGCATTCCAGGTCACAATTTTATTAGGCACAAATATTTGGATTCGGGATGGTGCTGCGTGTTTAATTGCTACGGACGTGCTGTGCCTTTTTTTGGGTTAGTTTGAGAATATATTTTTATAATAAAATCTGTTTGTTAAGTAGAATTTGTCAAGTTTATTATTTATGTAGAAATAGAGATTAATTCGGTACCTATAGTTAAGTGATTGAGTATCATTTATTTAATATATGTATATTTTAAATTATAATATTTATTTATTTATTTATAAAATAATATTAGAACATTTTATTCAATTATTTACTTACAGATATTAGATCAATTTAAATTTTTACATAAATAACTAACTCAAAAATTTTTACGTAATACATAAATTTATTCAAAAAAATATATTCCCAAACTAACCCCAACCAAGACGCTACACGCTCGCAGCACCTAATAATCATTCCCGAATCGCTAATATTTGGGTCACAATCACAAAAATAGAGACGTAGGAGATAGGCAAAAGTCAGCTGAAGATGGTGCACTTGCTATGACAGCACCATTTCGTCTTCGATCTTGTTTCATTAGCGATTGTCGGTAGCTGCCCTCCATTGGAAGACTAGTAGTAAGTAATGATTTTTTCCTAAAAATTATATGTTTATCTGTTTATATTAAGGTGTTGTTTGTTGTAACTTGGTGAAAATCTTCGTTAGTAAATTAATTTGTACTAATTAATTTAATTAAAAAAATCAAATGTTATAAATAAATCTAAACTAATCAATCATACAAGTATAAAATAAATAATCACAAACATATATGGAGATGACGATTTTTATTTATAAAATTTCAAATCGAGTAAAAATCATGAGACCACTCTGGATTTAAAAAATTAAACACTATATTAAACGTTAATTATAAAGAAATCTTATAACCCCGACATTGCACCTATAACCAATAGTAGTAAGTATATTTTTGCCGAATTCACGTGTACCAACTCCTATACTTAACCACCATTGGAATTCATCACCGAACTTCAATGTTGACGGAATCTTTCACCAGGCTTCAACACTTGAGAATCTTCTCAAGTGACTTCACAAACACGAACAGATCGTTGAAGGTTTGAATTCTTGATGATTGACTTGATTGTGCAGAAGCTAAATGTTCATCAAGTTGTAGATTAGCTTATGAGTATGTAAATTAATTTGCGAGTATGATGAATAACTTTAAAAGATCTCAGTGGCGGCTAGGTTTTCTTAATATCAAAAGAGACACCCAATATGAAACCCTAACTATCCTATTTATAGGAGTCTGTCAAAATCCTAACTGCTGCTGCACTTAAAAGCTGTCTCACTGAGGACCGCTCGAGCAGTCTGGTGAAGTCTATATTGTAGTTTCTTGTTGTAGAGTATGAGATACCGAGAAGTGCAATGGACCGCTCGACCTGTCGGGCGGTCTGACACCGTCAGCTATTTTTTGATATTTTTTGCTCTTTTTGCGTGGCCCTGTAATATTAAAATCAAAACTCGAATAAGACAAATGTCAAAATATCAATGAATAAAATAAATAATTTGAATAATCATTTGTCACATATTTGTCAAACTAAAAACGAATTAGACCGAGGTCAAAATTTATAACACTAGGAATGACAACAGGACGGGTTTAGGGTGGGAGTGTGCTCCCCCAACCCCACCATGTTTATTAGCAGAATGGGGTAAAAAAAATAATCGAAAAAGTGGCAAGACAGAGTTGGGAGCGGAGGTTTAACAAAAAATATATATTTTACTTTAAAAGAGATTAATACTAATAATAATGATATAATAAAATATTAAAATAATAATATTAATCAAGGACTAGATTTAAAAATAAGTAATAGAAGTAAAAAGTTAAATTTTTTTTTGTATTTTAGTCATATTATATTGTTAAAAAATAAAATTTATATATATGATTATATATTAAATATATTTAAATTTTTTAATCGAAAACAAATCGGGAAAAAATGTGGCGGGAATTGCAAAAAGAAGCGTAATAAGAAGCGTAATTGACATGAGTTTCATATGATGTTGATTTAAATAAATAATAAAAAAAAAATTGTGCTGTGTATAGCTAAATAAATTATTATTTCTCTAAAATATTTCCAAATTTTATGAAACACTGTTTCTCTCAATTTTGTAATTTTTCTAATTATAAGAATTGGCCATATTCAAATTGGATATGAATCTTTTAATAGAATTTTTTAAATGCATGTAAATAAAAAAATATATAAATAAAGAGAAAATATTTAAAATTAAGTATAAAAAATACATAAAATATGTACATAGCACTCTAAAATAAATAAATAAGTGTTAAAAGCAAAATTCTAAATCATATGGCATGCAATTTCTATCTAAAAGATACATAAAACACTCACACATGCTATATTCACACCAAAAAACATGACCTAGCATGGTTCAAATGTTAGACTAAATATGTCAAAATTATCTAAACATGATTTGTGACAAAAGATAAACCAAATTATTCTAAACATGCTTTCAACGAACATGCATTAACATGATGATTTAATAAAAAAAATACAAAATAAAATGTGCATGAAAAAGATTTTTAAAAGAAAGTCTATAAAAGAAGCTTATGCAAAGAGTTTTTAAAAAAAATGCTATATTAGGGAAAAAAATCCTAACTATTTATATTAACGATGGAAGAACATTAAAAGATATTTTTATAATTTCGTGCTTTTGTAGTTAATAGAAGAAAAGTAAAGAAAAATATTATAGAAGAAAAGTTAAGCTAACAATGGAAAATTTTAAAATAAAAAGAAGATTTAATTATTAGCATTTTATATTTTTAAAAGAGAATAAAAAAATAAAATAAAATAAAATAAAGAAGTGGCATGCAAAAGGATAATTGAATTTTAACTATTATGAGAAAAGAAAATTATAGTGCTATTTAAAAGTGAAAATTAACTTAAAAATCTTTTTGGAATTTTTAGGTATAATAAAATAATTAAAAAAATATTAAAGAGAAAAAATTAAACTTACTTCAAAAGAATAGAAATGAGAAAATGTAAATTTTCAAAGGAATTTAGATTAATAAAATGTTTTAATAAAAAAATAAAAAAGTAGAGCATTAGCATTAATGAAAATAAGATGAATAAAAGAAGATCAAATGCTATATAAAAAAAAAAAGAAGAGAAAATGAAAAATAAAAAACTAGAATATTAAAATAAGATTACAAGAAAGAAATGAAAAAGAAATGACTAATGCATTACAAAAAAAAATAAATCATGAAAAAGAAAATTAAACTATATTATAAGAAAAAGAAAAAAAAAGTAAATGCTAAGAAAATTACATTATTATTAAAGTTAAGAATTAAAATAGAGCATTCAATTAATGGTACAAGAGAAAAAAATAAAATACTAATAAATAGAAATTAGACTAATTAAAAGGAAAGAAATGCAATGAATGTTAGAGCATTAAATTAAAAGAAAAATAAAAGTACTAATAAAGAAAGCACTAAATTAATATTAAAAAAAAATTAATAATTAAATGGGTGTAATATTGACAATTGTAATTATTTTTATATAAGTGTTTTAATTACAATAATTAATAATATTATCGAGTTGTAATTGTTAGAGATATATATTAGCACACGATTGTAAAGAGATTCTTTGCAAAAATTAAGCCATATGGAGGATGGCGCTAGGACATCAATGGTCTCTGGTGTGCTCCGTTCGGGGAGCATTTTAAAAAACCCTGCCACAAATTTGCCTTTTCAATTTTGAAAAAAAACTCTCAAACCTATTTTTTTATTTTCTGTATTGCACACTCCGTCAACATTTATCTGGTATGTTCCAGGATCAGGTGGAGTCCATGTCGAGGTAGCATTCCTGGGAGGAGCAGCCCGCTTATTTGGTTCATTTGCAATTGCCGCAATGTATAGTGATAACATCTCTCTTGCGCTAGTAATAATTAACTCCGTTGGAGCAGAAATTTTTGTCATTTCAAATTGCCCAAGCGATGACCACAAACTAACCGCTTATCTTCTTCATCTGTGTGAGGATGACTTCCGGAACCCAATCAGAGAAGATTCCCACACGAAGATCTAAAAGGTGGTGTAATGCTGCTCCACCCAAATCTCCTTTGCCTTTTTCGCATATCATAAACACATGGTCAATAGTTTCATCACCCTCTCCACGGCGATGGTAGATTGTGTGGACTGGCACTTCTTTGTTGGCTAGCCTCATTGCTATTGATAGAGCTGAGTGCAAGCTCGCCAAGTGAAATTAAATATGTTAATATAAACTCAAGTATAATTAATTTATATCAATCACAAGATAACACGAGTTATTGTTAAATTTAAAAGATTAAAAAATTTGAGAAAATTAGATTCGGACTTTTAAACTCATAAAATTAGGTAAACATTTTGCTATAATATAATAGATAATAATTGGTAAACATTTTACTTTCCCGTTGTTGTTATTATTATTATTATTATTATTATTATTATTATTATAAAGGGAAAGTAATCCATCAAAAATTCAGAAAATAAAAAATAACTCTGCAATTACGGGCCTCATGTAGTCAAACATGCAATTCTATAAGGAAGCCTAGCTTGATGGAATCCTACATTTGCAGAAACAAAACCATATATCAAATCTGAATTGTTTTGCTCTGCTTTCCTCTTCTATGAATTCTTCAGCACTTTCCATTAAGTAAAACCTAATATTTCTTTATTTCTCAATATTTTAATCTGGTGTTGAGATTGTTTACATCCTCCTCTCGAGCCCTAATGATATTGTTCACTTTTGGCCTAACGATATTGTCTACTTTTAGCTTAGTCATCTTGCATGAGAGTGAGTAATGTACTTGTGCTCTCAAAGGACTTTGTTTTTAAATATATTTTTTTAATTAGATTCGTTCATTATATAGAAGTTATTGCGTTTGCTTTCCATTTAAAAAAAATTATTTCTACATATGTAGCTATGTGCTTGAAAAACGCTTGCTTAACTATTTTTTTTAAAAATTATATTTACCATTTATTTATAATTTATAAGTAAATGTACTTTAATTGCATAACTATAGATGTACAATAAATTTTATTTTTTATATGGGAAAACTCAACGTACGATATATAATGAACGAATTTAATTATAAAAATATATTCAAAAATTGTATTCTTTGAAGGCAAAGCAGAGTGCTATCCCTTGAGGGGCACAGCATGCACCCCATCTCTAAACCCTCACGGCTTTAAAACACGGCTTTACCAAGAAGAAGAAAGATGAAATGTCCCGGAAATAAACTGATAACATATGATTTTCTAACATTCTCAGTAATAATGATGGTATTTAACAAGCTCTCAGGGAATAATATCTTTCTTATTTATGCCTTTCTTTCCCATGATGTGCGCCTAAAGAAGGCATTGATCTCCTTTCATGCCTTGTGTTCTCTCCCGTGAAATATGATTAATCCCTATGGAAAATCAAATATGATTTTCTGACCATTTCTTTGTTTCTCATTGCTTGCTTAACATTGAATTGATTTCCAGATACAACTTTAAATCAAGAAAGACCCTCTAGACTAACAGCAGATGAAAAAAACTGTCATGATAACCTAAAGATTTCGTAACTACAAGAATTTACATATACCCAAAGAAAAAGGTAAAATGCCAAGTTGAAGTTATTCCTACACAACTTCAAGGGAGGCAATCGATCGCATAGCAATGGATCTGTTGGAGCCCTCCTTTTGTATACAATATATAACTAAGGCCTTCACAATCTGCCGATATCTCCTCCTGTAAGTGGGGAACTTTGACACACTTCTTATCATTCCTATCATCCTGCCAAAATAGTTGGGGGAGAAAAGTAAATATATCAGTACTTTTTATTGTTTTCGTTATGAAATCGAAGGAAAGCAACAAAAACATTTCATGAATATCATATTATATGCATTATAAACCCAAACTTCTTAGAAGGAAAATGAATCCTATCAATAGAATTTAATTGAAAGAGATTCAACGCGTTAAAACTTTGATCAGAGGGAAAAAATAGGAGAGCTAAGACAAGCTAATGATATTATCCATTATATGAAAACAAGGAGGATCTTTCCCTCTAGTTATTAATTATTATGAAAGGCAATGGACTCATTCCACTTTGTAGGAAGCACAAACACACATTTGTTAACTATTCTTCTTTATCTGGTATAAATAATAATCAACAATATAAATGCTTCCTCTTTTCTCCATCATGGCCGAAGTCTAATTCCTTGAAGAATTTAAAAATAAATTCGGACCGTAAACACAACAAATGTGTTCAAGTCATAGTCATGATGATATTTTACCTTCTGCTAATACCCTGGATTTGAGCAGCTCTAAGGGCATCCAGAGGCACCGTACTTCCATTTTCCCAAGCCTCCGAGCGTTGAGTATTGCTTCCAAAAAGAACAACTTTCTCCAGGAACCTTGACTCTCCCTCTCCTAATTCTATGACCTTTATTTGTTCCTTTAGGACCATCACAGGTTGGAAGAACCAGTCCAATAATCTGTCCTGGGGTCTATTCAGAGAGTTGATTTCAAAATTATCAAGAAGCAATAAACCATCAGATCCAACTTTTATGGAGGAAAGGAGAGTCTGCAAGAACGAATAACAAGGCAACCCGAAGCCAACAATGGCAGCCTCGTTACTGTTTTTCGCCCTCAACCAATCATAGAGGTCAGCTGACGTTATTACATTGGCATCCAGTAACTCCTTGCCCCTCATTTCACACAACTTCATCATGTTTTCCCATACCTGTCACATTTTGACGCAAAACAAAATGTACAATTTTATTCATCAAGCAGAACAAGAAAAGAGGGCAGATCACTCAAATAATCCTGAAAAAAAGATGTAGGAGGTGTTTGGCAAATCTACTGCTAATAGTTTTTAATTTTCTGCTACTAATTTTAGTTATAAGCTATAATTTTTTCTAAACACTTACAATTTCTGCTACAAGTTATAATTATTATTTTTTTTCTATTTCAACTAAAAATTGCAATTTTTACTAAGCACTGACAACTTTTGCTATAAGTTATAATCTATAAGCTACTAGTTTTAACAATGTCAAACACCACCATAATTGTTCACCTAGAATGGATGACTTCAACTCCCTCATTTAGACCTTGGTGGATTAAAATAAAGAATAATTTTTTAAATTATTAAGGATAACAATGTATACAAGAAGTTAGGTCGTGGTTGTATTGGCTGCAAGTGGAACCTAGGCGCTTTAGGCGTGTGTTGACCGTGCACTCTCGTGTCATCTAATGTCGTATGTATGATAGAGTTGGTGTGGTGATTTACTTCAATGCTAATGACTATCCCCAAGGTTCAACAAATGAATAAATATAATTTCTCTATAAAGCAGTATATCAAATATGAAGACCACAATCAATTATTCACAGCATTTTAGTTTTGGTCAGGCTTTTTATATTATTTATTTCAGCAACAGAGAAGCTCAACATTTTTACAGTATCGGGCTAAATCTTAGAAGCAAGACATTTCTGAATTCTGATAGTTCTAAAATTTTGGATAATAGAATTCCACTTAAGTAAGAACAGTCACATATATGCCATACAACTAAAGAGAATACCTGCACCATTTTCACTTCTTGTAATGTCTCCCTGACTGATCTCGATGATGATAGACTTGGCATAAGCATAGCAGGTGCTTCTGTTAAAATGGAGCTGATTTTGACTTCAGCTGAATGATTTCCTCCAATGGCGAACTCTGATGAATGAGAGAGTTTCTTCTTTCGGTATTGGGGCCTGGCTGGAAAAAAGTGGTTTCTACTGTTAAAGACGGAAAATCTCAAGCGGAAGAACTAAAGCAGCATAAAAAGATAGCTATAAAAGTCGTTCATGAGCACGAAAAGAAGAAATGATTGATAGAATGATTACTTTGGGAGGATAGAACCCTCCCGTAGATAAAGCCAATCATTTGTGCACTCGTCAAATTCTGCAACCATCGCAATCACATAAGCAACTCCTCTTCTGAAAGACCTTTCCTGTACTCATATGCAGGTTTAAGGGTAAGTTCAATTTAGAAGCAGCAAAGTTTGCTTTGTTTATGTGATACTGAATTTATATGAAGTTATGCACCTGGTATACAATAACTGATCCATACAATCCTATGAAGAAGCTCGAGAAAATAGCCATTATGATGCTCCCAATGACAACAATTGGCCACATAAGGATTGTCAAACCAGCAAGCGGGATACAAGCCGTTTCTAGAAATGGGCCTTCACGGCTGATTAGATCATGTATTAGTCGGTGCCAACCCTTGAACAACATGTATGGACTCTTTACTATGGAAATAGCCGTGTAAAGAGGAATCTCCACAACTAGTCCCATCAGGCCAACAATTATACATCCAGGGACATGAACAAACCTGCAAGATTGCTTCAAATAAGTGATTTGTGAAAGTAATTCCTTGCAACTCAACAATTGAATACCTTCCATTCATAACTAAATATAATATTTTTCCCACAAACTAATTCAAAGCCAGCTTTATAACTACGCACTTGTCCTATGTCCCTTCAACATCCTAATCGCAGAAAAGCATCTGATTTTAGAAACTTATTGGAAAACAACAATACCTAAGAGGTTGAAGTCCATCCAAACTTGGAGATTCGCGCAATTCTTTCAAATAGAGTGGGTACGAGTGGTAGCAAATATCTGCAAAATCTCGAACCACAGTACAGCTTCCTTTGACAGTTCCCCACGTTCCGTCCTAAGTGTTTGTTGGAAGACAAACACACAGAAAATAAAGTTAAGAAATCAAACTGAAGAGACTAAAACTATGTTCAATGGCATAACACAGGGAGCAATTTATAGTTTTACCACAATGCAGTGAAAGAACTTCTTGGACTCATTTTCCTGCCGGAAGGCCTCAAAAGCAGATACCCAGGGAGTGAAAAACCCATATCCAACACCCACAAGAACACTAGCAGCTATGCTTAGACCCAACCAAATACCAAATAAAGCAGGCAAAGCAAAGAAGAAAGCGACTTTAAGTGGTGCGTCAAACCGGTTATTCCTGAAATTGAAAACCACTCTCAAACGCAAGATTTCAACATGCTTTTGACCAAATTTTCAATGTATGGAAAGAGATTATTTGGAGCGGGAGGAGTTACTTGACCAGTGTGTAGACAGTCCAGGCAACATGTGAAGGGAAGAGACCCAAAATCACCCCAACATTCCCAATTATCAGTATCAGACCAGCAATTGGACCCACCAGTAAACCTTGGGGGACAAGAGATAGGTAAATCAATATTGTGCACATGTACTGATACAGAGATTAAAGACCCAGTAGTGGATTAACATTGAAGAACTAAAAAAACTATTGTCAACAAATTCAAAAGTATTAAAAACCTAGTAGTAGAAAAACATTCTTTAATCTCTGTACGGATAAAGAGATTAAAACCCCAAGAATAAAGAGATTAAAAACCCAAGAGTAGACGAAAATTCAAGAACTAAAAAGCTATTGTCAAAAAATCAAAAGAGAAATTTAAAACTATCCCCAAATTTCAACAAACCAATTCAAATTAAGGAATATATACACATATATATTGGGGAAAGAAGAAGAAGAAGAAGAAGAAGAAGAACTGACTTTTGAGAGCACCCAAACAGAGGGCAGAACAAAATGCAAAAACCACATAGACGATCTTCAACCAAGCTTCCCAGGTGTTCGGCATATCGATACCCAAAACTCATGAAAACAACAATAGGGCGCCACCCTCAAAGAGATTTTAACCCAGAACCAGATTTATAGCTAACAAGAAACATGATGAACCTCGTATTTTTTAGGGCTGCAAGAAGAAGACAAAAAGTGAGAATAACATCAGTCGAAACCAAACCGAAATTCAACAGGAAAAGGAGAAGACATTTCAATTCAAAGAATAGTATTGTATGTGCATATGTTCACGTATATATGCATTTTAAAAATTGAGAGATGTATGGAAATGGTTAAAGAAATACAATATGAATATACAGATTCTGAAGAGAGTTGAATTTCCTTTCATTTTCCTGGATTGATGATTGATCACTCCCTCCCCGAGATTGCACCTACGCGATCTTTTCATGGTATAATTTTCTTTTTCGTCACGAAAGAAAACACATCAACAGTCGCCATATAGCTACGGGCCCACGACCCCAATAATCGAACGGCCAAAAATGAGAAGCTTCTTCTAATCACCCAACACTGGCTCTCAGCAGATTGGCCTCTATTTTAACGCTGGCCATGTGATTTTTATCACCCTTCAAATTAATTAGACTAATGTGAAGACGACGAAATTAATTTATTAAATTTATAGATTAAATAATGTAACTTGATTATTAGTATTTAATATTGTGATATAGTAAATCTGGCATGATTTTTATTTGTATTTAATACTTATAACTATGACATAACATTTAATACATTAGTTGCAAAATACAAATTACCATTCAATGGGTGATAGTTAATAGAAACTTTTTTGTTAAAAATTTCTTTTTAAGTCTCTTAATAGTACAATATAATTATTTTTTTTTCTCATAATATCTCAAAATAAAATTTTTTAAAATAAAAATTTCTACCAAAAAAAGTCTTTATCATAAATTGCCTAAAATGCGGTGATTAACAGCAAACTGTAGTCATTGTAATCTTATTTTATTAATGTTAATAAATTAAGCAAACTGTAGTCATTGTAATCTTACTTTATTAATGTTAATAAATTAGGCATACGCACCCAATGACCCAACAATTAGGCATACGCACTTTAGTGTCTGTATGGGATAGCTTTTAAGCTTAATTTTTAAGAAATTTAGATTTTTTTAAAAAATAGTAAAATAAAAAAAGTGAGAATATTTGGATAATTTGAAAAAATAGATGTTAAAAGAAAAAAAGTAAAAGAAAAAAGTTTTAGCTTTTTTTAGTTGCCTTAAAAATTGTGCAAACTTATTATTTCAAATGAGTCGGCTTAAAAGCTGAGCTTTTTAAAAAAAATTAATTTTTCTTGTGATCCCAAACGGTGCCGTAAAATCTCAAATTCAGGCCACCTAATTATCTTATTTAATGGTTTTTTGATCTGCTCAAAATGGTATTAATGTGACATTTGTTTTATATAACAATTTAAAAGGTTGAAATCTTTTTAATTTAATAGTTAGGGAAAGAAGTATGAGTGAGGGGAGGGAGAAAAAGTGAAAATAAAAGAGTTAAATGTGATTGTTTTTTTTGAGATTTTAGGGTTGGCGTTTTTAATAAATTTTGAAATTGTGATTAAAGTAATTTTTTTGTACATTATTGCTCTAAATTATTTTTATTATTTTTTTCTTGTTATTGCTCAAAATTGATATTTGAATCATATACTATATAGTGCCTTTAGGATGAATAATTTGTTAGCGGACTAATAAAACCTACTAACTCCGTTAATATATTCTCAAGGAAGAGCAAATTATAAAGTACTCTCGACATAATAGCTGATGTCACAAGATATTCTTCATAAATAAAAGATAAGAACTCATTTTTTATGTATCATTTTTTGTTTATCAATCATCATACAAAAATAATTTAATATATTTTTATTGTAAAATTTATTATATAATATTAAATAAAAACACTACATAAAATTGTTATAGGATACACTAAAAATACCGAATAATTATTGGATGATTTTCCCTCAAACCGCATCTTGCACAATTTATTATTTTTTTAAAAGAAAAGATTTTATTAGAAGGAAAGCTTATAGAATGTAGTTTTTGGTTTAAATAAAATAAAGTTATTATAATTTGTAATAGAAATTGTAAATATTTAAATAAATTATAAATTATAACTAAAACTAATAATAAAAAATAAAAAATTATTATTAATAGCTTTGGCAAACACCTATTTGTAGTATGCACACCAAATGCTATTTGGTCAATGTCAGTGCCACTGTCTACAAAATTTCCCACCATATGATATGGACCTATGACAATTATTTTCTTCCTTCTTTTCTTCTCTCTTATTCTTATTTGTGCGTATGAGAAAGGTTTAATGGTATCTTCAAAGGAAACTTATGACAAAGATTGTAATGTCTAATTGTAGCAAATGCCATGCTGATTTGGCACTACACAAATGTGCGTTTTTTTAGGAGAGGAGGGAGAATACACTGTAAAAATGATTAGTTTGTTGAGTTAGTTCGAAGAAAACCGATAAGTGTAAATATTAATTTGATTTAAGACTTTCATTTTGATGCTATGTTATTATGTAAAATATAGAGAATCAAAAAATAATTTTGTGTCCCCCTTTCTCGACTCACCTATGTTAAGATAGTTATACTCTTATTTACTAACTTCTATTCGTAATTTACATAACAACCTTCGCCTTTCATCTAAATAACTCAACAAACCAATTATTTTTACTCACAATATTAAGATTACAAATTTTCATAACTTATTTAGAAATTTGTCTAGAAATATTCAAAATTGATGGTTCAAGTCACTTGTAGTATAGCTGACATAATACATAGTTAAATTTAAATTATTAATTTTAAATTTATGATTAAAAAAATTTAACAACTTTTTTTTAATCACGTAGCATTTTTACACACACAATATGGCCCTTGCCTGAGAGAGAATGAAAACAATCTATATTATAAATGAGAATGATTAATATTGATATTTGTTTTACACAGTGTTTGTCCTACATTTGTTATCTATTTTTCTCTACTCTCTCTCACTCTCTCACACATACTTTTTCTGTCTCTATTTAAATTCTAATTTTTTCTCTCACTTCACTTTAAATTTAATTTTTGTTTTACCTTTCATCAAAAATATATTTTTAATATATATATGCATACATGTGGTTTAAAGAAAATAATTGATTTTTATTATAATTTTTAGTGATTTTAGGAGCTTACGATGAGAATATTAAAAATTCTCTATTACATTACTACTCTTAATATTAAAAAATTATTTATTATTTATAATTAATTTATATTCAAAAATATCTTTAAACAGGAATAATGATTAGTACAAAACAAAACAAGCAAAGGGCAGCAATCACATAAAGTTCCAACAAACACAACAACAACAAAAAAAAGCTGAGAGCAACTTTTCCTTAGGCATATTTTATGATTCGTCTTGGTTCCATTTTAAGTTAATCAAAAATTAAATGGTTCCAAAATTTTAATAAGTACCAAAATAAAGCCGTATAAATTATAAAATTAGCTCAATATGTGGTGGCGCAGCTCTGTGGTCCGAACTGTTGTTGCCCCACATGCTCATAAAGTTCGAACATTGGGGTTTCCATCTCTCATTTCCCAACTTAACTATCTAAAAAAAAAAAAGCTCGATTATGATTTTGAAACACATTTTTTGGTTAAAATAAAAAAATTATTTACGTATTCTTTCATTTCTTTTCCATTCAATATCTTGTCTTTTCTTTATTTATATATTTTATTTTATCCTTTATTTTATCATTTGCCTAACACAATCGTAGTTAGAAAACGAATTTGAATAAGTACAAATATAATTCGTGTTTACTTTTAAAAATGATAAAAGCATTTGACATTAAAAAAACAAAAATAGAAAAGTACATAGAAAAATTTAAAACAAAATTAGGCTTAAGTCCTCTTTTTGGTGGTAAAAATTAGTTTTAGTCCAATCTAACTTTTTTTCTTGAAATTAGTCTCGTCTCAATTTTAAATTTTTTAAAATACCCTTAAATTACATTTTTAATAGATTTCTTTGGTCAAATTCCTTCCTAACCAGGAATTAAAAATCTTATCCAAAAAAACTCTCTCAAAATCTCGCACCTCAATCACCACAATCCTATCTCTGTCGCCGTTTTCATTCTCCGTTGCCGCCGTCGTCATTGCCTTCGGGGCATCACTGTCTTCAACCCCGACGTCGCTATCTTCCTTATTTGTCGTCGTCATCTTCATCCCTCATCAGCTGATACATGTATCAGTCAAACTCTACAGTGCATTTTCAATTAACCCCCACCTTATATATAATTGATAGATGTATCAGTTAAGATATCTTTATGACTCTGTCTTGTATTTTCAGTGATGTGTAGCTCAAATACAACTGGTACATGTATCAGTTGAATTCTACTTTTTATTTACAGTGATCTCGCAGCTCAACTACACCTATACATGTATTGACGATGTTGGGGTTGACAACGGCAAGAGATGCTATAGGCAACAATGATGAATGATGACCGCAACGGTGAGAGAGAACGAACGTCAACATTGGAGTTGACGACAGCAACGTCGAGAATGAAGACAACAATCAGGAGAAGGTCGAGGTTCTGCGCACCGTGGTTTTAGATGATTCCGCCATCTTTATTGTGGCTTTGGTTTTGCACATCGCGCGAGGAGGAGGAGGAGGTCGAGGTCGACGGCGGTGGCAAGAAGGATGAGAAGGAGGAGCAGGGCAGTGATGCAGTGATGCGAAGGAGGTGGTGGTCCGAGAACATGGGCTAGGGTTTGGAAAAATAAAGAGAATGAAAAGGTAGTGGCGACTAAAGTTATGCTATAAATGTGGATAATATAATTGTAAATGTATGTAGTGCTAAATTTTTTCAAATTTAAAATTCAAATGTGGTAAAAAGAAAAATGAAATATTTTACATAGGAGTAAATCAGTCATAAAATTTTATCGTGATTTATGATTTGAACTAAAATTATTAAAATAAAGATGGTAAGATTAAAAGTCTTACAAGATCTAAAAAATGATTAATTTTTAAATTTTAAAAAAATTTATACAGAAGAATTGTGGTTAAAATTACGAAATAAAGAATTCAATAGTATATAGATATTTTTTAAATCTTCAACTACAACGTACTTAAACATATTAATGAAAGTAAATTACCACCTTTATAAGTGTCAAAAAATATGAAAGTAAAATATTTAGATACATGCATTAAACATACGCATGAAGCTATTCTAAATTAATTATAATAAATCTTGATTGCACCAAAATAGATCAGCGAGAGTAAGATAGATATTAATCTATTTACTATAATTTATTAAAATTCAAATAAATATAACTAATTCATTACACTTTGACAAAATAAATAAAAATTACACATATGCATTCACAATAAAAACTTCCTAAGATTTATTTAAAATGAAAAAGGTTCATAAAAAATTAATATTTTATACTACTACGAACCTTATGTGCTAACGGTTGGCTCCTATTTACAATTTAATCTATATAATTAAGAAAGATGTCGTCACTCTCGTTAGTCATTATTTCACATTTTTTTATTGTTATACTTTTACTATCGAAAAAAATATTAAAAATAAATAACACATTTAATTTGTATTATTTAAAAAATACATAAATTTTAGCATATCATTGACCACTAAACGCGAAAACTTAATTTTTTCTTATATATTCGTTCAAATATGTATTATTCGTGTTTAATACATACATTTACTAGCTAGGCACACAATTACGGCGAGAGATGTCCTGTTAATTTTGACTTTATTTATTTGACTAAAACCACTCAAAAACAATAGCAAAGAGGCAGAAAAGTTCAATGGTTTGTTTTTTCAATATTAAATTGGTACCAAAAGAATTTATTAATATTAATGGCCAAGGGAGCCATGGTCCACACTAAAATAGTAAAATACAAAAATTATGGTACTTTTGTTTAAGATATTATGACCTGATCAAATGGGTAATCACAGCCGAGGCATTGTAGGGTAGTTATTTTTATTCAAGATCTCAAATTTTAATTAGAATCGTTCGTTATGTTGAATTTATTGAGTATGTAATCTATGTAAAAAATTAAATTAATAAAAAATTATTAGCCATATAATGCGAATATATTTATTTGACAATTTATTTTTAAAATATTATAAACTAATTAATTTTTTCAAACAAACATACTTTAATCAGATAGATAGTAATATTCGAGTGACCTAATTTTTTTATGAAAATTACCTACTCAATGAGTTGAATATAATGAATAATTTTAATTAAATTTTGTAATTTTAAATTAAAAAAAATTACCCTCACAATATCTTTGTTGTGATTTGCCTCACCCCAAGATCTCAGCTCGCCGATCAAATGGATTTAAATTAGGAATGGAAATGGTTTCTTTTGATCGGATTTTTAAGAATTTTATTACTGAATTTATAATTTTAGTTTGGCTTGTTTTGCACATTGAAATTTATTGAAATTACTATTATATTGAACCAAATCATCATAATAAAATTGGTTTGGCTTATAGCGGTTTAATCGGTTTAAACTTGTATAGTTGACGTAATTAATAATTAATATATACTAAATTAAATTATTAACTGTACCCAAGCAGTAGCACACAACTTATCTAATGCTTAAGTCTTAAACTTTTTAATAGTTAACAATAACACGAAATCATAATAAATAAATAAATAAATAAAATAAAATAACAATCAAAGTTCAAAATTGTTTAAAATTCTTAATTTTTCGACACTCAATCATAAATAGTATATTTATTGAACTGCTTTTGAGTTGAAAATAATTCTTTTTTCCTTAAACCGTGCAAACTAGTTTATATTAAAAAGCCAACTTAAATTAATCAATTTAATTCAATTTAATCAACTTATTCGATCTAGGTAATTTTTCTTACATCTCTAGATTTAGTAGGACCTCTTGCCTTATAAACGAGAACATTTTCGCATTTTGGTAGGTTGTAGTGGCAAGACTGTTTCATCAATTATGATTAGAGCGTTATAAGTTTCAATTACGGAAATAATTAAATTAAGTTGCGTAACTTTAGGCCTTGTTTGGGCTAAATATTGTGAGTTTTACTTAATTTTTTTTTTTTTGTCTTTTTTCCACTTTTTCATCTTTTAACTAAAAGTTTTTCCTTTTTCGAATAGTTTAAATGAGATGAAGTGGAAAATTAAAAAAATAATCGAAACATGAAAAAGTTGACTAAAGACAAAAATAAATAATATAAAATTTGATTTATTAGCTTATTTTGATTTATTTTTTGTATTTTTTTAAATTTTTTTATATTTTGATCAAATTTTTTATTTTTTCGATTCGTCTTGATAAGAAAAATCGAAAAGTATAATAATTTGACTAAACGATAAAAAAAAATAAAAATATAAACACTCCTTTGTTGATGTAGCGAGTTAATTATGCTTTTAATTAATAGCTTTATAATTTCATAACTTTTAATACATAGATTTGTTTTAAATAAAATTAATATTGTTAGAACTTATTTATCGAGATCTATTAAATAAGATTTATATTGAACATAAAATCATGTAAAAATAAATTGAACTTTTTTTCTATTGCAGACTAAAAAATATTTCGATTACAGACTAAGAAAATCTCTTTCTTGTGAACTGATAAATTTCTTAATTTATAAATATTTTATTTTATGCTCTTTTACCGTATAAACTGTAATGCTGTTCAAAATTTGATAAAAATATAAGTTTTAAAATCAAGAAATCTTGAAAGGCGCATGCTTGGTAAATTTTTCAATTTTAAAAAGTTACAAATGAAGCAAATTTAAAAAATCCTAACTTAAGCACAAGAAAAAAAAATGCTAAAAGTTCTCAATAATTTGAAACTCAAAAATTTCTCAGTTTTAAAATTTTAAAAATAATTTTTAAACTATGAAAGTTTGAGATTTTTTAATGCATTTTAAAACTGAGAATTTTTTCTGTTTTAAAAAATAATAAATTTATCAAAATTTCAGTTTTTGTTACAAAATTATATATTAAATATAAATCTTATTTTAATAAATCTCAATATATACGTTCAAAAAAATAAATTTAATTAAAAATAGGTGTCGTTGTTGAATGTTATAGAATTTTAAATTTTTTAGTTAAAAATGTGACTAACTGGCCATATTATTGTAAAAGCTTTAAATGCTCACATAAAAGAAATCAGGTACATCCACCATTTTTCAAATATAAAATCATTCATGCATGTGGTAATTATAAGATGCACTTATGTGTGTCACCTTACCACGTAAACATTCAAGTGCATGAGCATTTGTATATTACAGGATTATATATTAAAAATTATAAATTTTATTAATTTTAATATTTAATTTTATTTTTAATAAAATTATTTTTTAATTTTATGAAAATTTTAATTAGCAATAAATGCTATATTATTTTTTAATGTTATGCATAGATGTTCTTTATTCTGTATGGTATTTAATATGATGTGTAGAGTATGCCTTATACATAGAAAATTAGATTATAATTTCTTACAGAATATAAGTTTTTGTTCACAATTTAAATGAAATTGGACAAACTATCGGTACGACTGTAGCACAAAATTTTAAAAGACCTGTAATGATTACAGGAAATAGATAATAGCGTTGTCTATTGTTCTGACTCGTTGTGTTAGTACACTTTGTGACCATATTGGAGTAATTAATTTTATACTGATTATATAAATTAATTCACACTCAAATGTTATTATGAGTACTTATACTCTTAATCCTGAAATAATTATTATTTACGTATATTTAATATTCGGTATTTTGATAAATTAGAGTGTGATCTTTTATGTGTCAATAGTTCCGGTAAATTGGATAGCGAAATTAATTATACGATAAATATTAATTATTGACAGAATTTACGCCCCGATTGTTCAGGATTGACGATGCCCCATTAAGGAAGTTTATAAATTTTGACTGGCCAAACCCTACAGGCGAATTTAATTATCCGGCAGTCAAATAAGTTAAGCATAATGGTTTAAAAAATTTAAAAGATGCCATTAAATAAAATTGTCAGTAATTAAATTAAATTGACGGGTATCAAAAATATTAACACGGGATATAAGTTAAGTATTTAATAATAGGAGCTCAATGCAATTAGCATTGAGATTATGGTTAGAAGTACAGTTACAGTTCTTTAGTTGTATAAACTATAATTTAGTATTTTATGAAAATTGTAAAGATCGCTACAAGATTTTCATAATTACAGAAATCGCTGAGAGATTTGCACATTTGCAGAAATCGCTAGAAAGGTATCTAAGTTGCACTAGGAGTTTATGTCATAATTACTTCACAGTTCTCTACTGTAACCTATAAATATGTGAGTAGGCTGTACCAATTTCAGTAGTTGTCTTTCAAGACTAAAATTGATCGGGTTTTGTCGGTATCTGTTCTCAAAAGATCATAGCCTATATTATGTTCGGAAATCGCATCGGGAATACAATAGAATGTATATTCGGAGTTTCAACTCAAAGAATCAAAATTCGTAGTTGAAGAAACGACCGAAATGTATTCATCTAAACTAACTGTGGTGGCACGAGTTTTATTTTGATCGTTCGATATCAACAAAATTTTAATCTGAAATCTGTTTCGGTGATTGCTCGTCTAGTTTTTTTTTAAAATCAAATCAATTGTATTTAAATTAATGATCTTGACAGTTTGCCTCCTACAATGGATGCCAACAGCAACAAGTACTATTGCAACTAGTCTGTTGATTTTATTATAAAATATTTTTTGATAAAATATTTTACTTATTTTTATTGTTTGGTTTCATGAAAATAATATATAATATATTTTTTTAATAAAATATTTTATATCAAAAAATCAAAATTGTTTTACATAAAAAAAAATAGGGTGAGGTATTTTTTATGTGAGCAGATAAAGTGGTGGTAGCAATGGTAGGAGTGGTGGAAATAGTGGCGGCTAGTAGTGGTGGTGGTAGCTACACTGGCAGTGGTGTGGGTAGTGGTGGTGGGATATGGCATTTGTGGTGGTGGTGAGAATAATGATTGTAGTGATAGACTGTATTAAAGTAGTATTATATTTTAATTTAAAATTTTATAATTTTTTAAAAATAAATAATTTTCAAGCACCAACCAAACAAATAGAAAATATAAAGAAAAATTATTTTTGTAAAACTATTTTATATAAAAATATTTTTTATTATAAAATATTTTACATCGAAATATACGAAATCTATAAATAAAGACAATTCTTACTATAAAACTAATCTTATAAAAAAATTTCTAACCAAAACTAATAATAATTAACTCTTTTAATATATATTTTAAATTCATAACATTGTTAATTCTCTTTTTTTGTTTTGTTTTTGGAGATAGCCAATCTTCGTTTCATTTGTCGGCATAAAGTTTTTGTGTAGTTTAAAGTTAAAAGATAAATCTAAACCTTCAATTTTCATGTTCTGGAAAACCTTCAACATTAATTAAGATAAATTTTTTTTTAGTAGCCTTTTCAAATATGGACTCCTACCATTCCGGCACAACTAATTTGACATTAGTAACACTAACTTTAATAGTAGACGATTACCTCCGACTTTTAGTAAGTTTTTTTATTATATGTTCTTAACTATTTATTTTTTTTTCAAGAATTTTTTTTGGATATGGATGTCTATGGGATCCACAAGCTATTTGATATTAGTAACATCAATTTTAAGGGTAGATGACTGCGTTTGGCCTTCAGCGAGTTCTTTCATCATATATTATCAATTATATCTTTTTTTCGAGTAATTTTTTTAGACATGGGCATTACCAGATCAACACACGAAAGTTGATGTCGATAATACCAAATTTAAGGGTAGACGGTCTCCGCCCTTATATAAATCCTTTTACAAGAGTTGAGTAGAAATTCCAGAGTCATTCTAGCTGCTCATGGAAGCAAGATGGTGGTATGCGGCTCATGTTAATCGATTTTTTATTTTTTATTTGTCAAACTCTTTTAGTGTGTTTTAATATTAAGATATCTTACATAGAAGTTTATAGTTCCACTAATTATGTGGAGGTTTGTGGTCTTTTGTGCGTAAAGATTTAGTTTCTACATGTGATGGAGTTTTTTTCTCTCTACATAGAGGTCTCTCTCTTTATGCATAGAAGTTTTTCTTCTATCTTTTAAATGAAGTATTTTGTTTGCATTCAATGCACCTTTTTAATTGATTTTATGTTAAATTTGTAAATCTCTTAACTTTTTCTAATAAAAAACTAAAGAATTACCCTAAACTTGAAAATTGTCAAATGAAAATCTTAGGACTCATATATGAGAATGGCTTCCTTTTTGTTTTTTTTCAATAACCACATTTTTTGAGATGAGATACACTTAGTTAGGTGTAGGTAGTGTGGTTATTTTTTTGTAGAGAGTTCGACCCATAATTTGTCCCATTTTAGAGGCATTATGACTTTTAATAAATTTTTTATGAGACATAATCCATGAAGGGGGGGGGGGGGGTGCCATTTTTTAGTTTATAACCCGAATTTTATGTATTTATTAAATTGGTGTCCTACATGTCCACACAATATTTGTTGTATGTATCCACATAAAAGGTTAAAAAATTAAAATTCATCCGATAATAAATATTAAATTTCTATTTCTTGTTATTGTGTTGCCACATATTTAGAAATTAAAAGTACTAAAAATTAAAACATATAAACGAATTTACACTGAGCATTCTAGTTTAGGAGTAAAATTCCAAATAGAACTATTGGTATGGAAACTTAACTCTTGTAAGAGCAATGAATTTGGGTTAGCCATTGTGTAGCTTTATTTTGTGCAACATGATTTAGAGTTCAATTGACAAAAGTATTTTAACAACTAAGCAACTAGCTGTTGCTTTCGACGTAAAAAAAAAAGAAAGAAAAGAAAAGAAAAGAGCAATGAGAGTGTTTGGTATTATTGAAATTAGTAATTTATAAATTATAATTTATAAAAAAAAGTTATAAGTATTTGGTAAAAATTATTATTTATAGTTAAAATAAAAAAAATAATTATAATTTATTACGAAAGTTATGAGTGTTTAAAAAAAATTATAACTTATAATTAAAATTAATAATAAAAAAATAAAAACTATTTACAGTAAATTTACTAAAAACCTCCAATGAATTGATTAGAAGTTGGAACACTTGGTTAACCTCTAGGGTTTTAGTCTAATAACATTGTCTCCATTCTTCATGGTACTGAAAAATGCATTTCCAATTCTACCGCGGACAACTAAGTCAAATGTTTGTTGCTTTTCAATATGAAAAATAATTAATTATAATGTGTGTTTAAATATTAATAATTTTTATTATAAATTATAATTAATTTTTTTAAATAAATAATTAACTTTAAATTCAGCTACAAATTAATATCAATTTTAAATACACACAATTTTGCAATTAATTATATTACTGTTTTTTAAGTACAATCTCTATGCGATTTGTTTCAACAACAACAAACACTAACGTAGAATAGTGTAGATTCTAAGGGTGGGGAAAAAAAAAATTGACGGTGCAACGGCTTCTCACAGTACAAGAAGTGACCATTGCCACAGAGCATTTGGTGCTCTCCTTTAACGGCTACTTTTGTCAGCCCACCGCCGGCCACGGCCGCTGGAAAGTGGAACCTCCTCTTTTTATTTTCTTCATTCATTTCGCTTTGGCTCCTTTGCTCTGCGTATATGTATGCTCAATCGTATGAGCAGTGAATCTGTAGCCGAAGAACTTGTGGGAACACACATGAGGATGAGTTTGACTAAGCAAATAGAGGGCATGGATCGCGAGAATAGCAATGATCGTCGTGATCACGAAGGCGGAGAAGAGAATTTGACTCTACCTCAGTTGTCCAACACCCCTAGAACCCCCTCTCCCTCGCCTTCCCCCGCGGTTTCTCTTTCGTTACCCTTTTTTCACACACACACACACACACACACACGCACACATATATCTATTCATAATTCCTCTCTGGTTTTCTCGAAATTCCCTTTGGTTGATCTTAGATCTGGTTCATGATTGCCAGGGGAAACGAAAGAAGAGGCCTAAGCAGATGCGCGACGAGCTGTTTTACCAGTTCAAGACGAAGAAGAAGAAGAATAAGAAGCCTTTGGTCTCCAAATCTGAACACGTGAGACCTTCTTTCTTTTTACTCCCACCGAGCTTCTGATTAGGATTGTAAATCCCTGTACTTCAAATTTTTTGGGGTAGTTATTGTTTCTTAAGCTTTGTGAAGAATTGGCCTAGCGAGAAAGTAAAGAAACAAAAGCCCTTCGCTATGTAATACTTTGGGATTGCAATAGACTATCACCTGGCTCTGCAATTGCAAGCTTAGGGCCACAGGGGGGGAGCTATAGGTACTCTGATGCAGGAAGGTAGCCATTTCTCTGCTGCAAATTTTTGGAATGCCATTCTAGGGTACTTGCACTGTGGCACCTGTAGCCATTTCTATCTTTTGGACACTGTTTAGATTTATACCCATTTTACCTGTTTGGCATACTATTAAGAAAGAAAAGAAATGTTCCCACTTTGTTATTGGTCTAAAGTATAAGCTGTAAGCTCTACTATCAATGAGTTCCACAGTTTAGACCAACAACAAAGTGGGTATTGTTCACCCATCTTGTCTGGCGAGTGAACAAAAGCAAACTCATTAAGAAACCCAACTACAATGACAAAAGCTTCACAGTTTCAATAGCTCCAACATTGGTGGAGGCATCAACTAAACCCCCAAACCCCTTGGGGATTTAGAGAGCTTGGTTCTCTTTCTTTCTTTTCCTTTGTTTTGAAGTTATTCTTGCCCAAGTAACATAATTGGTAAGACCAACATAAGATTGCGCCATCTAAATGGGTAAGATTGACTACACCAACAAAAAAATAATCAAGCAAATCACACCCGACACAAAGATATACCTGATTCGACAAACAGACCTACGTTCACGACTGACACTTGGGTTTCACTATATGCAATGGCGGCCATTAGGGTTTAAATCAACACATTACCATCCTAAAGATCAGTGGGCCTCGAGTCCAATACTTATCACACTTCACAACCCTAACACATGACTCCTGCTTTACTATTCTACTCTCACAAGTGCCAAAAACATTCAGTTGAACCGCATGCTACCATGTCTTCCCTAACCAAATCAACCGAAGTCACTAAAGTCCTTTTTCATCCTCCCACCTGCAATGGCCATGATCCTGGATCATGTACTATTTGTCTTTAGTGTAGTTAATTCATTCCTTACACATTGCTGAACCATCTTTTCGTCCTACTAGGATCTCATAACATGATTCATATCTTTTTATTTGCGGATTGTAAAATTATGGTGACTTGTGTAATTTATTGACAGGCTGGATCTGATTATGTAGGGAAGTCAAAGAGGTCAGTTAAATATCTAAATTGCATGTATTTTTTGTGTGAACATTTTTTAGACACGTCGTCCATACAATGAACTTGTGGACTGTTTTGAAGCTGTAAGCGAGAGAAGACTGCAGATCAAGGGCCAAAAAGTGCTGTTCAAGTTAAAACGCCTGCTATGATTCGAGCAGTGCATGCTCAGGTGAGTTTGGGATCTGAATTTCCTAGTTTTACAAAACCGTTGGTTCGATCCCACGTCTCCCGTTGTTTTTGGATGGTAAACACGATTCAACATATTTAAATTTGAATTCTGCACAGAATATTTACTACAAGGCATGGACAAAATTTTATGGTGACCAGCTCTTTTGTTGACTGGGGCTTCCTATGGCATTCTGCAAGGTTCACCTACCAAGAAAGGATACTAATGTTATTTTGGAAAATGAAAATGGGGAGCAGTTTGAGCTGAAATTTATTGCAGAAAAGACAGGACTTAGTGCAGGGTGGAGAAAGTTTGTTGCTGGACACAAATTGCTTGAAGGAGATGTTTTGATCTTTCAGTTAGTTGAACCTAACAAATTTAAGGTAACATTTGGGATCCTGTTTTGTTTGTTTAGAATGTATGGTTTGTTTGTTGACTATTTAGTTTAGCATCTATTTTAGGTTTAGCAAACAAAATGAACTACTTAATGTTGGTAAAAAATGGTTTGAAAACAAATAAAATCCAATTCTGTACTGTCACAAACAAATAGAAACTGAAATTAAAGAACTATAAATAAATTCTTACAAACAGTTGCAAAACCCAAAACTGTAGATGATTGAGGCTAACATTGGACGCTATTTTCTTAAGATAGATTCGTCCTCCACAAAGGTGTTAATGGGCTTCACGGACGTCAATCTCTTAGGATATAACGATCAACACCCAGAGAAGAAATACTCCAATCTTCAGTTACGGTGAACCATTAGTGTTTTGTACTCTCCGACTCTTATAACATGAACACACTTTGTATGCAATGTTGGAAGGAAAATAGGATGTCAAATTCGTGCATGAGAATGAGTTTTTGTAGCCACTGATGTGACTTTTCGCAAAAGTCACTGTACCTGTTCAGAACAAGTGCAACTGTTCGTCGTCAGGGCTCTATTCTGGAGTTCAGGGGAGCCTCTAGCGCTCAGAGAAGAAGTACTCCAATATTCAGTTACGGTGAATATTGGAGTTTTGTACTCTCCGACTCTTATAACATGAACACACTTTGTATGCAATGTTGGAAGGAAAATAGGATGCCAAATTCGTGCATAAGAATGAGTTTTTGTAGCCACTGATGTGACTTTTCGCAAAAGTCACTGTACCTGTTCAGAACAAGTGCAATTGTTCATCGTCAGGGCTCTATTTTGGAGTTCAGGGGAGCCTCTGGCGCTCAAGCGCTCAATGAGCGCCTTGCGAGCGCTCAACACTGGAAGGGGAGCGCTCCGGGATCGCTCCGCGAGCGCACCATTCAAGTCTTGTTTCCACACATGGGCGCTCGAGCGTTTCGCGAGCATCTCGCGAGCGCTCCATTCTGAAAATTTGACCATTGGGCTTTTGACCCGTTGGATTTTAACGGTAACGAATTTTAAATTCGAGTTTCAAAAATTTTATTTAAATAAAAATTTAAATAAATTTTCTCCAAAAATATATAAGCTACTCGAATCGGGTCGACCCAAGCCCAAGCCCGAGCTCGAGCCCGGCTCGGCTTGGTCGGTCGGACAGAAGGCGGCGGCACGCGTGTGCGCGCGTGTGTGAAATGGGTCAAACCCACCATTAGGTAGGTCTTCTCCCGTCTACAAAATTGGATACCCCTAAGGGGCCCTCCCCTTAGTCCAACTCTAACTTATAAATTCCCACTAAGTTTATCAAGAACTTTCAATGTGGGGGATAGAAGTTCCACACTTCCATAAAACCCAACAAAACTCATATTCAAGCGATGACTTAAAACATCGATTGATCATTCACCTTTTATCGAATTCGAGCAAATAAATATACGCCGTTCATCTCCTCGCGGAGATGAACGCGTAGCACCCCGGACCCAACTCAAAAGACGTATAGATCCCACATTTATTTTGGCTCAAAATTTGCAAAAAATAAGATTATTAAATTCGATTTTAACACTTAATGACCAGGGACAGATGCATGATTTTAGTTTAGGGAGGGGCGAATTTGTTCTTATAAGTTTTTAGAAGGACATGTATTAAATTTTTTAAAATTTTTTAGAGGGGCGAACCTATATAATCGTGAAATATTTTCAATTAATACTACTATAATAGCGAAATTTTTTAAAATCTCGAGAAGATTGCCGCCCCCTTCCGCCCTTCCTTGGGTCCATTTATATTAATGACTTACTACAGTAGGCAGGGAGAGTGGGGGAGACAATTAATCTAGATAGAGGTAGTGATGTACATCGTAGAGGATACAAAAAGACTAAAATTATGAATTTTATTTGTTATTGTTTTATATAGGGTGATTTAATTTAGAGTCCCATTTTAGTGACTTATTATAGGATGAATCTCATGCTGTAAACTGTTATTCTACGATATTATTTTAAAGATATTTAATGTTTTTTTTTGACATTTATACTCTCAAAATGTTATTATAGTAATTAAATATATTTATAACTCCTACACATTTTACAGAGACGTTTATATATTCTTGGTAATGATTTATATTGCCTTATAATTCATATAGTAGTATATCTTTTGCATGTTCAGTTTATGATAGTTATTATTATATTCCTATCTAAATCATATATTTTCATTTTGTAGCCATTATTGTTATTTCGAGATTCAATCGAAATAAGTAGTCATTTATGTTATTTCGAAGATAGTTATTTCATTTTAGAAAATTTGGAGCAAAATTAATTCAGAAAATAGTCATTTTTACTTATTTAAGGTCAGTGTAGTCTTTTCGTAGTTTATATATCTTATCAAGTTTTCTATAGATGATGATAAACTATCAGAAATTTCTAATTTTTTGTACTAAGACTTTTTGTTTATTTACGAACGAAAAAATTAGTTACAAAAAATGATAACGTTAT
>JAOTRH010000001.1:21353980-21365770 GCA_034768845.1 Heliamphora exappendiculata | reverse complement strand
TTGAAAGCTTAATAAAGATGTATTTTCTGGATCCCCGAGCATGTATTTTATGTCGGCGTTGGAAATTCTCCCAACAGGTTCGACCCAACAAATTAAATATAATTTACGGATAATTTTCGTACACTAGGCTTACTTTTTGTATTTTAACGATACGAGATAAAGTATTATAATATTCTCTGTTCAAAGAGGCGGCGTCTTTGTTGTGTGATCCAAGGTCTTATCCTGATTCGAAGTCTTTACTCTTCTATTCAAACCGCTACAAAGACCTTCATGAGATTAGGGTTGACTTTAATACAATTTGTAACAACCCAAACAGTTCACTGATGCACTAACTTGAACAAAGAGTCTTTAACAATGCGGCTCAAAATCTTGAGTTCAAATTATTAATAGTTGTCCAAATATTTTATTATAAACCAGATTTATTTTCTATATATAACTGATATAGATGGGGTATCATAATCACCAAGGATTTCAATGCGTTCTTCTACTTTGGTGTATCGATTATCCACTTCACTCTATATAAAGATGAAGTTGTGACCTTATTGTTTATTATTTTGAGCTTGGAGCCATCCTACGTTACATGTACTTGGGTCCTGGTGTCGAATGCAAATAGGTGTTGATATGTCGAATCAATTAATTATTATATTAAGGACACAAGTACAATGGGACTTGGCAAAATATTTTATATTTCTCAATATATATTTTTATTTTCTATGATAAAATAGTATTTGCAAAATTCCATTGAGTATTTTATGCATGATATCAGAATTTATACATTATCCTATAATAAACTCGAATTACTAAATATGTTTTTTATATGAATGCCTAAGTAAAATGTCAGGCATATATCGCATATAATTGTTGATCGGGTATTTTGGACCTTTAGAATTTTAGACATTTAGAAGAGTGCATGTACCATAGGAACCATCTGTAGGGGATAAAATAATTCAGTAATCATTTATTATTGAGGGGTATCTCTTAATTATTGTATATTTGAAGCCTTAAATTGTTGTATATTTTCTTCTCATTTTCAAATAAGGGGAATTAGTTTTGATTGATTCTCTTCACAAAAGGGGAACTGCAAAGTTCATTGGATACCTTTCAAATGGCAGGCGTATTTGTTCCTTCCTTTCTTTTCTTCTTCTCCAGTTTTACTCCATCTTCCCTCACTCCCAAAATATGTAAAAATAAAAAAATAGAACCAACCTTAATGAATGCAAGTGTAATTTGAACATTGAAGTAATTGATGCCTGTACTTGACACTGGACATTGAAGCTATGTTTTCTCAGTGCATTTGTTTTATAATGTTTTGGATATGTTGGTCTATCTTGGACCTTGCAACTCAATTACATTATGATTAGATATTAGTCAGCTCCCAATTTTTGGTAGAAGTAGGCTGCTGACGGCACCCTCGGAGAAGTATGATAGGCATTGGGATGGCAAAAGATTACTAAAGGTGGATTGGGTGAGGGTTGAGAAAACCAGAGTTGATAAAATTAGAGCTTACAGGATGCTGTAGGGGATTGGATACCTGGAGATGAAGCAGAGGAGATCCACTATTTGTAGGAGGGGCTTGCCTTAGAGGCCGATTCACCAGAGCATACCTAGGTCACATGCTTAAGTGAATACTGAAGATACTTGGGCACCCGCCACTTGTGATAGACACATAATGAGGGATACATGCATGTCATCATACAAACCTCCGCATGTCAACCAAGGAGATATGCTTGGTTTCTTTTGTCTGTTTGGTCGCGCTTAATGGTCTCAATTGGACCAATGCCACTTAGTGGTCTCAGTTGGACGGCCAACACTTTTAACACTTTGTGCATTTTAGTGGCAAAAACTTTCCTTAAAAAAACGTTTTTTGCATAAAATATTTTCCAAAAAATGTTTTTAGCGAGAAAGTTTCAATATACTTGGTTGCAACTCTAAAATTGATAATGCTAGTGATTGTGATAGTGTTGGTATGTGTGATTAAGGAATGCACCCTAGGGGAGCTGGTGCTGGTGGGATTGATTGTGATATAGGAATGCACCCTTGGAATGCACCCTAGTTTCAATAAACTTGGTATTGTGATAGTGTTGATTGTGATATTGCCTTGAGCTCACAAATGTGTTTTTTAGGTGTTCCTAGACAGAGAAGGGTTATAGTTATTATTCCAGGTATTGACATTATTTTGTGAGTACTGATGGTGCGTTCTTTAAGTTTACTCTTTACTGTTTTTTTTCCATTAGGTCACCATTTGTCTAGTAATCTTATTGGTTGTCATGAAGGAGAACCTATTATACTTACACTTCCAATGCCATTAGATTCTTCACTATATTTTCCTTGCGGTGTATCAGCCTTTTCGTGCTTGATAGATTATTCCTTATGGCTCGGATCCTTCTTCTTGGTTAGAGGTTCCAGCTTCTTTCCCTAATCAAAATATTGATAATTTTCATATTTCCTTGCCACCGTATATAAACATACTTGTACCCAACACTGTTTTGCTCATCTGTCGCTTTATTTCACCATGTTTGTACTCTTTGTTTGAACTACGTTCTATCTTTATTCCATCTTCTTATGCACTGGCTTTATTTTTGTTTAGATGGAAACACACAATGGATGGGAAAATAAAAGTCCTTCACATGTATTAGATTGGGAAGTTTACTTCTCTTTTCTTTGGAAAATACAATTGGTTGTCGTTAGATATACACTATTAAGTATTTTACTGAATGGGTATAAATGGGTATACACATGCCTATGGTATTGATTACTTGGGGATTTCCTCTCCAGATGTTCGCTTTAAATTTGTTCGAATCTTACTTTCTTTAGTGGTATTCTTTCTTAGCTGTTATATCATATGGATATTAAGAATGCATTTGCTCATGGAATTTTTCATGAGGTATATACATGGAACAACCATCCGGTTACGTTGTAACTGGTAGTAAACATCATGTTTGTCGATTACGGAAGAATCTATATGGTTTAGACTTTAAAGTTGTCTCCTAATGCCTGGTTTAATGATTCAGCATTGTTGCCTCTGACTATGGTTTTCTTCATTCTACTTTTGATCACTTTGTTTTTGTTCATTATTTTTTCGCTAGGATTATTGTGTTGATTGTCCATTTGGATCATATTATTATCTCTGGAATTAACTCCAATGATATTGATGATTTATAGTGTCATTTGGGTCAAAAGTTCATACTAAAAATTTGAATCTTTTGCTTTATTTCTTTGGGATTTAGGCTGCTCATTCATCTAAGGGTCTTTATTTGTTCTAAAGGAAATCTATGCTTGGTTTCTTGTATGAGACTAGTCATTTAGGCACTTGCCCTATGGATACTTTTTTATGTATTTTACTGTTAAGTTGAATATTAGAAATATATTCTCGCTCATACTTGTTCGAATATCACTTATGTTGTTGCTTGTGTTATTTAGTATATGACTATATGAGTATATATATTATCTCCCCCAACTCATTTTGTTGTTGTGTACCACACCTTGCATTAATTGATGGGTGTTCATGAAGAGGATTACTATACATTCCTTTCTCCACTTTGTCAGTCATCTGGTTTAGTGATTCCAATTGTGCTTGTAGTATGGTACGACATGCCGTTGGTTTCTTGCTATTGCACCTTTGTTGGAAATAATCTTGTTATTTTGCATCGTAAATACTAAAATGTCATTACTTGTTCCAATGTTGAAGCTCAGAATGGTGTTATGGCTCATACGGTCTTTGAAGTGTTATGGCTTTGCTCCATTTTTTAGGACCTTGGTATTGAGGTTCTTGCACTTTTAGAAATGCATAATCATTCTCAAGCTGCAATATTTATTGCTTTTCATGATCGCACAGAACATATCGAGTTTGATTGTTATTTTATTTGGTATTTTTTGATTTGTAAAAAATTGTTACTTTTTATGTTTGATTTGGTGATCAACTTGGTAATATATTTACGTAGCCTTTTGCTCGAGCCATTTCCGATGACTCTCTTCTTCATTGATTACCATAGTTTTGAATATCGTATTGGACAGAGTACTGATTTTCTCATTGGTATAGTACGTATCGATAATCGTGAAATATTAGGTATTGTTTTGGATTTATTGCTATAAAATATTACATATGCTCTATTAAAAAATATTGTTCAACAATTAATAATTTAGTATAACATGAATATTTATCTAACATAATAGTTTAATTAATTAGTCTAAATTAGTTTTTCATTTTATTATTTATAATGAGATAGCTAGCTTGAAGAACATGTAAATATTTTTAAATAAATTAACATTGACTAGTTTTAGAACTCTCCTTTTATACTATAATTGAAGCTTGAATTTGAGTATCAAAATGAAAAGATAAACTGGATACAAAAAAAGTAAAAATTATTTCTTAAAAAAATTAATTATGGGTCGTCATCGGTATTTTTCGGTGCGTGCCAGTATTATATGGTATAGACCGGTATTTTGACGGGTACAAAATTAAGTAATTAGTGTACCAATTTTGCTTCAAACTGATACATACAGACAGGTACAGAATGGTATTTACCAATTACAAAACTCTATATCCTTAGTTTACAATTCACCTCCATCTATAGGTAAAGTGACACCAATTGATAGTGACGTCGAAATCCTCAAAGGCCTTAAAAACCACAAATGTGGTCGAGCATGCTTCTTAACAAATACTGGAATTCACCATGTATCTTCACCAAGAGGATGTCTTCACTCTTCATGTGGATTTTTATCTCTCTTTATCCGATCAAGGTGTAAGTCCATGTTGGTAAGGGGGAGACAACTGCCTTGAGGAACTCTTTAACTCTTGGTAATAAGCAACTTATGGGGAACAAGAAAACATAGAATGAAGATATTTTTGAGATTTAAAAATTTAATTATTTTAATAATATTTTATATATTTATTTTTATTGAGATTTTTTAAACTTGGTGAATTCAATAAGAATTTTGTAATATTTTTTTTGAATGCCTATAAAAATGCCATTACCTAATAGATTTAGGTAGACTAAGATATTGAGTTAATAAGTTTAGTTTTGATATTGAGATTAAGAGTTTTTTTTTGAATGCCTCTTTTTTTTGAGTTTTTTTATTTTGAGATAAAGAGTTTTTAAACTTGGTAACTTCAATTAAAATTTTCCTGATTAGTAATCTTTTATTTTTAGTAGCTTTAATTAGGGTTTCCCTAAATTGCGATATTTTAGTTTTAGTAGTTTTAATTAGAATTTTCTTGAATGCCTATAAATAGACCATTATTTATTAGGTTTAGGTTGACTGTGATATTGAGTTATTAAGTTTAATCTTGATATTGAGATCAAGAGTTTTTCTTTTTTTTTTTGCTTGTGATAGTTATTTTTTTATTTATTTTTGGTTGGATTCCTTTTCTTTTATTTGTTCAATCTTATCGGCCGTCCGGCATCAACCACACTTGCCCAAATGTATCATTCTAGGGTGATGGAGTTGCTTGGGGATTAGTTTAAAGATCCTCTTTTTGGGGGCGACGAATCCGCTTTTGAACCTCGTCCCCCACTCTAAAGTAAGAATTTTGTAAGAACCTCTCAAATATATAAATCTTAAAGAAAAGAAAAGCAATAAAATAATATAAAATCTGTAGTATCCATAAGATTATAGAATAAAATTAACTCAAATGTATTTTAGATTTGTAGTACATCATATTTGCATAGTATGTATTTATGTTTATAAAAATAATTTGTATTTAACACTAATCTAAATGTTTATTCATATTTTAATTTTTATACAATAATGCTAGAGATACTTACTTATTTTATTAAATTAATATCTCAAATGATGTGGCACAATCATAATCATGGAATTTAAATTGAGTTTATGTGGGGTTTACTACATTAATGGTTGCGATTATACCATATCATTTGGTAAAATAAGTTGGTTTCTCTAGTAGTATTGATTTTTATATTACGGCTAAGTAAAAAAATATTTTTTAGATTATATAAAATATATAAACGCCTCCCATAGGTAGCTAGGCGCTCCCAACCTTAAACTCTTCTATATGCCATCGCTCCCTAGCTCCCGAGCCCGATTTTGCTCTTGCCCTAGCCCCCACTTTGTGCAACTAAAGCTTAGCGTCCATTAGCCCTTCTCCCGATATAGGCTGGTGTGGGAACATTTATGTGCCATTTGGATTCGACGTTGGAGGTAGGATTGGTGCAGGGGAAGGACATGCTCGGTGGAAGATCTCTCAATTTGAAGATTTTGTGTATCATCACAAACTTAGGGGGAGGGAAGGGGGATAACGCCTTCATAGTGCGAGTCAAAATTGAGATTTGAGGGCGTGCGTTATGCGTGTTTGAATGAATACATGAGGAGGTGCTTACAGATCATACCTTTTGAGCACCCAAGATCATGGATACAGTACTCTGTGGGTGTTCGTTATAGTTGAACTTATAGTAAAATTTAATTTAGAAGTAAGAGAAAGGAGAAATACAAAGAGAATACATGGGACAAGAAGTCCGCTAAGAAAAAAAGAGGGCACAGAGGACAAAAATAAAAACCAATTTTCGTATTGCACACTACGCGCTAATCTCTACCAATAAAAAATACAGGATTCCCCTTGAAAGCTGGAAACACTGATGCCCAAAAGAAATCGAATAATAATTCCTTTTTTCTTCAGATTTTTCATTAGAACTTCTTGCATTGCTTTCCAGCTTAATTCCTCGGACCACAATACAAAATACAACACCACCGAAGAACTTTATTGCTATTCATTTCTTCTCTTTATTTTAATAGTTTTATTTTTCTCTTTGTATTTTGTAGTTTCTTTCTGTTTAAGACTGTTATTTTGCCTATGCAGTAAGCAAGCCACAGCTACTACAAAACGTCTTAAATTAGGTTGGGAAACAAACATGTGTGAAGTACGAGATTTTTTATATTTCTTTCATAGTTTAGATCCAGTGAATAATCTAACTTTCAGAATAAAACTGATGTTACTCATTACTGCACCCGGCTTTTATTGTGTGTGTTATGGTGTTATATAGCTTTCATCATGATTTCTAAAGGCATGATAAATTTTCCTCTAAATTCATTCATTTCATTGTTGGAAATGTGGTTTTATTTTTTGTTTAAAAAAAATTGGGTAGTATTAGTATTTTGATTTTTGTTTCTATGCTTTGTTTTTTCTTTGTTTTCCATTAGGCTCCATGTAATTGTTGTGTTTGATCTGTTTTGTAGCCAAGAAATGGAGAGTATACCGTGGGTGATTTTATGACCAGCAAAGAGGATTTACATGTGGTAAAGCCTACAACAACTGTAGATGAAGGTATTCCTGGTGTTTTAATCAATTTCCTATGTTACTTTACCTTTTTCTTTCCGTATCTAACGTGTTTGCCTTTGTGGAAACAGCTTTGGAGAAACTAGTTGAAAACAGAATTACTGGTTTCCCTGTGGTTGATGATGACTGGAAATTGGTAACTGTTTTTTTTTGCTCCTCTATATGTTTTGCTCTTATTAATGGTTTAGAGTATGAGGATTCTTTCTCCTCATTCATTTTAAAACCATATTGGGTGGACAGGAACAGCAACATTACTTTCTTTGAAGCATGACTTTGCCGAAGGCACTCTTGTCAGTTGGGGAGTAGAGATGAGAATTATTATTATTATTTTTTTGGGCAGTTGGAAGCAACTTGATCACTTTAATTAATATAGCTAATAAATGGGATTTATCTAGACGGTCTTCTTGTATGAGTACAAGGACATGATCACATTTTTCAAATTCATTTGGTACCTTCTCATCTTGTTTATTTCTTTCCATGGATTTCAGAGTATGTTTAAGATTCCATGATGGTAGGATGATTATTTTGGAAGATGAAAGGCCATATAGTTTGACACAAACCCTGGTGCACGTTAGTTGACTTTCGTCTTTAGATATCTAATTCTTTTCGGATGAGTATAGCTTTAGTTGCTTCACGTGGGGTTAGTTCATGGAAGCTTACCATTGAAAGGTCTATAACTTTTAATATTTCAGAATGCATTTCAAGAAGCTCCCAAGGTGTGTTTTTGTCCTCTTAATAATTTTATTCTTTTAGAGCTATCCAGATACACTTTCCTTGCGATCTTGGCAAGTCTTTCACAAGAGGCTGAAATGAGAAAATTTTCTTGGCCATTGGAAAGATGTTAAAACCGTGACCTTAAATACAGCTTATTCTGGAATGATTGAGGAAGTTTCAAACCCAAAAATTACATTCCAAGTTCAATTCTTCTATAAGCTCTAAAATATGTTCCAAGTGAAACTTGGTAATTCGGGAAGAAAATTCATGCATGCTAGATTCTATTTGGTGGTTGAGTTTTATTCTGCTGTAGAAAGCTGAGAAAGTTTATCAAAACTTGAGAAACTTCACTCTCCCATAATTCATGAGTCAAGGAAGTGAAGCATTACCAAAGGTGGGTCACTTGTAGAACTTTACCCATGGAGCTGGAAACAAAGCACAGTGTTATCTGCCCCAAGCCTTGTCTTTTCTACTTCAAGCACCTCTGACATTTTGACACAACCCACTTGTTTATGTTGACAACAATATTCTATAGTAAGGATTAAGGAGTTAAAAAAAAAAGATACGCATACACTCGTATATCCTTTTTTATAGATCCACTTAACCACTTGACCCTTTTATCTGTCATCATTATATTCTTTTCATCTTTTGGTTGATTATCCAGCAACTTGTGCATATTTTGAAGCGCTACATATTTCATAAAACGATCCAGGAGTAGTTTTTGTGCTTTGACGTTGTTGAGAAATTATTTTTTGGTGCAGGTTGGCCTTGTTTCTGATTATGATTTGTTAGCACTGGACTCCATATCAGGTAAATCTCAGGCTGAATTTGATCTTGTTTGTCTGATATTGTTTTAGGGATTGGCCAATTTTTCCTCTTCATGGATGTTTTGTTTGTTGGTTATAATACTGTTGTATTTTACTTGGCAGCACATGACTACATCAGATATGAGTGAAATTGGTGATTTAATTTATTAAAAGTATTTTTAAATTTGTTTAAAAATTAATTTAACATGTTTTCATTGGTTTTCATGATGTGTCGATTATTGTGATAATTTTGTGACTATGATGGACAAAATTTTTCTTTTGATGGCAAGAATTTAATATTACAAGGATGATGTCCACCTAATTTGTAATCTATGATAATAAGAATAAAGTAAGAAAACAATAAAAGATGAGTTTTGACAGATTAGAAAAGCCTATGTGATGCACAGAAGTGTATTGGCTAGAGGAATATTAGCACCGAAATCTACAACCTAGTTTGAATTAAATATACTTTCTCTAATAACAAACACAATAAAGATAATACTCTTTAAATTTCTTTAAATACAATAATCAACTCCCCATCCTAAAGCCCTTACAATTTATTTATAATAGTTAAACCCTAGTTGAAAAGGAATCAACCCACTAAGGAAGTTAAATCCTTCCAAATTCCTAATTATAGAAAATTGCCAAAAGAGACAAATTTGAGATCAACTCAAATTTGACTACTAAAAATATAAAAGACTTGCCAAAACAGGCAGCAATCATAAAGAAATTCCCTAAAGAATATTATTACCGAATTAAAGATTCTTAAAAGTCGCCCGCATCACTATGTCACCAGTCTGGTTGATGGTTTGGAACTTGGAGAAAAATTACCATTAGCAAGGTGATTTATCGAAGTTCAGGAGAATTCCCTCATCTCAAACATGATGTTACATATTGTAGATTCTCTCTTTCACCTGGCGAGTCTCGCAAGCATGCACTGCATAATCAGATTCCCCATCATCATTGAAGTTAGCTTTCAACTGCCCAATTTCATGTTATAGTAGCTAATGATGATTTGCTTTGTCAATATTGGGGTTATTTACTAGATTCTTTGACTTCTCAAAGCCTGTCAAGTTTTGTTCCTCAAGTTCCCCAAAGTGATGACATTTGATGACTATATCTGTTGCCTGCTTGATAACAGGATTGTTTTTGAGCTGCCTTTTTATGCTTTTGTTGCCTATTTTCGTCTCGTGTATTGCTGCTCACCTTTCACTTAGTTTATGAGTCGTCACAAAGGTACTTCTCTTCTTTACTTGAGAAAGATGATGATTCCCAACAATTTAGTAAAACCTCCTTGGGCAAAAAACACTGGAGTGGGTGGGATATAATGTAACCTGTCTAAGAGAGCCCTTAACCATTCTTTTGAAATGTGCAGGTTAGTTGGAACTGATGAAGCATCAACTGAACAAACTATGTTCTGTTTTATTAGCTTTTTTCCCTTTTCCGGGGTTGATGTTTTTGTTAATAGTATAAAGCAAATGACATATATTTACAAATCTGTACCTTGCAGTTGGTTCCATGCTCTCTGTTGAATGCTTTTCCACTTACCGGATAACAAAGTTTTGATTGCTTAGGGAGATTTTCTGTCATACAGATTAGAAGAGCTGCAAAATTCCAACTTGATCATATTTTTCCCATGTTGCTTGCATATCTCTTTAGATATCAAAGTTTTCATTTTCCTTTGATGTTTAGCCTCGTCCTAATATGCTTTTCTCTGACCTTCTTTTGCTTACTTTACTTAAAGATTTGCTTTGATGTCAATGTTGTTTATTCAGTTGCACAACTGTTATTTTCCTGTGAACATGAATGTTGCACAAATGTTTCCGTTTTCTTGTGAAAGGTTTGTGTTCACATAATTCATAGCACCATTTTCGTTACGGAGAAATTATTTCAAGTGTCCAACACCAATGAATAGAGGCTTTGAGTTTGTCGTGTCTTCATGTTGGCAGTTTCGGACTCCATAATTTCATGCACTCATGGTTTAGATTGTGGATGCTGCTGTTTTATATCTTCAGCTTCATAGAAATGCTTGAAGATGATAATCTTGCTGCGTATATATGGATATATACATATCCTACTTGAAGGTTTTGTTAGTGATTCTTATGTCAGATTTAGATGCTTGTTTCTGTGCCTGTTTTTTTTGTGCTTCCAACTATGCGAGTTGTTATTAAAATTAGTAGATCGCTAGTTGTTCCAAAAGTTTAAGCAATTAGAAAATGGGCTTAACAATGAATACCAGCCTAGCTAACACCCTCCATCACATGCTTGTGCGTGGGTACATAAAAAGAAGCAGAATGCAAACGGAGAACAAATGCGAATGTGGAGAGTTGAACCCAAGATCCCTCCCTCCCCAACCCGAGCTCTAATACTATTATGCTAGGTTACCTCAGGGCTGAAATGCTTAACTTGTTAGGTAATAACTTCAACACTGTATATCAAACTATTTAAAAAGAAACTATAGATATTTCTGTACATTGTACATCAAGAGACACTGGTAATTCTGACATGCCTATTTTTTAGGTGGTGGATGGACTGACACAAACATGTTTCCAGAAGTCGACAGCACTTGGAAAGTATGTAAGAGCCATCTCTGTTTATGAGTAATCTTTCATTGTTGTTGGTGCCTCACTTCATATGCATCAGGAGCGTCCACACATGTACATCCTTTCTTTGTGGATGTTTATTGTTTCACTCTTCTTTTTATTACCTCCAGATGTTTGTAGTTCATACTTTCCTTTGGGTCCGTACAGTTTTACAATTGTTGTTTAAGTGGTGCAACATTATTTTTCTATGAAAAATTGATTGGTGCTTGATTAAGGTAACTGAATGTTTTCATATCTTTTAACAAACACAATTGTATATGTTGAAGTATATTACCTGACCAAGTTAAAATTTGGAAAAAGAAACAAAAGTAGCGGATAAGCGTTTCTTGGGGAAAAAACCAGTATTGCTTCTTGTGAATGATGTTACTTACTCATC
>JAOTRH010000001.1:21322199-21353880 GCA_034768845.1 Heliamphora exappendiculata | reverse complement strand
CTTAAGGTTTGATTTTGGTTATGATTTTATGTTTGTTGGACCGATTAACTTGTGGTTTGATTTTGTGCTGGTTAAATAGAGTAATTTGGGGTTTTTGGGTCTCCTGAGATTTGGGGTTTGATTTTTTTGGAATTAACACATTGTTGCACTCGCATTCTATGATTCTCAGTCGATTTTGCAATTCTATTACTTGCTTGGAGTTGTGAACAGAATATTCATTGTCAGAGTTCAATGATTCCAATATTAATTGTTTGAAAGCTAGTATATAATTTTATGTAGTTGCAAAATGGGGTTGGGTTTGATTCCAGGATTGCAAAATGGGGTTGGATTTGATTCCAGGTTTGATTTCAACTAGTTAGCCTATAATTGGATTGAATGAAGAGGTGCATCTTATTTTTGTTTTCGATATCATTTCCTTTGTTTTAAATTTGATTCCAAGATTGACAATAAAATTTATCTTCAACGCTTTTGATGTGCCAATATCTGCATTTGTCTCAATTGATACTGAAACTATTAATCTACTATGCAGTTGAAATAACTAAGTAGAGTTGTTGGTGATTTGTTATTTGTGCACAAAAATTTTTCATGTGTTTTGATTGTTAAATTCTTTTGGGAACTATAGAACTGAACAAATAGCTGTGAGAGAGAGAGAGGGGCGGTTAAATTTTTTTAATAATCAATCATCATATGTATTTATGCTTTCATACCTATAGATAGTGGAATTTATAAGATTTTTATGTGCAAGATTTCAGAGTTTATAGTTTTCTAACACATTGGTGAACTGAGAATGAGGGCAACAGCTAGTGTTTGGTGATCAAAAAGTTGCTGCCATGAGTGCTGTTAAAGAGGGCGATCTACAACAAAACAGATGAAACAAATCAATGAGGGAGAAGTTGGAAGACAAATTGTATTTTTTAGATGAAGCGCCTTTGAATTTTTTTGGGCTAGGTTAGTGAGCTTGATTGAGAAATTAAGAGTTATGATTTTAAAGTTCATTCTAGAATTTGAGGTTTGAAGGAACTTTGGCTTATTTATTGTTGTCAACCTAAATCCGTAAGTCTAGCAGATTACTTTAACTTTTGTAGCTTAGGTTCATGATGTGAATTACTTTAACAGATTCTTCAATCTCAACATAACTTATGTGAATTGTTTATTGTGTAACTTATGTTCATGATGAGGTTAGTAGCCCTCTTGATCAAGCTTCAACACAAATACATGAAAAATCCTCTTATAGCGAGTCATGGAATGGAACCTCTCGGTTGAGGTACGTTCTATTCATTAACTTTTTTTTTTCCTTTTATTTGTGAAACAACATACAATAGACAGTTGTCCGTTAATTACAGTTGAACAGAAATTAGTAAATCATGTGAAAAAATTATAGAAATTTATTTGTTTGTTGCTTGCAATTTCAATAGAAAATGTAGTATTGAAAAAATTCTTTGGTCTTTTTTTATTGTCGTTTGATCAACACTTCTGAGTCAAATCTTAATTTAAGTGTGTCGATTTGGAGAGCGAGAGAAAACTGTATATATAGCACATATATTGATCAGCACAATGCGTGACTAAGAAAGTTATATACTTTTTTTAAAACTCTACTAGTTGTTCTAGAAACATAAGCATAAAATATGGGTGCAAACCAAGTCTAATGGAATGAATACAACCAATCTTCTCTACCAAAAGTAAAAATCTGTTTCAACATGAAAATGTTAGTATTTCTTTTTTGCTGATCAATACACTGCACAGAATCTTGTTCTCCTAGGTATCTAGAGTGGTAGATGCTATTACTCTTGTTCAATTTTTTTCTTATTCTTATTCATTTTGATTTGATTGTCATGGGCTAAGGTTGTTTGTTGCTACTCTTGGTCTGCTATTCTTGTTGTTGCTATGTTGGACATATACAATGCCCAAAAGTGATTTGTAGTTGCTACTCTTGTTTTTTGCTGCTATGTTGGACAAATTAGAAGTGGTTTGTTGTTACTACTCTTGTTTTGCTATTGCCCTCCTTAGGATTAATGTTTATATGATGCAAACATAATATTTGAGATGTTTTGAGTTGATGTTCTGAGCTGTTACTTGTATATTTTCATCCCAAAAAATATCATTTATAATTTTCATAATATACTATAAAGAATTTAAAATTGAATAGATTTTTCTAAAATATTGTTATTTCTATTGCAGGCAACAGAACAATATAAAAGTACTAAGAGAGGACTTCGTTTTTTTTATTGGAAAGTTATGAAAGTTTTCACAAAGCTTGTATGATATCAAGTTCTAGCTTGCGCTCTCAAGTTTACGCAACTTACCTTTATGAACTAGATTGTGTCAAGTTTATTGAACGCTTGTTTTATTTTTTTATTATGAAAAATTTGTGTAAGGGATGTTAAGAGTTATTATGGATTATGAAAATGTGAATTTCTCTGCATTTTAAAATTTTGAGTTGTTAGTTTTTATTATTTATTTTAGTAAACATTTGTAGTTGTATTAAGTATTGTGGACATATACAAAGAAAATTATTCAAATTTGCAATATAGATTAGTTTTATTACAAATTTAAACTATGTAATAGAGTAAAATAAATATGAATAGATTTAATAGTGCTCAAAAGTGTCACTAAAAGGAAAGTTTTAGTAGCATTAAATAATTTCAACCATAACTGTTTTGATGCGTTATTAATTTTGAAGATATAGCAACATTTTCAGTTTGAAGCTATAGCGACATTTTTAGTTCATGGAGAAAAATAGCAGTGGTTTAAAATCGTCACTATAAATTATTGCAAAAGCATCGCATTATGTCCTTTTCCAGCATTATAAAACGTCGCAAAAGATACCGCTGGTATTAAAAAACTCAACCAGCGTTTGCCAAAAGCGTTGTTGAATACCTACACCGTTGGGTAACTCCCGACGCTTCTGGCAATGGTTTACAAACCGGTGGTATCGGCCTTAGGGACATTTAGCAGCTGTTTTTATAACTTTTAGTAGCGCTAAAAATTGCTGGTAAAAGATAAAATTCCTATAGTGGCTCCGTTTGTTTCATCGTAAAATATTTTTGAGTAAAATATTTTTGAATAAAATATTTTATCTATTTTTTGGTGTTTGGTTAACAAAATATAAGTAAAATATTTGACATCATAAGCCAAAATTATTTTCCTTTTAAAAAATTCGTAAGTTATTTTCGGGATCTAGCTCGGTCTTCACCATCACTGGCCTCGGGGGTTTTGCCGCCTTGGACAACTTCTAGCCGGATGATCGCTGCCATACCAGCAACACAATGCACTCGTTCAGCACCGCCAACGACGTAGTTAGTATCATCAAGAGCTCCCAGTTCTCCACTAGCGCCGCCAGCGGTGGCTCGCCGGCGGCCGACGACAAGTTCGACGGGTCCATGCTCCTTCCCTTCAGGATCGTGGTCATCAGATCAAACGGAGACACCTTCACCGAGCTCAATTGCATCTCGCCAATTAAGTCGCCGACGATGATATTTTTGAATACGTCTTGCTGGTGAAAAAATCAACCGACAAGTAGAGAGAGAGATAGAGGAATGCATAGAGAAGCTTGTTTGTTAAGGGGAGAGAGAGAGAGAGAGTCTCTGTTTGTCCGAGATTGGTTTGAGAATTAGAGAGGTTGGAGAGAGTCTGTTGAAGAGAAGGAATGAGAGAGAGAGAGGTGAGAGGTGAAATGGGAGAGGTGAGAGATGGGTTTTATTAACAAACCCAACGCCTACCGTAAGTTATTTTCGAGAGAGAAGATCAAAAGTGCCAGAACAGGGGGGCGACATATTCTGGAGGTGAGTATGGGTCGTGTTCGCCGGCAGGTATGGAGGGAAAGGTGACGCCGGCGGTCGCGGTGGTGGGGTGAGGGAGGCGCGGCAGTGGCCGAAGTCGCGCGTCGCACCCTCCGTTTTCTCACCTCTCTGTTTCTCTCTCGATTTCTCCTTCACTGCTTCTCCAGAAGCATCTCAGCTTTGGCTGAGATATATATATATATATTTTTTACTACGTTCCAAATACCAGAAAATAAAAATAAAAAAGATAAATTTTGCAAGAATATTTTACATCAAAAAATATTTTACTTTGAAACAAACGGAGCCTAAATGTATGGATAAAATAATAAAATATTATTTTTTGTTGTCATTTGTTTGACAAATCCAACCAGAAGGTTAGTGTCATTTTAAACACTTTAGGGAAAATTCTTGAATTTTAATAAACGTTGGGGGAGATAGATATAATTTATCATTTATGTTCTTATCCCATTCATGCTGAAGTTTACGATCAGCATATCATCTACAAACAACAATCGGAGGAGATGAGAAGTAGAGAATTTCTTAAAATAAGAATAATTGTCAGCATGACATTTGCTAAATTCATCACTTGCTATAAAGGTGTCCAACCTTTTATATCACTGCCTCAGAATTTGTTTCAAACTATATAAAAAAAATTTTGAGGTTGCAAACCTAGTTGTCTTGTCCCTCCACTACATATTCTTGTGGTTTCACTATATAGATATCATCATCCAGATCCTTATGGAGGAAAGTAGTTTTGATATTTGATTATTCCAAGTGTAGGTTTCTCCATTGCCACTATGCTCAAAACTAATCTAATTGTGCAATTCTTCACAAGAAGAGAGAAAAATTTAGTATAGTTAATTCTCATCTTCTATTTATACTCATTAGCCACCAATCGTGCATTGTACCGTTTGCTACCATCACTTTTTTTTAGTCTATAAATTCACTTGTTCTAAAACTAACCTTTTCTTGGACAATTATATTAAGTTCCAAATTTAGTTTAAAGATAGAGACTCCATCTCATTATCCATTACACGCTCTCCCTCCTTTTTAGAGAAAACTTTAGTGTAGTGAATACTCGTCTTCTATTGAAACTCTTTGGTCACTAGTTGTGCCATGTACCATTTGCTATCGTTACTTTTTCTTTTAGCCTGTAAACTCATTTATTCTAAAACTAACTTTTCTTAGGCAATTAAACTAAGTCTAAAGTCTAATTTGATGATAGAAATTCTACGTGATTATCCATTACATGCTCTCCCTCCTTGTTGTTATTAACCTGCAATGTTTCTTCACAAGACTCTCATTCACCACTTAGTCAACAATAAATAATTTAAAAATGGTGAATAACACCTTATAAGTTTACTAACTTTGGTGGACCTATTGGAAAGAAGAGTTTGTGTTTAATAATAATTTGATTAATTAATATACTAATCACTTAAGAGTTATTATATTTAGGATTAATTGAGTTTTAATGCCATTTATTAATGTGTAAGAGTTTTAGTTCTACCGTATTTCTTGTATTGGTTTTGGTCCTTTTTTTTCAAATTTTATAAATTTTTTGTCCATTATGTCTTTTAATATCTGGTTCTTCGTTTTTCTTTTAAATTTCTTGATTATATGATGTAATATTTCCTACAAAAAGTAGTGTTATCTTCAACATTTAATTCACGTGATTATAGGATGCAACCAAATATTATGATATCTTCAATGGTAATAGAAAATCTGTTAGTCTCCTTTATTTTTTGAATCAATTATACTATTATTATTCTGGGATGATACCTTCCATGATAAAAATGCGCAACAGACATATTTTTATGGATAGAAATTAAATTTGAACACTTCTTGAAATCAGATGTGGAAAAAGATTTAGTCAATAGATTTTAGCAAATTATTCCATTGGTTCATTGTTATTTCCTGCTGCTAGAAATACTTCATGTTTTTTATTCGGATGCTCTCTTGATTTTTACTAGTATGTATATGTTATTGTTGTATTGGATTGTTGTGATCTGTTATTTTTTGTTATTAAAATGTAAAAATGTTCATGTTTTAAACGATTTTTGAATAATTAACATGAAATAACTATTTCTCGAATGATTCAATCTCCATGTATTCAATGTAGTTCGTATTTTCTTTCTCTTTCTCTTCCACCAATAACAATGATTTTTTTGATATATATTCTCTATATAATCAGTGTGCAACAGATACAATTATCAGTTACAAATTCTGTATTGAATAATTCTAAAAGCACTTATTTGTTGAACACTGATACAATTACCAGTTGCATGTTATTGCTAAATGCGCGCAACTCCTCTAAACCACTGATATATTTTATCAATTTAAAATTATGTTATAAGAAGATATTTCAGCAGATACTTAATACTGATAAATATATTAATGACATATGCATAGTGAACTAGAGTTGAAATGTATCGATAGTTTATGTTCTTTGTGAAAACTTTTTTACTAACCATTGATAAATGTATCAGTGGTCACATTTGGTTGCAATAAGTTAAAATATATATCAAAACTAATGATTTGTAGATTTAGAAATGTATTAGATTTATGTGTATAGTGAAATAATTTTTAAAATGTATCGTTTCTATGTGTTATGGCGACGAGTGATTTCGCCCAGCAGAAAGAGAAAGAGAGGTTACTTGATTTAAAAAATATGTCATTTTAAAAAAAAAATTTAAAAAAACTTTAAATTGTGAGAAATAATATTTTTAATAGGAGTATATTAGATATAATAAATTAATTTTAAACTTAATGAAATCTAATCTATTAAAAATAGTGTTGAAACAAAATCTAGTACTACTATCAAAAATAGAATTAAACCCAAAATTTTCTTTATTTTTAGAAGTATTTACAAAAAATGATGTTGAGGCTAATAACTAGAGTCCAAGATAGCATCCACCCTTCTTAAATTGGAAATGCCAGAGATATAAGCTTAGGTGTCGTTTGGTTTATATCTATTTTCTTGTAAAAAGACTGTCTATTTTGTCACGTTACAAAAAGTTAAAAGAAAGGTGTACAAAAAACAAAAACAAAAAAAAATAATAAAGAAAGTGAGAGTAAAAGAGGGGCAATTTGGGGGTTGGACCGTTTGGAGGGCATCAAAATCCAACTAGGTATATATGTGGTGGAAAATGCCCTGTGGAGGCTTATTATAACATCTTTTTATAAGTAATTATTCTGTGTTTTTGTATAGCAAGTTTATGTAGTATTTTTATTTAATATGGTAATAATAAATTTTACGGTAGAGACATAGTGACTTAATTTTGTTGAGTTATTAAGAAATAAAAAAAACTTATATTATATAAATTATAATTATTTATTTATTAAAAGTATATCGTGACATCGCTAATGCTTTGGAAGTATTTAATAATTTGCCCTTTTTCACATGGCCAAGCATTCATAGAATTTTCAGCCAAAGGATTCTTGGGGATGCCTTCCTTTTGGAAAGCCTTTTAGCCCATCATTAATGATTCAGGTCTGGCTCCGAGGAAATCAGCTGTTTGCACAAATGGGAGTCAGGCGCTGATTAAAGCTCTCAAAAAAGTTGTTTTTTTTTTTCTTTCAAAAAAAATTAAACACACAAGCTTTCTTTGAAGCTTATTTAGGTGATATTAGTAGCTTTGATTAAAAATTATTATTTCATCACTAAGTTTAAAATTAGATTACAATTACCCGTTACTACTAATTGAAAGTTAACAAAGTTAATTCGCTTATATTATCCTAGGATATCTCAAAATGCTTATTTTATTCGCTTTGCATTTATAAACTCAAATGACTGGATTAATTTTATTTCTCTTTATGGTTGATATAAATAAAATTTTACTGCATCCGTTAACTTTTATTTAGTAGTAAGGGAGTAATTGTAATCTAATTTTCAACCTCAAGGTGAGATGATAATTTCTAAAAATTCAAAGATACTAATGTCATCTAATCAAATCTTTGGTGAGATTGGTGTATTTTATCTTTTTAAAACCAGCTTTTAAACTATATTATTGTTTGGGATTATAAAATATCCCAGTATCTTTTTTTCTTCTTTTTTTTTTAAAAGAAAAAACTATTCACATTCCGAATAATTTAACTTTATTTGAATGAAATTAATTATAATAGTGCTCTCAATAAAAAAAGATTAACTCTACTATTAAAAAGTAAAATAAAAATAAAATTTATTCCAAATACTATAACTTAAAGAAAATAATGAGGCATATTAGACATTTTAATTAGAAAAAAATCCAGCTCAAACAATCTAAAAAATCAATTTGTTTAGGCATCTGGCGGCCTTAAATTAATTTTCCTTTTTAATTTTTTTTAAATCACACTTTTAGACATTTCAAACAAGAGTGATGACTTGCACTTTAAGTAGGTTACAGATTAGAGATACTTTCTGGTGTGTAGTGCTTTCGATTGATCCAATGATAATCTTTTCTTTTTTCTTCATTTTTCTTGCTTATTTATTAAACCTATGTTTGAATCTAAGATTTATGTTAAATATAACAGTTAGGGAGAATAAAGAAAAGTAAGTATTTCCGGAGGACCAAGCTGACAATTTATCAAGAAAGCAGGTAAGGGTAAAGGTTGAGTTTGATTTGAGTAGAGGGCGATCTCTCTTTTAAAAATAAATTAAAAAAGATTGCATTTGATCTAGGTCTAGGTTATCACTCAAGGTAGATAACTTTGCCTTACATGGATACGTAATGCCACGAATTTTTTGAGAGTCACATAATTATGTATTTTTTTACATTTAAATTTATACTCATTTAATTGTCACTCTCAAGATACTTGTAGCACCACGTGAATATACCAGTTCAAACAATTTACAATTTTTTTGAGATGACATGAATGGCATCTTAGCTACCTCGTGCCTTAGGGCAATATGAAAACGAAATTAAATATTATTGAAGAGGACATTGCAAAATTAGAAAAGAAAAAATTATACTTACACCCTCTAAATGTAATGGTAATCGCACAGTTACCTTTCTATTTTTTAAAATATCTCTAATTTATCTTGTCAGTTAACACTGCTAACGGCGTAATAAATTTACTTACATTACCCTTATTTTACAGAATGAATTTACTAAAATATCCTCATGCAAATACCCACTTAAGCTCCCACCCTAGCTCGCTTCGGCTTCTAAAGCTCCACCATAAGCATCGTCACCCTAACCCCCACCTCCGTCCCTCCTCCCCCAGCTTAGCCCCCTTCATTACCATCCTAGCCCCTTCTTCCTCCACTCTACTCATGCTCCCTCATCTCACATCCCAACCATTGTCCATGCCCTAACCCCCTCTAGCAAGTTCCTTCCCCCTTCATCTAGCGCCACATTCCCCCTCATCTACCCAGCACTTTTCATCTTCAACCGACAACCTATGATAACTCATCCAAACCATACACACATGTATATATATAATATTTATAAACACAAGTGTCTATAGTTATACATAAATTTGTGATTAGTGTAACTTGCATATCAAAATGACTGAGGATCTTGATTTAAGGTTTAGGGATTGCAATTTGAGGTTTGGGAGTTGCGATTGGTGGTTAAGTCAGTGGCACTATTGGACAAAATGATAAAGATGCATGGTAGCGTGTGGTAGTGGTGACGATGACAACTTATAGGAGATGGTAGCGATGGCAGCTTGTGGCGGCGATCGTCCATGGCTATAGTGTGGTGGTGATGACGAAGGTTTGATGATTTGGGATGGTGGTAGCAGTGAGGGTTTGCGAGAGGGCGACGACGTTGGTGGCAAAAGGGTTGGAGGTGCTGGTGCGTGCGATAGTGGTGATCGAGGGTTTGGGATGGTAGTGCGTATGGTGGAGCTGGGATGGAGGCACGGACTAGAGGCAGTAAGGGTTGGGCGTGGAAAGCATGAGGACTAGAATAGTTTAGCTAAAACCATTATAACCATAGCAAGACGGTAGAGAAAAAGGTTAAAAGGGTAAGATTGGTATTTTTAATTATATTTTGATTGATGTTATGATTTTTCGTCAAGTTAATAAATAGTTGACTAATAGAAGGATTTGACGTTATACTTCTTTGTAAAATAAAAAAATATAATAGTATTTCAAAGAGTAAGAGTGATGATGTTGTGATTATTATAAAATTCAAAAGTGTAAGTGTAATTTATCTATTAGAAAAATTAGAATAATTATGTATCTTGACCGGTAAGTGTACTAGAGCTTGTTATGAATGCATTTTTTTTAACAAGGTGTTTGGCAAAATTAATAGCAGTAATTTTTAATTTTTTACTATTAATTTTAATTATTAATTATAATCTTTTTTAAGCACTTATAATTTTTGCTAAAAGTTATAACTACTTTTTATTCTATTTCAGTTATAAGGTATAATTTCTACCAAACACTTATAATTTTTATTACAAGTTACAATTTATAAGTTATCACTAAAATCATTCCATGGCAGACGATACTGCATGTGGTCCACTTAATTACTTAAATTTTCTTTATTTTTTTCACTCTTTATGCACTAAGAGGGGATGTACCTCTATATTTTTTTCACAAAAGTGTTGTGTCCAAATTACCAGACTTGGTCAATAAACTTTCCCTCAGATGCAAGAGGATGGTTCCAAAGTCTAAACATGTCCCTAATATATCAGTGCATATATGGCACTGACAGGGATGTCCCTTCATCTTAAAACGAAAGTGGTGTGTCCAAATTTCTAGGCTTTCTTCCCCTTTATGGAATAAGATGACTCCTAAATTCAAGAAGTACAAGCAATGTATCCAGACTAATCTTCTCCATCTCAAACACATGGGCACATGGTCTTGGTAGCAGTATATTTATAGATACACAAATTTTTTAATGGAATAAAATAATTTATTATTTTTAAAATATGATTCTTCTCTAAAGTATTTGAAAAAAAACAACCGTGATTAATTTAAATTTTGATTCTAAATTAGTTTGAAAGTGACTTATTTAAAAATATATTATCTCTTATCATCATACGAAAAAAATGGAAGACTCATATTAATTTAAGTTTAAGGCACCATTTGTGATCAAAACTTTAGTTGATTTTTTTCTAAAAAGTCAAGTTTTTAAGCTGGTTCGTTTAGAATAAAAGTGTTACACAATTTTCAAGGCAACTAAAAAAATTAAATTTATTTATTTTTTAAAATTTTATTTTAACATTTATTTTTAAAAATTATCTCAAATGCTAAATTAGTTCGAAAGTGACTTATTTGAAAATATGTTATCTCTTATCATCACACGTTATGAAAGAAATGGGCTATTCATATTAATTTAAGCTTAAGGCACCGTTTGGGATCAAAATTCAAGTTGGTTTTTTTTAAAAAGTTAAGCTTTTAAGTCAGTTCGTTTAAGATAAAAGTGTTGCACGATTTTGAAGGCAACTAAAAAATTAAATTTATTTTCTTTCTCTTTTTTTTCTTCTAACATCTACTTTTTTAAATTATCCCAAATATTAAATTAGTTCGAAAGTGACTTATTTGAAAATATGTTATCTCTTATCATCACACATTATGAAAGAAATAGGAGACTCATATTAATTTAAGCTTAAGGCACCGTTTGGGATCAAAATTCAAGTTGGCTTTTTCTAAAAAGCCAAGCTTTTAAGCCAATTCATTTAAGATAAAAGTGTTGCAGGACTTTAAAAGCAACTAAAAAAATTAAATTTATTTTCTTTCTCTTTTTTTCTTCTAACATCTACTTTTTTTTAAATTATTCCAAATATTGTCACTTTTTTTATTCCTTTTTTTTTTTTACAAAAAAGCTAAATATTTTTAAAATCAAGTTTAAAACCTATTCCAAACAGGCTCTAAATTTACTATAAGATTTTGTTTTTTTTTTAAATATGTTTTAATAGTAAATGTTTACACTTTATAAAAAACTTAGGGATGAAATTGATTTACTAGATTTATGTCTACAAAGTCATTTTAAATTCTCTCTATCTCAAATAAATTCATTTCAAATCTCTGTCATAAAGAAACCTTTCTTTTATTTTTAATCTCTCTATGATAAATTTATTCATTATATCTCTTTTTCCTTCCTTGCTTTTTATACTCACTATTAGTTCAACATAACCGTTAGATTATATTTGACAGTGTCTTTAAAATGCAAATTACTACCTAATTTGGGTGGTAGTTAATAGAGAATTTTACCAGAATGGGTTTTTTTTTTATCACTTAGTATTATAATGTGATTGTTATTATTTCTCGTAATGTCTCAAATTAAAATTCTTATCGGTAGGAGTCTCTATTATTCACCGTCAATTGAAAGATAGTTAGTAGGACTATATATATATATATATATATATATATATATATATATCATGCAAGTGGCAAAAAAAGCCTTTGAAAAGCGTTTCTTGCGCGACCACTGAACTTGTTGGATTGTTTTCGTTAGAAAACAGGCATTTTTTGGGGGTAATAACTTGGTTAATCAGCCTTGATTGGAAATAATGGTTTTTTAATTGGAAATCCGTGTGATTCATAGATGATTCGCAATAGTCATAAAGCATTGGTTTAATTGCATTCCTTGAATCCTTCCCCTATAAAATAGGAGACTAGAACAGAAAACTGCAAACCACATTTCTGTCTCGCTCTACTGCCATTTCTAAGATGCTCTAAATATAGACATGCTGCAGAAGCTAAGCATATTGATAAAGATTGAAATGGCAAACCCACCAACTCCTATTGGCTATGACTATTACTACACCACATTTAAATTTCTAGATGTAGATTGTTCCTGGATTTTTGCTTCCTTTCCAAAATGCCAAACCCCAATTAGGCCCAAACCAGTTGTAAGAGTTTCAAGTTAACTTTTTCCCTAAATAGACCTTTGGGCCGGCCGGTAGAGAGAGCTTGCGCCTTCCTTTTTAGATTTTTCATTTGGGCCTTGGCTTTTTTTTTTTTTTTTTTCCCATTGAGATTATGTTGTTAGTTGTGTTCCTAGACTTTTACTTGTTTAATTTCTCTTCACAAGATAAATAAAATGTTAAATAGGTTAATAATATTTTCAAAGGAATCTAATAAATACAAAAAATTTTAAATACTAAATTTAACTTATTTGACTTAGTTTTGCCTTTTTTTTATAATAAACTTTTTAAATTTTTTGGTTAGTTATTTTTATTTTTTACTTTTTTGATTCATTTTGATGGGAGAAATTCAAAAGATAAAAAAATTTTAACGAAAGATAAAAAAATAAAATTTTATCCCGTCCCAGCATGTACCCACTCTATTATGTATGATTTTTTTCCGCCCCAATAAGTAATGATGTGGCAACAATATTTGCTTTCCCCTCCCCGCTTCTTATTACATAAAATAGGTGTTTTTTAAAATATGCATATATGTATACAATTTATTTTTTAAGAATACAAAAGTCTAAAACAAAAAATATTTATTATACTTATCTCTTTTTTTTCACCGTTTCTTATATTTTGTGTTTATAATTCTATTGATTCATCAATTACTCATTTTTATTTATTATATTATTTATAACTCCTATCAGTATTATTCTTTTAAAACTTAAAAATAATTTTCAAAATATTTTTGCCTCCCACCGTCGCTAATTTTCTAATATTTTTAGAAAAAATTACAAGAACACTCCTTACACTATATCCGCGTATCACGTAACTCTCTTGAATTAAAATTCGTACAAAGTGGCCCCTACACTATATCCGTGTATTACAGAACCAAGCCAAGATGATACGGATCAACCCCCCCGTTCTTGCGCCAAAGATCTTACTATTTCTGAAGGAATTGGAGTTACATTTCTTTTCCATCTTTATTCAAGAGTTCTTATAAATTGGGCTATTTTTATTTTTATAGCATGTCTCTTTAAAGTGAAAGTAGAATTCATTCTTTTTTTTTTCCTCTCTATTCACTCGGATATCTTTCGTTTTATTGATTTTTTTTAGATTCTCATTTTCTTTCAAAAAAAGAACATGTCTATTTCACCGAACCTCTCACCAAGACACTGCTCACTTTGTTAAGCTTTTCGTGCGAATTGAGACTTTTTTGACAAGGAATTTCGCTATCTTAATTAGGACTGTTAATACTTACGACCACCATTCAACGGGGCTTCGGTCGCCGGCTCCCCTTTGTCATCAGGTCATGACCAATTTCCTTGACCTTCAGGCACTTTATCTGTTATTGATGTCGGTAATTTCTTTTCTTTATTAGTATGCCATTACTTCTTTCAGTTAAAGAATCTGTTTCAACGCTACAAGCATGGTAGGTTTCTGTTGGGAAACAAACAGTTAGAATGTGTGTCAAAATTTTAATATTTATATCAATTCATATTGAAACTACATATCAGATGAATGATCTAACTTTTAGAATAAAGCTGATGTTAAATTAGCACGGATAACTCGGTCTAATAAAAAATAGATTATATCCAACTCATGATTACATGATTATTATTGAAGATGTAATTTTAAATTGTAGCGCTAAAATGCATCATAACTATGTTAGTGGATTAAATTTTAAAATTAGTATAAAAATCTAATATTACATAACTAATAATGGATTCAAATTCGCAAATCTCTTCCATCAAAATTCAATTTTTATTTGGCTTATATTAAATTCATCTTCTAAGTAAAATACATACAACAATTTTTTTTTTTTGAATTAATTTAGAAATTAATTTTAAAATTTATAGTAATTCGTCATACAGCCTCTAAGGTTCAATATTCTTATTATCATCGTTATACTAAATTTTACGTCCCTAAGGAGAATTGATCATGACACTATGGAGGATATTCTTGGTGCTTTTGTTATGCTTCCATTTCTGGTGCCGTATTTCTATTTCCTAGGTTACTACTACACATTTTCTCTGTCCCCATCTAATCTGTCCACTTTTGTGAAAGCAGCTTTGGAAACTCTAGTAGAAAACATAATATATGATGAATGGAAAATGGTGAGTTTGTTTCTCTTATTTTTCTCTTGTGTGCTGCTTACCCAATCCAATCCTTTGGACACGAGAGGGCATAGAAGAAAACGTCTTTGCGCAAGTCTTATTCTCTGCTCCCTTCTAGTAAAGGGGGCCCCTCCGACCAAGGTATTACATTTCTTCAATTGGAACTTAAATAGTAACACGGAGGTAAACAAATTTTTTTTTTTCCCCAACTCCCATTAAATTGTAAATTACGTCAAATTTCAATGATGAGCTCTTCTTTATGCTGATATATAAAATAAAATATAGCAAAAAGATATCTTCTTTATGTTTCAGACCAAGAGAATCCTCTCTTCCTTCTTCTTTTCTCCCTTTTTAGTTTTTTTTTTAACCATAATAACATAGCATTTAGGAGGAAGCAATATCGTTAGTTTAGAGTATTTCTTTTTTTCTTTCTTTTTTTTTTAGTAGAAGAATTAATATTGATGGCAGGGAAGACACTTTGATCAAGTTTTTGTTGGGCCACACATGTGGTGGTTGAAAACATTAAATGATAAGAGAACAAAGGAGGAAGAAATGTCAACCAAAGTAGTTGAGAAGAGGAGGAGGAAAGTCAAAAGATCACGCCTATGGATTTTTCTCACACGTGCAAGCCGCCTAGTGCTGGATTCTTGCAAATTTGCAGCTGCAAATCTGATCCCAAGTTATCTCACTTGTGTATATGTATACTTGTTGTGTGTGCGTGTTTTGTAGATAGAGAGTGAAACAAGTGAGAATAAGCAAGTGAAAGAATTGCTTTGTAGTGTAAGCTGAGAGATTAAGTGAGTTATCTCCTCTTCTATATTTTTTTATTGTCATAATGGAACTTTGTCTCTCCCGTGGACACCTAGGTTAAGTTTGGTCGAACCATGTATATGTTTGTGGACTAACCAAATATCCTAACAGTTTTGTTTATTGTTGGAGCTTCAGCCTTATTAGATAATGGTCTTCTTGCAAGAATATAATGACATGAAGACATACTAATTAAATTGACCTGGTGGAATTGTAAAGCAGCAGGGGCCAATGTTCCTTTCCTTTTATGCTTGGATTTTAGAGAATGTTCAGAAGTAAAATCCCATGATTGTTGGATGCTTCTTTTGGAGGATGAAATTAAGGTCATATGGATTTATGCAAACCATGATATAATCCCAGTTGATTTGTAATCTGCCTTGTACTGAACTTTAGGATGTTTGAAACCAAAATTTAATCTCAGAAACCAACTTGTACTGAACTTTTCCATGTTGCCATGAAAAAGCTGAGAAAGCTTGTCAACTTGTGAAAACTCAAGTCGAATTAATTCATGGAAACCAAGGAAGTGAAGTGCTGCGGGAGATGCTCATTCATGGACCTCTTTACCTTTGAGGAGCTTTGTTTTTCAAAACACAAGCACCTCTGGCATTTTTACACAACTTGTTCAAGTTCACGGAGATATTTTTGTTTTGAGTATATAGGCTGGCATTAACATTTTGACCTAATTTAATTACTATTTGATTAATTATGATTAATAAATTTTTATGATTGATCACAAGTTAAAACGATCAAAATCTATAAAGGCATGGATCCTATAATAACAAGTGTCAAAATCTTTCAGTTAATAAAAAAAATATGTAAGAGATAAAATTTAAACTTTTTTCTTTTCTATAAAATGAGAAATGATTTTCTCCCATTAACGAAATTAAATTAATTCAAATTCAAATTGAGGAGATTTCTAAATCTAACACTTTTTTACTAGAACCTATAAATAGAGGCCGTCATTGAGGGAGAAAATACATTTGATTGAGAAAATTCTTAAAATAACTCTTCAAACCTTTCAATTCGAAGTCCTATTCAAACCGTATTCAAAATTCTCTTGGAAGATCATCAAACTCTTTAATTACGCGCCGATTCATCTACAAGCTTTTATATCAAACACACTGTACAAATTAAATTTCAAAGAGATTGCGATTCTAATCTCTTATTTTGAGGAGATTAGTTTATCATTTTTCCGAGATTAATTTTAAAGCCTTCGATTAAGCTATTGTCTTCAATCTTTTAAATTTGAAGATTCGAAGAAATTATCAAGTGATTCAGTTCTACAACAAGCTACTTTAGCCGTTAAATTGTAATCAATTTGGAGATTGAATCAAAGGCTCATTGTTTTTCTAGTTGTAAACAACGTAGGATTGTACATGTTTATTTTAAATAAAATAAAACATTATTTTGTGCATCTCTTTTTGTGTTCTTTATTATAGGACTTAAAATTTGTTTGTTACGTATTAAACTTTAAAAGTCATAACCTTGTGTATCCTTTAAGAAATATCCAATTAACCAGTTACCCTTTTATCCATGATCAGATTATATTCTTTTCTCATCAAGCAAATTGAGCGTATTTAAATTTCGTTGTATGTTTAATAACATGATTTATGCAAAAGAAGTCATTGCGCTGCGACAATGTTCAAAAATTGTTTGTTGGTGCAGGTGGGCCTTAATTGTTTCTAATTAAGACTTGCTGGCATTGGACTCCTTATCAGGTAGACCAAGAAGCTGAATTTTACTTAATTTGACAAGTGGTGTGAATTTAGGAAATTCTAGGTCAAATTTTTTATTATTTGTTGTTATTATTCTTCTATAAGGGTGGAAATTTTTTCGTGGCCCAACGCGGGGGTGGGAGAGGGGGATAGAGGTATTGTTTTGCCATTTTTTTCATATAAAATTAGACCAGTATCAAAATTGCGTTCTTAAATTGTTATTTTTTTGTCAGTTGTCTCTAAACGTTTATAGTGTATACTTCTACTTAGATGGGTTAGTTTTTTTTTATTATTTCTATGATTTGTGAATCTCTTGTGTACGAGTGGCATATGAGCGCATTCCCTTGATTTTTTTATTTTATTTTATAAAATCTAAGCCTACTTATCAAAAAAGTAAAAAAAAAAAATGGTTCAAGATGTTTTGCTACAAAAAAAAAAAATGGCTTGGTGGTTGACTAAGACAAATAAATGTTTACATGCCCTTGAGTATACAAAAGCGATTACATAAATTGAAGCTGATAATCTGTGTACTTTTAAGCGATGTGCAGACCTTTTAAAAAAATATATTTGAATATTGTAAGTACTTTACTTTTCTGTTATTAGTTTTGTCTGAGCCCCTGAATTACTTGTCAAAGAATTAAAACAAAGTGGCTTTCTCTGTGTATGGCACAGGTTTTAGTAACAGCTTTTTGTTCTCAAAATTACACAAAACTGGAAAATAAAACTAAAAACTCATGGAAATTAATTTTGGCGCTCCCCCTTTTGCCCCCTGAAATTTTACAACACTTCATATTTTAAAATTTTTATTAATTTTAAAATTTGTCCTGCCTAAATTATAATTTTGCTCCCTTATATTACACTATTGCCCCTTCTTTCTTTTAATAATGTTGCCCCTTCTAGAAAGAAAATAATGAATCTAAACAAATGTAAAACACACATTAATCAACAAATTATTGTTATTATTATTATTATTATTAATTTTTTTGTAATCTGTCAACATGAATGGATTTTGCATCTAAGTTGAATTTAATTATGTATTGGGTTTTGATATACACTCTTAACTATAAATATTTTTATGAGTCTAATTGTATATTTTAGGATTTTTGTAAATTTAAATTTTATAAATATCTACGAATTTGCTAATATACTTGTAAATCAGAATTATATATTGTCAATATATTGATGAGTTTTCTCAATAATACTTTTATCTATTATATATGATTTTAAAATATTACCCCCTCTAAACAAAAGTTATGGTTCCGCCCCTACATATATACCTGCTACAAATGCATTGCCACCGAACTCAAGTTGAGCATTGCCACCGAACTCAAGGTGATCATTGAAAACTCATTTCTTTCTTTCATTATCTGAGTGCAGAATCAATCTTTGGGCATATTTATATAAAGTTTGTGTGTGTGTGTGTGTGTAATTTTCTTCAAGACCAAACTCATGAATTTATTATCCTAAATCGAAAAAAGTTGATAATATCTCACTTTTTAAGTCCTCATGCCCCCGTGTGACGATATAGGCGCAAACAAAAAGAAAAAAAGAGATACAGTTTCTCTTACTTTTGGCATAGCGGGTGCCCAACGGGAGGTTCGACGGGCTATTAGTTTAGTGGTAAATTTTATTGCCAAAATTCTATCTTGAACTTAAATTGTTTAGATCAAACGTGTCTAACCAACTGGAGTGAGTTTTTTTTTTAATTTTTTTTTACTACTTGGTCTAAAACCACGCAAAATGCAAAACATTGCCCACCATAATGCAACAAAACTTCCAATCTTCTTGTTTTTTACCATTTTTTTTTTGTTTGATGAGTTTGTTTCTGTATATATTCAATTTGTGTACAATTCTCCTGCAATTCCTTTAAAAAAAACATGACATATAAGGTTTGTTTGGCAATCTATCTTAAAGTAAGGATTCTTTCTTTTTTTTTTTACATTAACCAAATAAACAAAAAGTTATTTGGTTAAAAAGTAGCTTTAAGCTACCATGAAGAGTGAGAAGATTGTAATTTGACAATTACTTTTTATAATTTTAAACAAAAAGAGTAAAATTTTGGCTTTAAATGAAAGCCAAACGAGACCATAACACAGGCCTTTGGATTGGACACGTCTTAAAAGATGGGGAAAAATCAAAATACTACACATGCCATTATTTCTTCCCCCGTTTTAATTTAGATATTGCGTCCAAGGCACTAAGCATCCCAATTGAGAGGGAGTATCTTTCCTATGAACAACTCTCATGGTTGGTAAGGTTTTGGAAAGTGGAAACAATGAAATTGTTTTTTGTGCATCTATTTAAGACACAAATTTTCAATAAAAAATTAGTGAACGGTTTAATTTATTATCAGTTTATTATTTTTTATTCAGTATAAGATTTTTTAACAAGTAAATTTCATTTTCATAAAAATTTTAACGCACAAAGTCTTATGGGATAAAAATACTTTAGAACAGATAAATTTATCTGTCTTTTCAAAATATGTATAAAGAACACAGGTAAATTTATTTATCTGTCTTATTGAAATTACGTATAGAGAACACAAATAAATTTATATGTTTACATTATCTGTGTTGATATGCAAACATATAAATTATGTTTAAATAAACAGATAGATAAATTTATTTATTTGTTATACAAAACAGATAATTAAATTTATCTATTTGTACGGTATTTTTGAAAAAATTCACGTAATTAGATCTTACGCGTTAAAATCTTTGTTAATGAAATTTACGCGTTAAAATTTATTTTTTTAAAATTTTGGTTGAAATCCATATACTCCTCAATCACATAAGTCACATAAATTGAATTTCCAACATCTATTTGCACTTAAATTCATAACATTGGATGGTTTAAGATTTAATTTGTGATGTGTTATTGAGTGCTCCCACAAATCACTGCATCATTTACTTAAAATTTGAAATATATTTTTTGAGTTTGATTTCATTCTAATTCACTTGTGGTAATTCAAAAAAAAAACACAAAAAAACAAGTAGAACACACCAAAGCTTGTTTATCCATATTAGAAGGAGACAAACAATACCCCCAACCTCAACCCCAACCCCAACCCCAAAAGAACACACAAAATAATTGCTCCAAACTATCTGCATCATGTTGGCAAATACAAGAAATACATATATAATCCTTACATGTATGCAGCGTGTGTTAATAGAGAATAGACTCACCACTACCAGTCGTCGTCTGCATCTGGGTCTTCGGGTACGGGTTTCTTGTTCAAGTCGGGTTTCTCTTCAGACCAACGGGCCGGTTTGAACCCAGATGATGCATGGTCATGGTCACGATGGTCGTGATGGTCATGGTCATGGTTATGGTCGTGAAGGGTCGTGGTAGTCTGGAGCGCGTCGACCCTGGCTCCAACCTCTATCGCTTTCTGCCGAATGGAAGCCGCCGACAAGTCACGGAGGCCGCCGCCGGCTTCACCCGCCGCGTACTCCGGGAAGTTAAGCCTGGCCGACGGCCCCCGTAGGTAGTAGACGGCCGTGTCGTAGGCCCTCGCAGCCGCCACCGGCGTCGAGTACGATCCCAACCATATCCTGGACCGCTTGTTCGGCTCTCTTATCTCCGCCACCCACTTCCCCCACTTTCTCATCCTTATCCCCTTGTACGGCCTCTCACTCTTCCTCTTCTCCTCTCCCCCTCCCTCCATCTCTCCCCTTCTCTCCCTATAATTATCTTTCTCTCTCTTCATAAAATTACTATACAGACTAGAGCGGAGGGGCGAAGAAGAAGAGAAGTAATTCCCATTAAATAAAATCTGTCCAATGATCGTCTCAAAAACTTAAGCTAACATAGAAAATAAGCATAACCTTTTAAATTAAGATACCATTTTGTGTCTCCAATTAATTCAAAAAGTTAAAGTTGTTAAAAAATAAGTTCAATAATATATATTAAGATGTCTAACAAATTTAAACCACGGAATCAACTATGAATTAGTATTCTTATCTTTATAAATATATTTTATTTAGAAAAATAAAAATAACACTCTTTCATATCAAAATAATGATTTTTTTAATTAATTTTGTGGTTTAAATACGTGTAGTTAGAATTTTTCAAATAAAATGAAAAAGAAAAATATGGAAACCTACCTGGGTACTAAAGGATGTTGTCATCTGGGTAAGCCTCCACGTTGATTTTCTTCGTAGGGGAAAGGAAAGAAGAAAAAAAATGCACCGACAATCTCTCTTTCCCTCTCCACAATTTGCTGTACTCGCCAAAATTCCCTTTTACTCTCTCAAAAATCTTACCTTTTATTAATTATAGTTAATGCACGTATTTTAAGCCTCCAATGGAAGCTTTCTTTTTTTCCCTTTGCAGCTGCGTTTTTGGTCGTTTGGCTCGATGGAAAAGAAAAGAAAAGAAAAGAAAAAGGAAAGGTATTAGTGGTGTGGTTGGTGGGCAAGTGAGAAATTGCCAAATTGGAAAAGCAATTGTCATTTGCTCAATGGTGGTGGTGTTTGTAGAATATATAAGGAAAATAAATAATATAAAGAATCTATGTAGCATCGCAATTAAAACAAAGAATCTATTATATATATTTTTTGAAATAATGAGACGATTTTTTTATTTTTAAAATATAATTGAATTTTTTATTAAAAATATATTAATTATTTTATTTTAAAATAAATATTAATTTATTTAAGATGCGTGGACAAACTTTTTTTATTAGAAAAAGAACGTAAAAAAACAATTGTCTTAGAAATAGTACAAACTTATTTTCTATTAAAAAAAAGCTATTTTTTAAATCTAAATAGGGTGTGTATATACAAGTACTCTTGTAAGAATGGCATCCGTGTATCATTCGAGTAAAAGTGTATAAAAAAATATTTTTATTTTGTTTGGAATAATTGTTTATTTTCTTATTTGATACTGTATATTTTTGTTTTTAATAAATTTTTTTCATCATTTAGTCAAATTATTATACATTTAGATTTCTCTCATCTAGACGAGTCATAAAAATAAAAAATTTTAATTAAAATATTTTAAAAAATTAAAAAAAAACAAAAATAAATTAAAATAAATCAATAAATCAAATTTTATATTATTATTTTTCGTTTTTATGGATTTTCTTTATTTTTTGATCAAAAATTTTTATTTTTTGAATTTATCTCATTAAAACGATTCAAAAAAATAAAAAAATAATCAAAATTTAAAAAAAATTAAAAATAAAAATAAACAAAATTTGTGACATTTAATCAAAACATGGCCAATATGATTCTACAACATTTTACCATTTTTATTTTTTAAACTGGTGGGGGGTAGGTGGGCGGTGGATTGATTGATACCGTTAAATGACTTTGACTTAGCGTCCATGGCAATAACGATTATATATTGTGAATAGACCATAATTTCCCTAGTCAACCTATTTTTGTCCTTATAAGAGCCGGGGTAATATGGACATTTAACTTATATGCTGCCACAGCGAGTAAAGACGAGGGTCCCGAAAATCATGCATAACACGAGCGGGCCACAAAATAAAGACAATTATTAGACAATAATATATATATATATATATATATATATAAATATATATTTACAAGGAAATGAAATTGTATACTAATAGTTGTGTGTTAATTCAAGGTTCATATTCTTTCATTTTTAATTAACGGTTAATATGAAGAGTTTTTTTTTGAATTTAAACCTTATTTTTTTCTTTTTTAAATTCACTTTTGTAAAAAATTATTTAAAATTATTGGCCCCTCTCTTTTCTCTCCTTTTCTATTTCTTCTTCTCACACTTATTTTTTGCATAGAATTATATTTTAATTAAATACATTTTTACAAATTTATTTACAAACATAGTATCTAAATATATAATTGATTTTGTATATTTTTTTAATTTACATATATCTTTTGATGCTTTTAGTTTGACTTAAAATGAGCCTAATAAAAAATTATTAGTAAAGGAGGACGAATTTAACTTGGGCTGAATTCTTAATTGACTTAGTGAGTTCAACCCAACGCGAGGCGTCCGGCATGGGCTACCCCATGCAGGGCCCATTAATGGCCCATGACCATTGGGGCCCGATACGTACAACATACCAAAGTCAAGTTAGGAGCATTAATAATGATAGCGGGACTAAGTTGAGAGCATTACTAAGGATAGTATGGCAGAGTTAAAAGTATTAATGAAAATGGCATAACCGAATTAGGAGCATTAATCGTAAAAGATCCAATCTTGCAAGCCTATTGTTACAAACCAACAGAACATGAGCTTAATCTACTCACCTGTTGGGTAAGGTTCCTATTGTGACTTAGCCCATCATTAGTCTCCAAAAAAGGAATGTCCATGTTTACATCATATTTTATTAATTATGATGACAAGGGTTAAATAGCCAATCGAGAGATATAAAATTAAGTAACCTATTAAATAACAAAGCAATTGTTAGAAGCCTTTTAAGGCTCGTCAGGCAATTCTCATCGAATGATCTTTATCGAATTTAATATTTGAATTGCAAAACGGCATCACTTGTCTAAAATGGTATTTTTGATTACCTGCTCAAGAATAAATTCACATGGCAATGAACGTAATAGCAAGAAAAACAAAGCACACATTGCTGCTTCTAATCAAGGGATAGCCGCCGCCGCAAGTGGTCACACGTTCTCAATGCAGCTAAAAGGCACATCCAAACAAAACTGTCAAGTGGCAGTCCTAGGTTTGAAACTGCAAAAAAAAAGTTTAAGATTTACAGGCAACACATGACATTTTAACACGACAAAATAATTATTGAAAGTTGCTAAAAGTTATTAAAATAGATTTATAAATATACTGATTGTAATTGATTGAAGGCACACTTACACAATTTGGCAAATTACCTGTTTTTTTTTTTGTTTTTTTTATTTTTTTTGAAATTTTTATTCCAGTTTGTAAGAGTAGTTTGTAATTGTTGTAATCAATTCTCCATCCAAGTAATAAAAATTCATTTTTATTGCTTGTCATCACATTTTCTGTAATTTTTCTGGAAAAATTCTGAAACAAAGCAAAAAGACCCCAGCATAATCGTTTGATATTGAATTTCCTGTCGATTTCGATAGAGAAAGTTTATTTTTGGTAAACAAATTTGGCACGTCCAATAGGACACCGTACTAAGTCAGAAAAAAAAATGGTACAAACACGTAAGAATAAAACAGTATAAGAAGGTGTGGCCTCCACAGAGGTTACTAACAGTACAACGAACAAATTGGACCAATCAAGTGGTCCAAACGGCCAATCTAAGGGCCTAGAAATGTTCTCTACAGAGGAAAGACAAAAAGTGTTTAAAATTCTCAACAATCAAAAGTTAGCTAAAATGTTCAACAATCCAAGTTTACCTAAATCCACTAATGGTGGATCCATTCAGGGTTGAACAACCTATCATTAAGGTTGAGCAACCTATGAATGTTAAACCTGTGATTAGTCACCAATTCATGCCTAATAGGGAACAAATTGTAAAAATTGTGCAAGATTTATACAGTCCTGCCTATTGAAGGACCGAGAGACCTATGTTTTAAAAGTCATATCCTTATTAGGTGGATAGTTTAGGCTTTCTAAGAAATTACAACATACCTAAATTCACTTTATTTTTGGGAAAAGAAAGTCAATCAACCATTGAACACATTGGTCGGTTCACTTTACAATGTGGAGAGGTAGGTGAAAACGATTACCTTAAAATGAAATTATTCCCACATTCGCTGACCAAAATAGCATTTACATAGTTTATCAACCTTCCTGCCAATTCGATTCAAACATGGCAAGATATGGAAGACTAGTTCTATGCTAAACTCTTCAGGACTAAAGCAGAGGTAGCAATGGCCGATTTGCCCAACATTAAGCAAAATTTTACAGAAACAGCTGAACAATTTGTTAATATGATTAAAAGGCTCAGGAACAAGTGCCATGTATACCTACATGAGAAATACCTACTTGAAGAAATACTATCCAACGATGTGGGAATTAATGAAAGAACATTAACTAAAATACTTTGATGATGTAAAATCTTATTTTTCACAAAAATAATTTGACAAAAGAGCTATACAGTAGGAGACAAGGCTTTAAATAAGTCCCATTTGACAACCAAGGCCTTAAATTTAAATTGTGATTGGCTTATGTCATCCAAAACAGCTTGGACCTTTACCGAGCTATTTTCTTCTTGAGAAAGAAGACTTTTTGTTTCTTGGATCAAGAATTCTTTTTCTAACTTCAAGGCATGCCTGACAAGGTGTACCTACTCAAGTCTTGTCTCCAGTTGATGTTCTTCTTCTTGAAGCTAATGGTCTTTCTGTTTGATCTGTAGAGCTTTTTCACGATTGACAGAGACTAAAGCAGAAACAGCCTTCATAGATTTGATGTAGGCATGTCTTGTGCAAATGGTCTCTCGGTGGTATTTGGCCAGAGCTATTTTACCAAAAAGTTTAGTGGCCATTACAGACAATTTGGCCTGTTACTCGGGGCTAAAAATGACTTTGGCAGTAACTGATAATTTGTTAATGCATGAGAACAACTCTTGAGCCTTCGAAGATACTAGTTCCTCGAAAGAAAAGGCGAGCAGAGTATGAAAATGATGCATTTCTTGCTCAATTGATGGATCAACAGTGGCTTTAGGAGGAGTACTAGATACATTAGCCATGGAGTTGGTAAAACTCTCCTTATGGCTAAGAAAAGCATCTAACACATCCTCTGTATTAGTATCCTCCTGAAAGTTAGATGCATTAACCTATGTAAAATAGATGTAGCAACTAGTAAAGAAGATCCTAATATTAATTGACCTAGAGGGAAGCGCCTTACTTTGTCTGTGTGCAATAATGAGTCTAATGGTTGCATGTTGCTAACCAAAGGAGATTGAGGAGTCTGGGAAGGATCACTCGATTGATCTAACTCTTGTTGATCCTCAGCAGCCGTCATATTTGTTATGGGTTCGTCTATTGGCTCAGCAATCAGAATGTTTGTTGCTATTAGTGGAGCCATATGCACAGTATCTTGAATTGGTCCAACAAGAGGAGCCTCAATGGTTATTGTAGGAATGAAAGGCTTTTCTATTCGAATTTCCATGGGAGATTCTGCATCCTCTTTGATGCCTCAAAGAGATCCTCAAATTCGACTGAAAAAGGCAATGTGGTGCTAGATTCCATCGTTTAATCCTTAGCATCAACTGCAAAGATGGGAATATAGTTAGATCACGTGACTGAAATAAAAAGAGAATAAAAACTGTCGATAGAATTAAACAATGGTACAACAGAAAATAAGTTTACCTTTGTATAGAGCACCATGATCTTTTTCTTTCACGGTTGAATACAGTAGCTGAAACTCTGTTAACCTAATCAAAGAAAGGGACTTATCCATCAGGAATAGGACTTAAAGAGCTCTCACGATTTTGGTTTTTCGATGGTTCTTTTTTCTGTTCATTTTCTTTATTCTTTCTCTCTTTTTCTTCCTATCTTTTCTTTGCAATCCTCTTTCCTTCTTCTATTCTCTCCTTCGATTTCTCTTCTCTCTTCAATCTTCTCAATCTGTCATTTTTTTGTAGTTTCTCTTCTACTTTCTCCCGTCTTTCTCTTCCTTTCTTTGCTTCTTCCATTTTTTTTCTCCTCTGCTTCTTTCGACTTTTGTTGTTTTTCTTTTTCCCTCTTTCTCTTTTTCTCTTCTTTCATCTTTCTCTATTCTTCCTCTTCTTTCTTATTTTTCGTTGCTTCATTTTATTTCTCTTTCCTGGCTTCTTCCCTTTCCTTTTCCTTTCTCCTTTGTTCTTCTTCAATTTTCTTTCATTTTTCATCTTCTTTTCTTCTTTTATCTTCTTCTAACTTCTTTCGATTCTTCTCTTCTCTTCTTCTTTCGCTTTCTTTTTCTCTATCTCTTTTCTTCTCCTACCCTCTTCTTCTCTCTTGGTCTCTCTCTCTTTAAGGTAACATAAGTTGTAAAAGCACCTCTGATAAGTCCATCAACAGGGGTCTTACAAGGAACCTTTTTCTTTTTTGTATAAAAAAATATCCATTTTATCTATCTTTTGAGCTTACTTGAGAAACGGATGACTTCGACCTATTAGCCAAGGTTTGATCATCAGAAGAGGTATTTGAGTCTGAACCCTGTGAAGCGTGTGTCTGAAACCCTTCGATAGGTGTATACGATACGGGGATAGTAACGGCTGGAATTGTAGTATTTAAGGCCGTGGAAGGTCAATGTTAAGATTAGAGAAATAGCAATAAATAATAATGAAAAGAGTTCAAGTCATTTTCTTGAACTGAAGCATCAAGCCGGCCTTGTCAATTCTGATATGATAATCTAGCTTGATAAAGATCTTTTGAAGAAACAAATATAATGGAAAAAATAATGGACTACCAAGAGTCAAAAGGTGGTGTAGTTAGAGTCAAAGGCCAAAATCCTAAAAATCTAAAGACAAGTAGCCTTTGTAAATAGTCATTTTGAATAGAGGTAGCCACTTCTACCTCCCTTATCAAAGTTCTACCCTCAAAAACTTCATGAATCAATGGATGCATGAAAGGTAATAGGACCCCTTGAATAAATCTAAATTGTCTTGCACATTGACTAGAAAAGTAATTCTCAAAACTGCAATTACAGAATCTAGTAGAAGAGATGGAGTCGTCAGTCAAAATGTATCGAGGGGTTAAAACACTAGCCTATAATCTTTCTCAACAGACAATGTAAGATTCATATAGAGGTGGAGAATGATCATCTTAGAGAAAAGTTAAACGAGAGGAAGAAAATTAAAATTAGTGGAAAGGTTGGAATTCCACGGGCCTCTTAATAGGTGGCAAAGAAAAGAAGATTGAGAAGTAATATTCAAAAGAATATCTCGTATGATCAGAATTTCGAGATGGAAAGTATACGGCATAGCCAAGGCAAGAATCACCAAGAGTGGTTTTAAACCTTATACCAACTTGAGAAAAATAAGCATATAACCATACCTAAAAAAGTCAAAAAAGGCCTCCACAACTATCAGAGATTTCTTTTTCAACAAAGATAAACAGACCTTTGTACAAGGTGCCTAACACAAAGGGGGCCAAAGCAAGCTTTTTATGCTATGCTAGAAAAATGATAATAGGAAGATATTCTCTGATTACTTTGATATTAGGAATAGCTAGAAGAAAGCGACAAAGCCAAAAAAGATAAAATAATATAATTTCTTTGCAATAGGGAGAAACAGAGGAAGGAATATTATAAAATTTTAAGACATCTAATATTCCATCCCTGTTACCTCTATGAATTCTTCTTTAGTGGGATCAGGGACTAACAATGCACTCACCTCTAAGCCCATCGATGGAAGGCTAGTAAAGTGAACGACGTCCAAAATTGTAGGAGAAAAAAATTCACAAGGCAACAACATCGCATTGCATGATATGGACAAAAAATAAGCAGTGGCACAAATTACCCCATTTGTTCATGCCAAAGGTATATGTCGAGATCTTAATGGTCTCTCTAATGCCCAAAGTGTCCCAATATTTTTCAATGTACGATTCCATACGAGAAACCCAGTTACTTCAGTCAGCCTTTGGTTAATCTAAGTATGAAGAGGTGCCGGACTCTCCCATTTTGTCCAATTTAAATGAGGACGATGAAGAAGAAAGAGTTTATTAGAGGCCAAAGGATAGCTAGAAGAAAAAGATTCATGCATCTTCAGTAGGGCCCAGAATATAATTTGAACTAGAATTAGGGCTCGAAATCAGGATTTCATGATTTTCTTGCTCATCGGCAAAATCTTTCAATTCTTGTGAAAATCTCCTACTAATAGAAGCCTCAGATAAAGGTTTAGGATTTTTCTTAGGAGTCATGGCATCAGAAGTTCGAGAGGTTCAAAGCAAAGAAAGTAGTAAGCAGAAAAAAGCAAAATAACGTTAAGGATTCGACGCGCGTTCATTCAAAAACTACGCCTTTTTTAGAGCTTACTTTAAATATTGTCATTTTGATAATTAAGTGTGAATACGATTCATTAAATGAAACTCATTAATTGGGTTTAAAAGGACTCAAATCCAACCAATAAGGGGCACTTGTTTATATCATATTTTATTAATTATGACAACAAGAGTTAAATAGCCTATTGAGAGGATAACCATCGCAAGTGGTCACACGTTCTCAAAGCAGATAAAAGACACGTCTGGACAAAACTGACAAGTGGCAGTCCTAGGTTTGGAACTGCAAGAAATGATTTAGGAATTGCAGGCAACACGTGGCATTTAAACATGACAAAGTAGTTATTAGAAGTTGCTAGTAGTTATTAAAATAGATATATAAATATGCTAATTGTAATTGATTGAGGACACACTTACACAATCTAGCAAGCCATTTGTTTTTTTTATCTTTTATTTATTTTTCCTATAATTTTTATTCTAGTTCATAGGAGTAGTTTGTAGTTCTTGTAATCGGTTCTCCATCTAAGTAATAAAAATTCTTTTTTATTGCCTGTCATCACATTTTTTGTAATTTTTTTGGTGAAGTCTTGAAACAAGGTAAAAAGACCTCAACACAATTGTTTGATATTGAATTTTCTATCAATCTCGACGGAGAAAGTTTTTTTTTGTAAACAGTCTCCCAATCCCTATTTGAAAGGGCTAAATCAATACTACAAAATACACAATATTCTCTCTAGAAACTCTGCCAGATTGAATACTTATTGTTCTTTAAAGTTATTTTTCATTGAGACATGCCGTAAACTCAGAGGTCTTGTATTCGACTCCTGCTGTAAGAGTCATGACTTAATCGATATATGTGGTTTGCGGGTAATTGCAGGTATACGAAGGTTTACGCCTTTAAGATAATTCCAAAGAGTCCTGCCTTGATATGGTTCCTTCATCATAAAAAATAAAAAAAAAAGATATTCGGGATACTTACTTGGCCATCAGAATGTCTTTTCAACATTTACCATTAGCTAGTCTCATGATTGTCACTTTGTGCAGATTTAGGGGAGCTAACCCGAAAGATCCGATGTATTGGTTCTTACCCGTTTCAAACTCATCTACAGTTTAACCCTCATACAATTAGTTAGTTTGCAATGAGACTATTAGAAGTCTTTTACTACGTTGTTACTCTCAATAATTAAAATTTTTATCTATTATTTAAAATTAATTTTATAGTTAAATTATGTTCAATTGCCTTTAGGCACAAATAATTTTGAATTTAAATATATTACAGCTTTTAGGCTTCACCTTTTTTTTATAAGAGCTTTTAGGTTCAATTTGAGCCCCACATTATTAACACCAATAAGGCTGCTTGTTTAATGAAACCCAAAAAAGAAAGCTATACAAATTTAAAATTTTAGTTTTTTGATTAAATTTTTTATTTTTTATGGTCTCAATAAAAAATAAAAAATAAAAAATTTTAATTCAAGATAAAAAATTTCACTAAAGACAAAAATAAATAATATAAAGAAGTTAAAAAGTACAAAAATTTAACCGAATGATAAAAAATATAATAAAGATAAAAATAAATAAATAAACTATTATCCCAAATGAGGGTTAAGTTTCTTATGTTATTATTATTATTATTTTTATCTTGTAACTTCTCGCATAAACACATAAGAGGTTGAAAGATGTGTGGAAATTATTTTTTTAAAATTGCATAGTGATTATAACTGATTTTTAAATTACCAATACAAAGATGGAGGAACTAGTACAAGTTTGTTTGTTGTTATTCTACCAACAAATCTTCAATTATCATTGTTCATAGATCAAAGTTTTTGTTTCTTTTTGCTTGGTAGGCATTAGGTGTAACAAACTGGGGTCATGAAAAAAGAAACTCAATCAAGGATTCTCAAATTACTAGGATTTTAAAAGCTCAAGAGCCTTTACATTTTTATGTAAAATGATATAATGGGGAAAAAATCCCTCAATTAGGCTTTGTTTGTTTTGATGAAAAATATTTTTATTAAAAGAATATTTTAAAAAAAATATTTTTTAGGTGTTTGGTTGCGATTTTGAAAATAATGATGCTAGTGGATGCAGTAGTGTTAGAATTAATTGTAATTGTGGTGGTGAAAGAAATGGCAATGATAGTAGAAGTGACTTTTGAACCCTGGACCCCCGATCCCCATACCCCTAACCCTTTAAGAAGTATGAGACTCTTGAAAAAAAAAAACCTCAATTAGGCTCTATTTGTTTTGACGAAAAACATTTTTATTGAGAAAATATTTTTTTTATGTGTTTGATTGCAACTTTATAAATGATTGTGCTAGTAAATATATTAGTGTTATAATTGGTGGCAATAGTAGCAGTGGAAACAACGTTAGCGGTGGTGGCAATGACCTTCGAGTCCTAAACTCCCAATCTCTGGACCCCCAGACCCCAATCCCTCGATCTCTGACTCCCACCTTGACTCGAAACCATGGAACTTAGCCCCCGGCCCCCTCCCTTGCCCCCTTTTCGACCCGATACCTCATAACCCAAGCTCCGGGTCCTCGGCACTAGAATCCCCAATCTCAACCCCTGAATGCCCGGTCCTGGCCCCCAACCCTCGGACCCCCAAGCCCCTAACT
>JAOTRH010000001.1:21298155-21322099 GCA_034768845.1 Heliamphora exappendiculata | reverse complement strand
GGGCATTAATTGATGACATGACACTATAATTTTGATTTTATGAAATGGTAAACTCACAAAAAGATTAGCGTCTTTTGTACAGAATGCCTCAATTTTGTTTAAGAGCCCAACATTGACAAATGATTTTGCAAAGAATTTTCTTCTGAAATAGGCAGGAGCAAGAACATGGGACACAGAAGGTGGCCTCAAAACTTTCCAAACTAAAGTAATAGAATTATTACAGGAGTTAACTAGGAGGAATTCTTCCCAAAAAAACACCCTTGATCAAACATTCTTACACAAGGATGGTCAAAAATGAAAGAATTGGAAGTAGTCATTACGTCGTACAGGAGGATAATTTCAAATGTCTTCCAATTGTTCAAGTTGACCTAATCAATGAGAAAATTTTCTACATCAAAGAAATAATTCAAGCTATATTTTTCTTTATGAGAGATGCAAAGAGGTCATCTATGCTCGAGAAAAAGGTGACATCCTAATAATTTTTCTTGCCCCAAAAATAAATTTTTTTTATTAAGAAACACTGATATGTTACCAAAACGTAGACAATGCAATATCAAAACAATGATATGATATTTTACATGTTAAAAAAGTGTTTAATCTCAATTTTGTAGTAAATCACGGGAAAAAACTAAATCACATAATGTTACAGTAGGAATAGCTTATTAGGTTGGAGATTTCATTGGAAAAAGCTTCAGGAGTCCTGGGTTTTGGAGTGATCTTTAGAGAGATTGTAATACCATGTTCTTCATGCCACAAGATGCTCGAAGAGTGGTTGATGCAAGCTTGATGCTCTGGTTCCCACATTTATACTACCTTTAAGCCTTCACAGCCCTTTTGACACTGCATTGCGTTATAGTCACTAAAGAAATAGGTTTCTCAGTTCTTCAAACAACGAAAAATGATGGCTTTTAAGAAAGATCTGTTGCTTATTTATAGTGCAGGCTTCTTGCTTGACACAATCCTCGAGCATTGCAATTCCAGAAAGGGCAGCTTAACCCTGCCCAGTAGATCACTTAAGCAAAAGGACTCCAGGGGGGCCAGTTCAACAGGCGCTCAACACCACACTCAGCATGGCCTTCGTCATGAGAGCCAATCGAGCCAGATAGCAGTATTTTGCAGAAAATCTATTTTCATCTGCTTAACATTTTTGAACGAACTTTACACATAAGTTAGCATTAAGGATGTACATAGCGTCTCTAGAGCATCCTTATGAGACCTAGTGTTTTTAAATTTTATCCAAGCATTTTACTTTTGTTCAATCTAGATTAGTTCTCGCTAGAGTGTGTGAATAAGTTCGCCTTAAGGGTCACTGAAGTGTAATCACACGTATATCACCGAACCAAAGTGTAGAGTTCGCTATAGGAAAGGGGTAAGCAGTTCGACTCAGAGAGGGAGGCGAATAGGTTACTCAGAACACTAGTGTAGCGAGTCTGAGGGGAAAGAGTGAAGGGAGATAAGTCGCTCATTTCTGATGTAATGGGTGCACCATACCCTCTTATTAGGGAGGGGAGTCACGAGATTCTTACATTGCTCTAGCATGAACCATATCTCATAATGTCATGAAAGAATCAAGTTTGTTAGGATTTATTATATGGTCCCAGTCCTCCATCGTTGGGACCGTTGGGCTTTAGAAGAGGAATCCCTTAGTTGTTAAAGATAAGCCCATTGGGTCCCCTGGTTTTGCAAACAGATCCAAGCTCTGAATGAAGGAAGGTCACCCAATCTTTTGGACATTTCAGTTTTTAAGAGGAAACAAGTGTGGGAAAGGGAAGGCCCATTGGGTCAAGGGGCCAGGTGGGAGATGGTCACCCATGTGGGGATGGCTGATATGGGTTTGAACAAGATGGGCAAGAAGCTGCTTCTCCATCAGGACGGCTGTTGACCATTGGTGAAGATGGAGGCATTGATCGTCAAGTTCCTGCACATTTGTTCCGACAACACACGTCAGTCAACGACTAGGTATTCACTCGTCTGGTTTCTTCTTCCATCCCTGGCAATATCGATCCTCAGTCATTGACAACTTGGTCCGTCGAATTCTTTGTTAACTGGCAAGTAGGTACACTGTCCTCCAGTATCTTCTTCTGATCATCCTCTTTCTTCAATTTTGAATCTGTTAGGATATTTTGGAGGCGGCCTAACTGGTTCAGTAGAGGATTGTGTGACTATTGGGGGGTTTTGGAGAAGGTGGTGGGTACCGAGGGTGTGTTTAATAAGGTGGGTAGGCAAGAGGGGCTTTCAAGAGTTGTGATTATGGAGGTGAGGGAGAAGCCTTCGGGCTCCGGCGAGTTATTAGGTAGTTTTGGGTTCCAGAGAGGTTCTAAGGAGACGAGGTGTACTACGCTGGATATTGTTGGTAGGTAGGAGACTTTGGTGGACCTGGTGGTTTTCAATCCACCCAGGGGTTTAAGGGGAGGGACTTTGGCGAAAATGGACGCGTTGAGGAGTTGGAGTTCGTGCAGTTGGTCAGGGAAAGGTATGGAGAGTTCTGTCTTCTGGATTGCAACCCTATTGCCATGTTGGTGCCGGATGACTTTGGAAGTTGGAAGCAGTGGATGAACCGTCTGCTCAGATCCATAGAAAAATTAAGACTTGAGCGAGTACTTAGGGGTTCGCTATGAAGGTTATGAAGACCTGTGATAGACCTTTTTGCAGAAATTAGTAAGTGTTAGAAGGATTAAAACAGGGAAAAGTGACGAAGACGAGGGCTAATCTTGGTTCTAGGCTAGTCAAAGAGTTGCTAAACTTAGAAATTAGAATGCTCCATCAAATATAACTCAGGTCATAGGAATGGGCTGAGGATTTATCTAGAAAGGTATCTTTCATTGGGAAATGAAAGAACCTTGGTGGAAAAAACAACCACAAAGCATGACTTATTTTATTGTCAATTTTCATTGGGAAAGGGAAGAACTTCGGGGGGAAAAACAACCATAAAGCATGACTTATTCTATTGCCTGCATAACAATGCAGTGGAAACAAGAACTTCTCGAATTTGCTCCAGCCACTTTTACTTGAGCTTTTTTAACAAGACAAACCCAAAAATGAACCACTCCTAAGGTTTAATTCCAGTATAATTGCCTCTTGTGAGGAACAATAAAAGCCCTTTAAGCGCCTCAAGAATAATACAAATTTATATCTCTCAGATCAGAGTTTTTTTCTTTGTGAAAAGCTTTACATTGTCTCTTCTAATTGTTCTTCGAAAAGATATGCACATACTCCCCACACAATTAGACATTGTTTATAGTACGAAAACTGCACCTAGGTGATATTATTAAGAAGAAAAACCTGCTCAAAACTATAAAATCGCGATTTCTTATTCTCCTTTACACTAAAATATAATCTTAAAACATCTATTAAGGTTATGAGGAGCAACTTTACTGCTACGCCAAGGCCCACACTCTTGGTTATGATTGAAGGCTAATTATATGAAGAATAATACGGTACTGTTTTGTGGGGTGACTAGAAATAAGTTCCTTGAATACTTTAAAAAATAGTGAATACTTGAGAATTTGTCATTTTCAATCATTTTCGTGTTTTTAAAATAAATAAATAAAAAACATAAGACATCTTGATGATGTTTCAGAAGTGGAGCTTTTTTAACTCGAGCATAGTTGTTGAAATCGTACGATTCGTGATTTGAATCGCATGATTCAATTCGATTCACACGGCAAAAGATTCAAATCTATAGACCGAATCAAGATCGAAGCTGAATCGCAAGGTGAATTGGTGAATTGTTAGACGAATCGCTGAATCGTGAGAATCGATTCTTCTATGAAAAAATGGCGTTGGGTTTGGGTCAAGTTTGTCGGACCCAAAATGCAAAAAAAAAATGATTTTTGGCACCTTTTTTTTGTGCGTTTTCCACTTAATATCAGTTCCAAAACTCAATTAGATGACTTTTGAGATCTTTGAATCATTATCATCATTAAATAAAGTCAAATAACATGTCGTATGTTCGGCGGCAACTGGGTAAAAACAAGGCTTCATTGCTATTGTTATCTAGTGCTGCGCTTTGGGACCACTTCGTTGCTACTGTAGTCACTGTCGTGCACTGGTTGTCTCTTCCTCCTTTCTTTATAATTTTGTTTTGTTGGGCATTGGTTCATTGAATATTATGACTCTGCTCTAGATATCGGAGATGAAGATGATAATTGATTGATGATGAAATGATTATGATTTGAAGTCATTTTTGGAAATTTAAATTTTATTATTTTGTTTAATGTCTTAACTTTTTGAAGTTGCAGTTGTAAACCTTGATGATTAAATATCACCTTTGACTGGCGCTTTTTTTAACTTGTTGTATTTGAAATGATTATTGACATTATTCTTAAATTATATTATTATAGCATGCCATGATCAATTATGTAACGAAGAATCATAGATCATAGAGAGGTTAAGACCCACAGCTCTTACTCATATATGCAAGCGTCTTATCTACTAGACCGCATGATCATTATTCAAAACAAGTTTTGCATTGAGCTAAACAAATTTTATTTTATATTTTCAAGAGTTCATTAATTATTAGTCATATTTCTAAGACTTCTACAAGATTTAGTCTTACTAATAATTTTTTTTAAGCTAAAGTTCAATTTTTCAAATGATATTTTTAATGTCTAATATACCCTTAGTCTTACAAACACTAGCCCCTCATTACCTTCGTCACTCTCACTCTCTTTATCAAGCAGCACAGACTCTCTCTCTCCCGCCGCCGCCACCGAGATCTGGTCAGCTCTGTTCAATCGTGTTGATTGATCCAACGCCCCTTTCCACCGTCTTTTCTCGCCATTCTTTTTTCTGGTCTTGAGCTCCCGCGGAGGGACGTTGATTTGGTCGGCTCTTGTTTCTCGTCGTCCTTGTTTCTAGCTTTTCTCGCCTCTTTCGCTGCTGTCGAGACCTGGTATTCTTCGTCACCGCAGCTGATCCTCCTCCTCCTGTGCCAACGACGGCGAAGAACCCACACCATCACTCCCACGAGTCATCTTCAATGGCAGAGAAGAACACGATCTGGTTTCCATAGCAAAGGGAGAACAGATCCACTTTTCCACAAACAGATCTGGTTTTCAACGGCGGAGGAGCACCGATCTAGCCGCTGACCACCACTTGCCACCAATCTGGACCACTGACTCCAGAACTATGCCGTCGTCGCCGCTCCTCCTCCCCCTCTTTGCCGCCGCCAACGACCACTAGATTTGAACTACCGACTGTAGATCTCGCCGTCGTCGTCTTCATTGCCAATTCTCTCTCTCTAACTGAGATTTTTTCTTATAACCATAGTTGTCAAATTGATAATCGAATAATAAATCGAAAATACCTACTCTCGAATCGTGAATTGTATCAAATCTTGAATCATAAAGATTCCGTTACAATTTCTAAAATACATCAAAAAATATATCTAAAATAGTTAAATATTAAAGATGCATTATAAATATAAAAATATTTAATCATAAATCAATAAAAAAACTTGTTCTGAATAATGAGCATATAGTGTAATAGGTAAGACGCTTGCATTTAGGACAAGAGATGCGGGTTTGAGTTTTATCGTGATCAATGATCTTATATTGCATTATTAATTATGTTATGATTTATAACGATTCAGAAACACATTTTTAAATTTGGGGGCATCCAATCCAAAATCAATTGGCAATAGATGGAGAGATGATATAAAAATAAACGAAATGAATGAAATAGACACTGGGTAAAAATTTAACTCACGAAATCACCCTACATTACTTTGATAATAATCATATCATGTTGAAATTGATAGCCATCCAATCCAAAATCAATTACTATTTGGTAGAGAAACATCTAAAATATTTAAATAAGATTGGGCGGTTTAGAAAAGTAACGTGGGACAAGTCTCTATAATGTAAAATTATAAGTTATAAAAGAAACACGAACTCGAGACTTGCTTGGTATTAAATCGATTCCTTAATTTATCGAACCGAATCGTATCGAATCGTGTGATACGTATCGTGAATCGTACTATTCTTACTTTCGTCGATTCAACCTACCGATACAAATCTACTGCTAGATGTATCGAACCAAATCGTACGATACGTATCGTGAATCGTACGATTTTGATAACATAACTTGTAACTGATAAATTTATCAATTTAATTTTCTCGATAAAATTCTTATACTGAGAAGTTTCTTGGTTAAATGATGTAAGAAATTTTTACAAAAACTTCAACTGATAAATTTCTCAATTAATGCTATGCGAAATGCTTTCGAGAAAATTAAATTGGTAAATTTCTGAGTTTAGTGGAATAAAAAATTTCTCCAGAATTTAAAACTGATAAATTTATCAGTTTAATGAAATGAGAAATTTCCCCCAAATTTTAAATTGATAAATTTATTACTTCTCGTTTCTCTAAAATCCTAACCCTTCAACGATGTCACCGAAAAAGAAAGAAGAGATTGGTGGCGAAATATGAGGAGATCGTTGGAGAAGAAGAATGAGATCGGCGTCGAAGAAATCGCCGGAGAAAAAGAAGATGGTCAGCACTAGAGAAAAATGAGGAGATCGAGCCGAAGGAGTAACCAACGTCAGCGTTGGCACCGAAGGAGATCGGCACCGGAGAAGAAGCAAATCGTCGGTGGTGGAGAGCTAGGGTTTTGCCAGCGTTGGCACCGGAGAAAGAGAGCTAGGGTTTCGCCGGCACCAGAGAAGAAGAAGTCGTCGGCGTCAGCACTAAAGAAGAAGAAGGGCAGCGGGGGCTTGAGGTTTTGATGTTTGGCTGTTGTTAAGGGAATTTTGGGCATAGCAAAATAAAGTGGGACTTGGATTTTAAAAAAATCTTAGATGGGACTAAACCTTCTACAACTTTTACAAACAGGACCCCTATTTAAAAACCCTTTTGTTTAATGTACTTTTAATATCTATAAAGTATATATAGGCTATTCTATGTATGTAAAAATTATGATCAAATATCTACGATTCACAATTCAATTTGATTCACGATTCGAAAAATACCAATTACGATTCACAAATTGATTCACGATTCGACAACTATGAACTCAATCTTTTGAAAGCAAAATTTCAAAAGAATAAAAGATTCTTCTTTTATAGCAGAATTTTGCTTTAAAAGAAACTGCCGATGCATAACAATCCATTACCACTAGGATTTGTGAGAAGGGAAAAAAAGGAGTGGTGGAAGATGTTTTATATCATAATATTCATATTTTTTACACAGACCCATACAACTCATTGGGAGCAGAAAAAAAATGCACAAGAAAAAGACTAAATACAAATCAAAAAGTAAATCCTTACCAACGTTGCAGTGGTTGTCTCATTCACAGCTCTGCCATCATAGTTCGAATGACTGAATCATGAAAAAGAAACAATTAAAAGTTAGATGAGGTGCCATAATTGTTCTCAGAAGGCTGACAGTGTCCTCCAGCTTCAGAGAATAGGGCCTGCGATAAAGTGATTTTACTAGGCCCTTGACCTTTCAGCCAGAAGCAACCATTTCAAGTAAGAAAATGTGCTCATTCAGCTAGAAGTAATCATTCCAAGTAATAAAAATGTGCTTTAAGTAGTGCAGATGACCTTTGTGCAGATGGATAACCAATTGTGTTGTAAGCAGAATTACCAATTCCAGGCGTGTAACCGCTGCCAACACCTGCTAGTGCCCAAGCGTGCAAAACATGTGCAATGTGAGCTTTTAGAATAATGTGTCTCCATGTGACTAACTAACTAGCATTCCAGCATCAGTTTAGAAAAGCACCAATGACAACATCCAAAAAATAAGCAACTCGTGAGAAAGAGATTCTGAGGCATCATAGAGATCAACCTTATTCTTAATAAATAATCCAGTAAAAGGGAGAAAAAGTACTATAAGGAAAATTGTTGAGACAAAGAACTCCTAATGCAAACACAACATTGTCCGTGTTCCTCTAACCAATTCATTGCAGCAATCTTACCAGTATCAGGAATTCCCCTAGAAAATGCAGCAGATCCTTTAATTCTCTTCTCTGATCCAGATTTTGCATCATCTAATCAACATGTTCATACAATTCAGTTTTGCAACAGTTAACAGAAGTAAAACATAGGCATCAGGAATAATGAAGACAACATACCAAATCTTGAGCGCTTAGACCTCGAATTAGATTTTGCAAGATCAATATATAAGGTGGACCCTTTCTCCAGGTCAAAAACCATTCCCTGCATAAAAGCAGATATAACCAAAAGATTTTAATTCTATACCACATATGGAGTTTTATAACATTGTAGCACAATAACACCTCCACATAAAGACTAATTTTAATTTTCTGTACCAACAAACCTTGTGGCATTCTATCAGAGATTCTCCGATGTCCATCGCTTAAGGGACCAACCAATATCAAATACATTTTCTCACAAGAGCACAAGACAAATGTGAGGTGTATGAAGATGTAGCTAATACTGGCTATCAATTGATGATATTTAGCATCAGCGAAAATTCTCTAGACTGCATTCAGAATTACCTTGTACTTTATGCATAACCTTCCTCAGTTATCATGCTTTTAAACAGATACACAAGTAACCATGGTGTGTTATACCTAATATGACTATTAGATAAGAACACAAGCTAATAGACAAAGTGTATGTCATAATACTGGTTATAATTAGTTACACAGCCTACAACCAATGTGAGAACACAACCTAATAGACAAAGCGTATGTCATTATACTTAGTGTATGACTATTAGATAAGAACACAACCTAATAGACAAATCGTATGCCGTAATTCTGGTTGTACTTAGTCATACAGCCCATCACCAATGTGAGAACTATTTTCACTCAAGCAAGTCTAATGACCACAGTACAGGGAACATCCTAGTACAATACGAGGAGAATGATCATATGAGGAGCACAATCAAGAGAATTACAATGGCGAAAGATCCTTGTGGATTCGAGAGAGAAATGTACATAATATAGCAGAACCTACGTTCATAAGACCACTATTTGTTTTGGCTGCATCTAATATACAATTGAACATCAAAGCGTGTAAACATCTATTTACTTAGCCCACGTTCCTGTGGGTCACCTGTTCAAAGTTCAAACTTCAAAGCAAGGAAATGCCATAAATGCCATTTTCTTTTATAACGTCATACTGAGGTTGGTCAGCTAAAATTGGAAAAGAAATGCATGCAAGCAGACAATTCCATGTAAAAGGCCTTAGATATTGATCCCTTGCTGGGTGTAGACAAGTCTCAAAGAGAACTGATGCCGAAGCAAAAAAACAAAGGGAGAGAGCGAACACACAAGGGGCCAAAGCACTAAATCTCAAGCACACACAATATTATTAATCAAAAGCTAGTGACTACATCCATAACCACCTTATTTAAGAGCTTGACTCTAACATAAAAGGAAATATAAAATAATCTAAATATTAATTAAATAACTACTAATAAAATAAATTAACTACCAAGGACAATTATTGGACCAAAAATATTTATTCACTCGCATCGAGCCCTTGGGCTTAACTCGAGGCTTCCAAATTGGATATAGGCTCTCTAACCAATCAAGGGCTACACCATCAAGAACCCCATGAGTCTTAAATCACATAATGGCCCTGCTTAACTTAGCACAGATCACACTTGTGAGGCCAGCCTCATGCCTATAATGTCTGTGTCAGACAAAAAAGATTGCTAACTTACTTGTAACAGAATCTATGCTATTGGTCTTTTACAACGGTATTCTTCACAACTTTGCAACAATTGATCCCTTATAGAATTTGTGATACATTGGTGTCTTGATTTGAGATTTAATGAATACATAGCCTCAACTCCTGTGTTACAAAACAAAGTTTTTTATAACATTTACGCTGGTCCTTGCCGTTCAACCCCACGTATCTGTAAAATCAAGTTTGATCTTAAAATTTTGCTCATGGATTTTAAAATATCTGATGGGTTTATATCATGATAGAAAATATCACTTTTAAGATTTCAATTGCACTTTTATTATAAGAACTCAACAGTTTTTCCAGTAAGCATAAGAACTACAAAAAGTATGTAAAGCTCACCAATCCATCAATATTAGTTGTATTAAGAAGATTTCAAAACTTAGTCCCCAGAAAAGAAATTCCATCATGAAGTAGAAGCAGAAGAATTTCCAGGAAAAATAATAAAGAGCTAATATTCTAAACCTCTGCAATCATCTGATAAATCCGATAAAAAAATGCTACAATTGTGTAACTCGAAGATAACTAAAATAAGAGCTCTTCCTGATATATTATCTCAGTTGAAGACAAAAAAATCATGTACAGTAATTCTTCAAATGACTCAGTCCCCGATGAGCAGTCGCACATTATTTTCTACTGTTGATAATAGATCACAAAATAACCACAGCTTTCACAAAGCAACAAGTCACTATGTACACGAATTTCTAATCATTGTATAAATATCCGAGAAAGATGCACTTACATTCAGTGCCTGCATTGCTGCGATAGCTGAATGTTGATCCACAAATACAGCAAAAGCGAATGGCTGTGAACACCCAGGAGCACGTTACAGATCAGCAACTTGCAAGAGGAAATGGGACATAAAAATGCATAATACTAAAATTCAGGAACAAGGGTTGCTCACAAACATATATATAAAAAAGGTCAACATGGACCACTTCATGTAAAGCTCAGCACCTTATATCCCCTTAACACTTGTATACAAAATGGGCACAATATTATATTGACTTTAGGGGTATAAATCTATCAGACAAAAAATATTTATGATTTTACAATAGCAAGTCTTAGTGCAAAGGCTAGCATTTAGATGCCAGCTCTTTCTACAAACCAACCTTGAGTCATCACTCCTTTTACAAACCAATTCACTTCTTAGCACTGAGAGATAAGCCTTCATAAAAGTTTCATAATTATGGCTTGCATCCAATGTGCTCAAATCCTATTAGGGCAATCCAATAGTACATATCAGGGATCAATCTACAAGGTTCAGATTGCATCATAAAGCAACGAAAGGGGCAGGATTTTAGTCCTAATTCCTTCTGGAGATGGCTAAGAAAATAGTCCTGCCACCTCAAAAGGAGAAGGTTCAGAACTATGGTATCAGTGGGAACAAGGGCCATTTGTGTCTTGATTATTAGATAGTTTATAAGTAATTCACAGTTTGTTTGAATACTGCATGAAAATCAAAATATCCCATCAAGTGGCACTGTTGAATTTTCAGTAATATTTGAATTAACAAACTAATAAACTGATATATCTCACTGGTGATGCCCACTAGGAAAAGAACAAACAAGTCTCTCTGCCTATGGCCTTTTGTGTATATCATGAAATGACTCTCTTTTAATATTATCATTATGATATGCAGTTAGAACCCCATTTTGCAGCAATAACTACATGCTAGAAGATGGAATATACCCGTAGGCTCCATATGGCATGAAGGCACCGTAGAATATATACTTTTCTATAAGCACTGTAAAATCTACACATTTATACCTTTGTAAATACTAATACACTTGTAGAAAATATATATCATGTGGAACATATGAGACAACAAGAATGGATGTAAATAAGCCAATCAAAGCAATTCAAGGTGGTCAGATTAGGAGGTTTGTTTTTCTTGTTTGGCTTTTGGACAATGAATTTTTAGCCACGCTTTAATAGGGGACGGGGGCCGTGGACGTGGAGGATTTTCTTCTATTGGGCTTTTGGACAAGAAAGCTCTTTTTATAGACCTTTATGTAAAAAGGTTATTTTCAGGTCAATTCACTCTACCCCTTGTACTTTGTCTTGAAAGCATATACACCCCCTCAGCTTAAAAAATCTAAGCTTATGCCTGTTTCAGTTTAGGACCAAGTGAAACTATTAACTTTTTGTACAATTAAATGGTGCGTATACCTCTTGTGAACCAAATACAACTTGAAGTTTTTTAAATAGATAAATGACTATTATACTGTCAAATGTCTTGTATATACATTTTAGAGAGAGAAAAAATAGAGAAGATTCTGCCCCTCAATGCTTCTTCTTCTTCCTCCATCCAAAGCTCTCGCATGCAGTCTATTTTGCTTCTCTTCTTGGTGTTCTGAAGTTTGTGAAGTTGTCAATTGTTGAACTAATCTGCCAAAATATAGAATGAGTGACAGACCACGAGGACTGTGCAAGTGTTCTAGAGTGGCTCTGGCAGAATAAGAAAGTTGAAAGTCAGACATTGATTTGTGTTGTTGGTTGCTTCTGTGGCACTATAGTACCCTTGGCTATAGGGACTTTAAAACGGTGAATTTTTTGTTTCTATGGGCTATGAATGAGATACATCTAATTACTGGTGAACATATTTTTGAAGGACTCTCATACTAGGTTTTAAGGAATACATAAATAAAAAAACGAACAGATGGTTTGGGGAAGTTGAATACCGAGGTAAAATTATTGATGAAAAATTGTGATTAGTAATTTAGTGTGAGTAGTGGTTATTGGTTATTGCAAATTCATAAGGCATCTGCACGTATAAAAGTAGGGTAATGATATAGAAAGAGTGAGAAATGGTTGTCGGCGATTGCTTTGGGTAGTTACAAGTAGTAGGGTGGGCCTGGTGGCATGGTACATTAGTGGTGGTGTGAGTTACATATGTAACAGAGATAGAGAGAAAGAGAGCGACAGATTTGTATAAAAAGTTTTGAGCGATAAATGGGAAGGAGAGAGAGTAGATGGGAAGTGGTTTTGAATGTGTAATTTTGTTGTTTTACAGAAATTGTTAGCACAGTCCACGTTTTCAATTTAGTCCGGAGTACAAGGTATACATGGAGGGCATTGAAGTTGAGGAGTGTGTATGTTTACGGGACAAAGTACAAGGGTGATAAAGTGAATTTTCTCACTTTTTAAATTTCTGCCGAGCCCTTGGACACTGGTGTTTTTTACCTTGTAGGGTTTTAGGCAACGAGGATTTTTATTCTAGGGCCATTTGACAAAGAGCAAAGTGGATAAATATTTAGGACATTTTGAAAATTGGGGCCCTTCGGTCAGCACCCAAATGGTCTCAGCCCTAACAATTACAAATTAGCATCAAATGTTTACCCAAACCTATGTCATACGTGAGTCCTTGAACGGATAAATATAACCCTAACCACTTTCGGACAAAAGATTGTGGAGTTGAGTTGAGTCTATTTGAGTTTAAGTGGTTGACAGCAATTATAACAACTTAAGACATCATGATCAATTGAAAAACGTAGACACGCATTGGAAGTAGTTAACAGACAAAACAGAGAGCTACAATTGAAGGAATCAATACTTCCCGATAAAAATTAGCCCTTTTCTTAAGGAAGGTAAAGGGAGAAAATATTCAATTGAGTCAACTTACAACTCTAACAACTTCAAGCATTCTTTTGGTCTTCTTTATTTCAAAAGTAATAATAATAATAACACTAATATTTTTTAAGTTACTTATCCCAAAGGAAAAAAAACTACTATTCTTAAAGTTAACAATTGGAAACTGATATTGTTACAAACCATTGGGTAGAATTCACCCTTGAAACCGACTTACAAGGGGTCGCCCAAGTACTTATATACACAAAGATTTTCTTATTTTAATCAATGTAGGACAATATCCTAGCATACCACCACGCTTCACAATGGGCATCCCAACAGCCCACTCTATCGACACTGACCCAATGGTACCTCTTTTTCTATTAGCGACTTCACTCACCTGGTAATATTCTATTCAACAACTAAATTGTCTTAAACCATCCTATAGATCACCCACTCCATTGCATATTTATACTATCTATACTATTACATTAAGGGAGAGTACCTACTTGGTGTTCTTTAAAATTGAAGTCACGTGGACTTTTTTATACCCAAAATGCCCCTAACAAGTTTCCTTTCACAACTCATTTTATTTTATAATTTTGAGGATATAATTTAAAAATTTTACCATTCCACTACTATTTGTCGTAACTGGTCCAATTTTACTTACATTGTAACAGCATCAATATTGGTTTATAAAAAACTTTACATTCTCGTTCTTTCCCTTTTTTCTTGAAAATTTTATAATTTAGTATTTTTATTGCAATAAATTAAAAATTGCACACATTATGTGTGTGCCAAGAACCCTAGTTCGAACAAATTACGTCCAATCTCACACATTGACATTATAAAAACCCTTTAGTAGAACCAATGAGTAGAACTCACCCTTTAAGGTAAAAACCCGTTTACAAGGGAGGGTGCCCAAGTGGTGCTATACGCTTGCAGAGTCTCTTATTTTAATCGTATCAGATATACTGTGCATACAATCTCTCAAAAGAGTACCTGTGAAGTAGAGGTAGGGCTTCGGAGGTGAGAAGATTCGTAGCCCGGCAACTCCCGAAAGAGGTTGTAAATTTCGCGAGGCTTGACGTCTTCGGGAAGCCCGGCGACGAACAGTGTCCGTACCTGGTCAAGCGACGACGGTGGATACGGCGACGCAGCGTAGGAGGCGAATGGGGGTGGCTGATGAGGGTGGAATTGCTGGGGCAGGTGGTGTGGTTGCTGAGGAACCGCCGGCAGCGGGGGTTGCGCCGCCCCGAGCGGTGCCGGTGGCGGCGGAGGTTGGTAATAAGGGTAGTGAGGATTGTGTTGGAGGCCCGACGGAGAAGGGTAGTACGCTGCCATGTCGTCCATGGAATGATACCCAACGCGACCGCCCTAATGTGGAGCCCTAAACAGTTTTCGCCTCAAATTTTACAAGACGAGAGTGACGACTGCCGACTTCTTTTTCAGAAATCATAGTGGGGAATACGTTTTAGGGCTTAGGTGGTGTTTGTCTTAATTGATGGGAAATAATTTTCTTTTTTTTTTTCGAACTTTGTAAGAAATTAAAGTGAAAAAAATTTATTAACGACAGAAAATAAAAATTATTGAAATAACTATTTTGTTTTTTATGAGTTTTCTTTTGATTTTAGTTAAAAAAATTAATTTTAAATTTTTTTGTGATAAAATAATTTAAAAAATATAAAATTTAGACTAAAATTTTAAAAAAAATATTAAAAATGAAAAATAGCAATTTGGAAGGTACTTCCCCAAATATATCACCTTAAAAGTGTCTTCATTTATTTGCCCAATAAATTGGGAATTTTAATGCAATACAATCACTTGAGTGTGTTTATTAGGCCCACTTGAAATGTTTTAAATAGTTTGATTTTATAAATTTTAATTTTTTTAAAAAAAATAGAAATAAAAAAAATTAAATTATTTCTAATAATTTTTTGTAACAATTTTTTTTTGTTTTTTTTTTGTTATTATTAAAAAATCAATATGTTCTTATTTTTTATTTAAAAATTATAGTGTTTGAAATATTAGTACGATTTTTTAAATTATATGAAAAGAGTATTTTTAAAATTAAAGCTATTATAATCGTTTTACTTCTCAAAAAAAATTATATTTAAGATGTGTATAGCCTTTTTTACTTAAAAAATTGTGAGAAAAAAAAATATTAGTGACTTTTTAAATAAGTCTAACACTACAACTTAAAAACTAATTCAAAATTAAAAAAAAATTAACTTTTAAAAGAAGTCAAACTGGGGTTTCACATAAAATTAGTACGATAGAGCCTCATTATTTATTTTCTCAACTAAAAATTAATACAATACAGTCTCCTTATTTGTTTAGTCGACCAATCATTCGTATTGAATTATTGAATTAAATATACGTTATATAAGGTATTAGATTAGAATATTTCATACCATAAAAATTGTGGTATTAGGACAATTAAAATTTTTGAAATAATTCTTACTTCATATGATTAAAAAAAATTATAATTTTTATTCAATTATAAACAATACAATTCAATTTTATTGTATAGCTAATACAATTTTATTCCACTATATAATCAATACAATTAATCTCATCATATCGTATGATTAATACAATTTAATTTTACCCTACAACTAATATAACGTAATTTCACCATTTATCTAAATTCTAAAATCAAACGAGCCTTATAACCCTCCCGTTCTCGCCTACCTAGGAAATGTGGTATTGAAAATTTTTCATTTCTGTAAAATTCCTCATATTTTAATTGCTATTGAATTTTTTTTGAGAAAATTCAAGTTTCTTCAACTGAAAAAATTCCTCACATTTACAATTTAAACTTTTAAAAATTTCTCAATTTCAACAATAAAGATTTTCCAGTTACAAAACCATGAAATGAAATCTCTCGGATTTCCAAATTAAAAATCTAAGATTTTCTCAATTTCAACGATAAGGATTTTCCAGTTACAATTTCAAATTTCTTGATATATAATTTCACATCCAGCTTGAATTTTATTATATAAAATTTCGATAAATGGGTTTCATATGTGTACAATGGAAGTGATGTGTGTTAAAGTATAAAGCTCAAAAAAGGCACGCACATCTACTCTAGACACAGCTAAAAAAAAAATTGAATTAACAAAAAATCGACTGGGACCTAAGGTACTATAAGTTTACACGGTACACTCAAATATTGAGAATTATTAAATACACAACATTTTAATTTAGTACAAATATTACATGCATTATAATACTTGTACACGAAGCATAAATATTGATCTAAACCATAAAACCTGGCTTACATTTGATAATTGAACTCGCAATTTAAACCACCAGACATTTTAGTAATATCGTTAGGTGAGTAAATAAATTTAGAAATAATTATACTTACCTTCCTGAAGTTTAAACTTATTACCGGAACCTCCTCTTAGATTTAATTTTAATATCAATTGCATCCTAACTGTTAAAATTTTCGTTGAAATTTAACGAATATCGCCCCTCCCACCCCCAAAACCACCATTCAAACCACATTTTTCTCCCACATTTTTCTCCCAGAACCACCATTCTCACCCAAAAACTACCATTCCCAAAACTACTCTTCCGTTGAAATTTGAAATGGAAATGGTAATTTTGAAAGAAAATATAGTTTGAAAAGTGATTGTGGAGTGAGAATGATAGTTTTAGAGTGAGATGGGCGATTTTCATTAAATTTCAACAGAAATTTTAACAGTTAAAGTGCAATTGATGTTAAAATTAAATCTCATGAGAGATTAGTATAATTTCAGAAACCACATGAGAGGTCCCTGTAATAAACATAAACCTCAAGGGAGATAACTGTAATTATCCTATAAATTTATTTTCCTGTTTGCAGTATCACAAGGAAGGCGTCTACTCAAGACTTCGTAAAATAAACCAACCTGACCGGAACACAAAGCTTGAAAGTAAATATGTTATTGCAACCATCAAAAGTGACTGAACCAGAACATAGATACGCGCGCGCACATACATGCATACACTCACACAAACATACACACACAATGTAGTAAATGGCAGTTCTTTAAGGTGGTTCACCCAGAATTCAAATATTATTAGATTCTTGGCAGTTTGGCAGCTTTGCTTGTTCTTGATTTGTTTGGAAGATAATAAAAAACATACAACACAATCATAATACAAAGACCTGATATAAAATGGAGACATAGTTCATCACTAAAGCAGACACCAATGAGCATCCTTGGTCGGTTCTAACGTTATATATCAACAAACGTTAATTCGAATCAAGAGAAAACCAAAAGCAGTTCAACCGAGCAGATACAATATGGCAAACCTTGACAGTTACCATGTATTAGTAACTTCTAATGAAAGCCCAATTCAATATCTAGACCAGAGGTGGGTATTGCTTGGCCTGCTGTCGGACGCGTCTTTTGTACTCCACAGTGTCCTGCATTAGATTTTGCACGATTCAACAAGGAACGACACATCATCAACTCCCATCTTACCCTCTCATTTATAAAAGTATCTTATCCACATTTTAGAATTCCACATAAATTAGCGTGCCTTTGGACTAAAAAAGCCTATGGTTTTTTTCAAATCTTTTTTTTGTCATGTTTGGACTTCTTTTATTTTTTGGTCCATTTTTTACTTTTTCGGTTCCTTCTGATAAAAAGAATGTAAAACGTCCGCCCGTTCAAGTTTTTAAAGAAGTTCACAAAAGAAGAAAAGAAACCACAAAAAATCTATTAAGTGGCTTTTTTGTCTTATATGAACCTTTTTTATTTCTTGATTAATTTTTCTACTTTTATGATTTCTAAGGATGAGGAGAACCTAAAAAGTATACTCATTTTAGCTAATGCTAAAAAAATTTACTAAAGACGAAAAAAACGTATAAAAAAGCTAGACCAAAACCATGATTCAGCCCCTACAAACCTCCAACCATTACTTGATTTCTAATTTTCTAGGGCTCACCATGTCTTAAGGGCCCCATTAAAAATAGTAACCAAACATGAACTTGGCCAAATATTTGAGGTACTCAGACCTTTTCGTGTTTAAACTTTCTTCAGCAACACTTTAGAGTCATTCGTAGTTACAAGCATAGGGCAAATGTACGGGCTAAACTTTTGCACTCAACTCCTCCAAGAATGCAAATTCCTCAATCATTTGCTTCTTAAATAGGAGCAATCACATGGTGGGTCCTAATTTTGAAATAAATCAAGCTGCACACTATTGTTGGTCAAATGCAGTCAACAAAGAGATATCCCTTTGTCATGTTCAACTTGTCACTATTCAAAGGACTTTACCATCTTTCCGCTAAAAATGAAATTTTTTTTTTCAGTATCACATCCATTTTCCATTCAGGACAAAATGACAAAGCCCCTCCACACCTTGATGTGCTAAAACATGATTCTAAAATGACAAAGCCAAAGGCTTCCCCACACATTGTTGATATTAAGAGAAAATACAGAAATGCCAAGGGGGCTGGGGTATTTATCTATAAGAGAAGCAGCAAAACCTGGATAAAGAGGTGATATCCTTTTCATGTTTAAACTTTCTTCAGCAACACTTTAGAGTCATTCGTAGTTACAAGCATAGGCAAATGTATGGGCTAAACTTTTGCACTCAACTCCTCCAAGAACACAAATTCCTCAATCATTTGCTTCTTTTCTTAAATAGGAGCAATCACATGGTGGGTCCTAATTTTGAAATAAATCAAGCTGCACACTATTGTTGGTCGAATGCAGTCAACAAAGAGATATCCCTTTGTCATGTTCAACTTGTCACTATTCAAAGGACTTTACCATCTTTCCGCTAAAAATGAAATTTTTTTTTTCAGTATCACATCCATTTTCCATTCAGGACAAAATGACAAAGCCCCTCCACACCTTGATGTGCTAAAACATGATTCTAAAATGACAAAGCCAAAGGCTTCCCCACACATTGTTGATATTAAGAGAAAATACAGAAATGCCAAGGGGGCTGGGGTATTTATCTATAAGAGAAGCAGCAAAACCTGGATAAAGAGGTGATATCCTTCAGTCTGTGCAGGATCAGCAGGGTTGGGCTGGTCCAACAAATCCTGGATGCCAACAAGAATTTGTTTCACTGTAATCGCTGGTCTCCATCCCTAAAAACAACAAAAAAATCACCAAATATTCAGGGGCACACTAAATCCAACTTAAACATCAATCCATGTACTGACTAGCACGTGTTAGAAAGATGCAGGGTATACTTACACTATCTTCATTAAGGATCGAAAGGCAAACGGTTCCAGAGGGGTAGACATTAGGGTGGAAGAAACCCTGGGGAAATTTACACTTTGGTGGTTTGCTAGGGTAGTCTTCGCTAAAGTGGATTGTAAGTGGGAAGTAGCCCCCCTCCCAGTCAGTCTGCAACCGTTATCCATTATCAATTGTAAACGCAAGCCAAACCAAAATGAAAAACATGGTTACAATCAAGAGAAGTAAATTTGTTTTAGTTTTGTTCATTGGTTTACACAACTTTATTTATTTGCCTTTTTTCTGGATAAGCCCTTAGTGATTAAGGGAGAGGAAATAGAATAAAGAAGGCAAGGCATGGAACCATGAATAAAACTTGCTGTACACAGTTCTAGGATAGAACCTAAACCACAAAATAGACCATAAATCAACAACCAAAATAATTCCGGAGAAGATTAAGTATAATAAATTATACACAATGACAGTACAGGAATTATCTGAATTGCTCCATAAATTTGCAAGAAAATTAAACCTTCTGAGCTATTAATACCAAGACAGCGGCCTCCGAGACTCACATTCAGCAAGCATAATAAATCCATCAGATTGATAAATGGATTTGCATTCAAACATAAGAACCATTCTGATCCCGATACATAAATGTAATGACTAAATGAAAGTGGCAGCAAATTCCTCCCATCATGATTATTGAGAATATTTAGGTAAATGATTAGCAGAACAAACAGCAGGAAAACATAGATTGGCATTAGCAATAACTCGACCATACAAATACAATTTAGTTTTTTTTTAAATGACATTCTTAAAGGAGTGTAAACCCATTACTCATTTTGCACTATCCCAGCAATGATCTCTCCAATTATACATTTATTCCATTATTTACCTTTCCTTCAGAGAAGTGACAAAATACCTAATAAAAAGCACCAAGGGACTAATCTAGTTTGACTAATTTGCACCAACAAACACGACTTGTTCAACTCTATCATACAGTAATCCATACAACAATATATTAAAAATATTCTTCATATATGAAGCATAATGATAATACATTTTGCAGCTGAATACCACAATAATCTGATAAAACTGGATAAATCAAGTTGATTTCATGTTATTCAGTTATCCAAACATCAATTTTGACCAAAATCTAGTCCCGGATTGTTGTAAAGATGATTTATGCCAAGCTCTTATTTGGAAAAAAACTAGTCCTACTTGCCTACATGATTTTATTCTTATATTGCAGGACGAAATTTGAATTGAACTGAATTTCGCATCTTGTTAACAATGAGGAACAAGCAAAAGCAACTAACAGATCCACTTTCATACCCATTATAGTGTATACCATAGTTGTCAATATCGGACAATACGCGATACGTATCGCACGATACATATTGATCAAAGACTGTTTCGAGCCGTATCGCTCAATTGTATTGCCGAACCAAGAAATTGTGCAACACATATACTATATCGAACGATATATAGTGAATCGTATTGAAACTTGGCTTATATCAAACATATATATTATTTCCAAACATATATATCAAGTAAATCATCAAACGCAACAATTTAATAATACATTTTCAAATTCAGAATGTGATTTTAAAAATGTATTAAAAAGATTACAACAAACAACATCAACTCTCCCTGATTTATATCAGGAAGTCAATCAATTAAAACAAGAAATTAAATAATTACAAAATCGAATTTCTCTTCTAGAAAATGACAAAAGAGAACCCTTACCATTCTCTTTTGATCCATCTCCCAGTATAAATGAAACTAATATAAAAATTGGAAAGAATAAAAATTCAAGAACCACATCTTAATCCTAATTTAACAATAAATGATTCAAACTTTCCATCTTCAAATCAAATAAAAATAAAAATAAAGGAATAAAATTTCAAGAACCAGATCCTAATCCTAATTTAACAATAAATGATTCAAACTTTCCATCTTTAAATCAAATAATGTTTCAAAAATGGTATATCAAAATTCATCTTGTTGTCCAAAATGATTTTGTGGTTAAAGCCATGACTCTAGTAGCCTCTAGACCAAATCTTAAATGTATTAGAGAAGGTTTAATACTTACAAAATATTTTGAAAAAACAAAACAAAATCTCCATACTGTTGATGACAGATCCATGAAAATCAATTATAAATTATCTAATGCTTATATATGTAATCAAGGTATATGTCTTCAAACCAAATTTCTCCTTGTTCAAGATTTATCTCAACATATGATATTAGAAACTCCTTTCCTAACCTTAATTGCCCCATTTACTGTTACTCACTAAGATATCAGTACAAAATTATTCGAAAATGAAACTTTCCAATTTATATTTCCTCCACAACCTCATACTGTTAAACAGATAGTATTAAACTTAATGAAGGCGTTAACCCTAATAGGGCACGCAACGGTTTATTTATTGAATAACAAGACCACATCAAAAGATATGGTATGCTCACCCACACCAAATAATAATAATAAAACTAATACCCCCTCTCAAGCTGGCGCATATATATCTAACATGCCAAGCTTGTCACAGATATATCGAACCCGAGGACCCGGAACTGATTTAGTTAAAATATTTGCCAATTGCTCTCCAGTACGAATGGAGCCAAACACGATCACACCATTCTGATACTCGCACCGACTGAAATGACAGTCCACCTCGATATGTTTCGTGCGCTCGTGAAATACTAGATTTGTAGCAATATACACTGCAGATTTATTATCACACCAAAGTTTTGTTGGGCCAGGACAGGGATCACCCAACTCACTAAGCAACTGACGGAGCCATAAAATCTCAGATGTTGCCAGAGCCATGGCCCGATATTCGGCTTCAGCACTCGACCGAGAAACCACATCCTGTTTCTTACTCTTCCAAGAGATAAGATTGCCACCAATAAATATAGAGAATCCAGAAGTGGACCTCCGATCAATGAGGCATCTGGTCCAGTCTGCATCAGAATACCCTTCCATCATAGAGTGACCATGATCACTAAAATGTAGCCCCTTACCAGGGTTACTGTGAAGATGTCGTAAAATTCGAACCACGGCATTCCAATGTGGGACCCGAGGCGTAGCCATGAATTGGCCCACCACACTCACAGGAAAGGCGATATCTAGTCTTGTCATAGTTGTCAGATAGTTCAATTTTCAACCATTCTTCTATATCGGTCAGGATGAGGAAAAACATCACCCTCATCAGGGAGGAGTTTGACACTCGGGTCTATAGGTGACTCGATCCCCTTTGCTCGCATAAGTCCCGCATCAGCTAAAATATCCAGCACGTATTTCCGCTGGGAAATAAAGATACCCTTCTTGCCGCGTGCTACCTCAACGCCGAAAAAGTATTTCAATTCTCCCAAATCTTTAGTTTGAAACTAAAATTTCAAAAATAGCTTCAACTTAGAAATGCCTACCGTATCATCCCCTATAATAATAATATCATCAAAGTAAACGACTAATAGAATACAGCCAGCAGAGGAACGCCGATAGAACACAGTGTGGTCTTTTTCGGACTGTAGAAGACCAAATTGGCACATAACCATGCTAAAGCGGTCAAACCATGCCTGTGGAGACCGCTTCAATCCATAAAGAGAGCGATGGAGACGATATACCAGTTGAGAGCCCCCTTGAGCAACAAAATCAGGGAGATTACTCCATATAGACTTCCTCTTGCAAATCGCCGTGAAGAAAAGCATTCTTCATATCAAGCTGATACAAAAGCCAATGGCAAGTGGCAGCAAGAGACATAAATAGGTGAACAAAGGCTATCTTGGCAACGGGAGAAAAGGTCTCAAAATAATCAATTCCAAACGTCTGAGCATGCCCCTTGGCAACAAGATGTGCTTTCAAGCGGGCAAGAGAACCATCAGGATTGAGCTTGACTGTGAAGACCTATTTGTAGCCTACCTGTTTACCTTCCAGAAGAGAAACAAGGGACCAAGTCGATGTGGACTCAAGAGCCTGCATATCCTCCAACATAGCACCCCGCCAGCCAAGGTCGGCTAAGGCCTCCGTAACAGTACGAGAAACAACAGCCTGATTTAGGGTGGCAATACAAGCCTGTAAGGAGGCGGAAAGACCCTTGTAGGAGGTGGTATAGAGAGGATGATCCCTGCAAGTCCGATAAGATTTTCGAGTAGCAATAGGAGCAGTATCGTCAAGAGGAAGAGGATCCACCGACGAGGAGACTAGCTCAGTAGAGGAGAGGTCCAATGAACCTGAAGAAGTGGATGGAGAAGGCAGCGAGGACCCCGCAGTAGGAGAAGCACCTGCAGAAGAAGACAAGGGCAAGCAAGACACTAAAAAATAAAGACTTTGAATATCAGAACTCCCAACCCCCGACACAACCGAATCCGACGCAAAAAAGAAAGGAGTAGACTCCACAAAGACAACATCCCGGAAGACAAAGAACTTGTGTAAAGATGGACAAAAATAGCGGTACCCCTTCTGAGTCTTCGAATAACCAAGAAAAATACATTTGACAGCCCGAGCATCTAACTT
>JAOTRH010000001.1:21274223-21295200 GCA_034768845.1 Heliamphora exappendiculata | reverse complement strand
TACTGAAAATCATGTTTTTAGTATTTAATTTTATTTTAATAAAATTATTTTTTCATTTTATGAGAATCTTTATGAGCAATATATGCATATCATTTATTTGTTATGCATGGATATCCAATATTCTGTATAATATTTAATCTTGTGTGTAGAGCACGGTTTACACACAGAAGATCAGATTTTAGATTCTTACAGAATATAAATTTTATGTTCACAGTTTAGATGGAAATAGACATACTATCGATACGACTGTGGTACAGAGTTTTAGTAGGCATGTCATGGTTACTGGAAACAGATAATAGCGTCGTCTATTGTTCCGACTCTCTGTGCCAGCACACTTTGTGTGTATTGAACGGAACATTTGAGATAATTAATTTAATACTGACTATATAAATTAATTCGCACTCTAAGGTTATTATGAATAGTGCTTATCTTCTTAATCCTAAAATAATTATTGATTTGCGTATATTTAATATTCATTAGTTTGATTTATTAGAGGGTGCAATCTTATATGGGTCTATATTTCCGGTGAGTTGGATAGCGGTATTATTTATATGGCGAATATTAATTATTGACAGAATTCACGTCGCGAAAGATCGAGATTGATGATACTCCCTTAAAGAAGTTTATAAGTTTTGATCGGGCGAAACTCTGCAGGTGGATTTGATTATCTGGCGGTCAAATAAGTTAAGCGAAAGAGCTTAAGAAATATCAAGATGCCGATTAAATTAAATTATCAGTAATTAAATTTAATTAACGGGTATCAAAAATCTTAATGTGGGGAGAAATAGTAAGTATTTAATAACAGGAGATCAATGCAACAAGGTCTTGAGATTATGGGTCAGTGTGCAATTACAGTTATTTAGTGGTGTGAATTGTAATTCAGTGTTTTATGAAAATTACAGAAATCGCTGCGTCTTTCCATAATTGCAGAAACCGCTGGTAGGTAGTGTTCCACTAGAAGTCATACTCATAATTGCTCCCCAGGTCCCTGCTGTAATCTTATATATACGCGGGTAGACTGAATCAGTTTAAAATAATGATATCATATTTTATCTTTCAAGACTAAAGATATCTGGGTTCTGCCGGTACTAGTTCTCGATAGTCCGTAGCCTACAGTACGTTCGAGGATCGCGTAAGGGAATATAGTAGAAGATCTGACTGGAGATTCAATTAGGAATCAAATCGTAGTTGAAGAATAGATTAACCAAAGGTATTCTTCTAAATTAACTTTGGTTGCACGGGTTTTATTTTGATTGTTCGACGTTAAAAGTTTTATCTGGAGCCAGTTTCGGCGTTTGCCTGTTCAGTTAATTTCTTATCAAAAATAGTTTGCAAAAATAATGATCTTAGCAGTTTTGTCTTCAACAATTGGTATCAGAGCCGTTTTATTTTTCTTATTTACGATTATCAGGACCGAATAGTTTTAGAACTGTTGCTAACTTTGTTTTGTAGGCATTTTAAATTTCGATTTTATGATCATAATTTATTTTCATATTTGATTTAATGTGTGGATGATGATGATTATTATTTTTTCACGGGGATTGACTATGATAGATTAATTTTTTTAAAATCGAATATGAGCCTATGGTACATAGGTTTCGATATAAAAATTTTATGTTTTTTAATTTTTTTTTCTAATTTATTAGAAAGAAAAAAATAAGAACAGGTATGGAAGAACGAATGCGGCGGCAACCGACGGTGGTTGGCGGCGGCAACTGGTGTTTTTTTTTGCTTTTCAATTTTTTTTGAATTAAAAAAAAGTGCAAAACAGTCGCCGCAGCAGCCAAATAGAAAGTTTCAGCGACGCAAACAGCAGCCAAATAGAAAGTTTCAGCGAAGCAAACAGCAGCAATTTCAGCGATGCAAATACAGCAGTTTGGTTGGATGCAGCTTGGTTGGCAGTGTTTCTTTTTAAGTAAAATACTAAAGAGATTTTCCATCCAAACATAAGAAGTGTTTATCCAAACAAGGAAGCTGATTCAGAATTTTTTTTTTAAGTTTATCCTTTTAAACATGAGACTGAAACTCTTTAAAATTTTGATTTGATCATAAAATTAGGATATATTCATCTTGTATTTAATTTATTTATTAACTGCGTGAATGATAAATATTAGTTTTATTTATCCTGTTAATTTAATTAGTTCGAATATTCGATTTTAATTAAAATATTTTGTAATAAAAAATAAATAAAAAATTAATTAATTTTAATTAAATAAAAAAACTATAGATATTTTATTTTTTTACAAAATATCACGTTTAAGATGATTTTTAAAAAAAAAATCAGATATCTTAGAAAAATGAGAAAATTAATTCCGAATTTTGTATTAATTAAATAAAAAAATATTTAATCAAAATAAATTATTAATTTTCAAAAAATGTGGGACGATAAATAAAATAAATAAATACCTTTAATAATTACCTTAGCTGAAAAGTTACAAGAAAAATTGTACATTTATTAAATTTTATTTGTTACGCATTTAAATACGAAAAAATTGTTTGATAAATCAGAATATTTGGAATCATGTACACGGAAAGATATTTGATTTTTTCAGATCATGTGACTTTTGAAGTTAATAAATTTATTTTAATTAAACAGATTTTTATAACCCTAAAAAATGATTTAAAAATCTAAGTGGGCGATGAAATTTATTCATAGATAAATCCCGCGGTCTCCATCACCAGTTTGTAGGTGATGCAATTAAATTCTGCGTGTTGTCAGTAATGCATTCCTCCCAATCGAACAAATTAATTACGGTATCGCCAATACAAATCTCATTTAGGGATAATTCTGAATAATTATTAATGTTGATCACTTTTTCTTCTTAAGGGTTCATTACGAAGTGATTAATTTGGGATTAGGTGATGGTTAACACTTAGATGTATATAATAGTATTCTCTCAATCTAAGTCACTGCTATTATATATTAGATCGAAGTTATGTCAGCTATTTAATTTTATTTGGTATGGTCAGTTGCCTAAATAGTAAAATTAGAAGGAATTGGCTTGTCTAGTCTTATGAAGGATAGTAGATGTTCTCCCATCGAGGCATGCTATTCACAGATTATTAGGCTGCTGGCGAATTAATTTTAAAATGGTAGAGGGAACCAAATTAAAATAAATTCAAAATTTTGATCATCATAAATAACAGTTTTATTTAATTATGTGATTCTTAAAAATAAAATAGATTTCAACCCACTAGTTTTAATATTCAAAGAAAACACACTAACGGGACTGAATTTTGTTGACTGAAAATACAAATTGGATATAGTTTTAATTACTAATGGTATTTCTCAAATACAAAGAAATGTGTCTATTTCAGAAAAAAGGTTATTCCTCGGGGCCGAAAGGCATGAAGAAGAAAAATATTTAGAAACAGAGAGACACGATTTCTAAGGTAGTTAGTGGGCCACGGACTGGTGTAAAAAAATCAAAAGACAAATATTTTCACTGCAACCAGATCTGGCACTGAAAAAAATTATATCCAGTATTTCTCAGAAGGCAGAACAAATTGGGTAATTTCTGTTCACTGGTTATGAAAACATGTTTAGCAGTATTATTTACTGGTACCTGGTGTATAGATACGGGAGTTACAAATCATGTCTGCAATTCATTGTAAGGGTTCTAGAAAACCCGACAACTTAGTGATGAGGAGATTTACCTGTATATGGGTAATAATACAAAGGTAACAATAATTGCAGTAGGAGATGCCACTCTCAATTTTGGTAGAGATCGAGTTTTAATAGTGAGAGATTATTTTTATGTACCTGTCATTATAAAAAACTTAATTTTTGTTTCTGGATTGGCTAAAGACGGATATTTGGTTTATTTTAATAACTATGTGGTTATTAAGGATAATAAACATGTTATCTGTTCTGGTACATTGGTAGATAATTTTTATATTATTACTCTAATCTCTCTTACACTGCAACTGACTGAAACGAATAACACATCTATATTATCATATAAGAAAAAGTTTCTTTTTTTAATGAACCAAACGTTTCTTTGGCACTTACGCTTAGGTCATATTAATCTAAAAGGATAAACAGACTGGTAACTGATGGACCTTTGAGTTTATTGGAAGTGGAGACACTTCTAGTCTGTGAATCTTGCTTAGAGGGTAAGATGACCAAGTGGCCCTTTTCGGCCAAAGCTTATAGAGCTAAAGAACCGTTGGAGCTGGTTCATTCTGATGTGTGTAGTCCTATGATAATCTGGGCTCGAGGTGACTTTGAGTACTTCGTAAGTTTCATTGATGACTACTCAAAATATGGATACATTTATCTGATGTACCGTAAGTCTGAATGTTTTGAGAAATTCAAAAAATTCAAGGCGGAGACGGAGAAGCGTCTAGGTAAAAGTATCAAATTACTACGATCTGACTGTGGTGAGAAATACCTCTTTGGAGAGTTTAAGGACTACTTGTCATCATAGTAGATTACATCCCAGTTGACTGCACCTGGCACTCCATAGCAGAATGGTGTAGTAGAAAGAAGGAATAAGACTCTTATGGAGATGGTAAGGTCAATGATAAGTTATTCAGGTTTATCAGATTCGTTTTGGGGACTTGCTTTAGAAATAACAGTTTATATTCTAAACTTGGTACCTTCTAAGTCAGTACGTTTTACTCCCACAGAATTGTAGATTGGGCATAAGTCTAGTATGAAATACATTCGTATTTGGGGATGTCCAACACATGTGCTGAAAGGGAACGCAGGTAAGTTGGAACCTAGGACGAAAGTCTATTTCTTTGTGTGATATCCTAAGGGAATGAAATGTGGTCTATTTTATAATCCTAAGGATCAGAAGGTCATTGTTAGCACCAATGCTCAATTCTTGGAAGAGGATTATATTATGGATTACAGGCCCAATAGCAATATTATTTTGGAAGAATTGAGAGAAAATACCAGTAGAATGAAAGAGGAAGCACAAGTCACTGATATTTCATTACCTCGTCGTAGTGAAAGGATTATCGGGACATGTGAAAATCAAGAATAGGGTGCTGACGCATTGGGTTCTGATTCTGCACAGCTTGTTACTGTTAGTACACAGACACAGGTAATGCCTCATCGTAGTGGGAGGGTTGTTCATCAACCTGATCGGTATATATTCTTGGGAGAGTCGTTTGACAAGATCTCGGCAGTATTGGATACCGAGCCCTATAACTACAATGAAGTACTACAAGACAAAGATACAGATATTTGGCAAATGGTTATGAATTTAGAGATAGAATTTATGTATTTCAATCAGGTCTGGGAACTTGTAGAACCACCCGAAGGGATAAAACCCCATTGGATGCTAGTGGATCTACAAGAAGAAGAGAGGAACAGACGGGAAGGTTGAAACCTTCAAAGGTAGGCTTTTTGCTAAAGAGTTCACTCAGAAAGAAGGGATCAACTATGAGAAAATCTTTTTGTCGGTAGCCATACTTAAGTCTATTCGGATTCTCTTATCCATTACTGCACATTTCGATTACGAGATCTGGCAAATGGATGTCAAGATAGATTTCTTTAACGAAAGCCTTGACGAGTGTATCTATATGATACAACCAGATGAATTTATTCCAAAAGGCCAGGAGCACATGTTATGCAAGCTTAAGAGATCAATTTATGGACTTAAGCAGGCATCAAGGTCTTGAAACACTCAGTTTGATCAAGTTATAATGTCTTATGATTTTGATCAAAGTCCAGATGAGTACTGTGTGTACAAGATACGTAATGAAAGTGTGGTGATCTTTCTAGTACTTTATGTAGATGATATCTTGCTCATCGAAAATGATGTGGGGGCATTATCTACGGTTAAAATATGGTTATTTGGGTAGTTCGATATGAAAAACTTGAGCCAATCACATTCTTGAGATCAAGTTTGTGCGAGATCAAAAACAAAAGATGATGGACTTATCACAACCAAATATATCGATGATATCCTTGCTCATTTTAGCATGCAGAATTTCAAGAAAAGGTTTCTCCATTTCAGGTATGGAATCACTCTATCCAAGGATCAGTGTCTTAAGACACCTGATGAGATAGAGAAGTTAAAGACGGTTCCTTATGCTTCAGCAGTAGAAAACCTCATGTATGCTATGCTTTGCATTAGACCCGACATCTGTTTTTTCGTTGGCATGGTTAGCAGATATCAGTCTAATCCAGGGCATGAGTATTGAACTGCGGTAAAGAATATAATCAAGTACCTGAAAAGGACTAAGGATTATATGTTGATTTACCAGGCAAACAGTCAAGTACCTTTGGGATACACAGACTTAGATTTTTAGTCAGGCATAGAGCTTGCATCAGGAGAGAACTTTGCAGAATCTTTACAAAGAGCTTACCGGCTAAGACTTTTGATAGTCATGTAGAGGGCTTGTGAGGCAGATGTATAGCAGCATAGTTTTGAGTATAAGTGGGAGATTGCTAGGGTTGGTATACTGAAAATTATATTTTTAGTATTTAATTTAATTTTAATAAAATTAATTTTTTATTTTATGAGAATTTTTATGAGCAATGCATGCATATCATTTATTTGTTATGCATGGATGTCCAATATTTTATATAGTATTTAATCTAGTGTGTAGAGTACGGTTTACACACAGAAGATCAGATTTTAGGTTCTTACAGTTTAGATGAAAATAGACATACCATTGGTACGACTGTGGTATAGAGTTTTATTAGGCATGTCTTGGTTACGGAAAATAGATAATAGCCTCGTTTATTGTTCCGATTCTTTGTGCCAGTACACTTTGTGTGTACTGAACAAAAAATTTGGGGTAATTAATTTTATACCGACTATATAAATTAATTCATACCCCAAGATTATTATAAATAGTGCTTATTCTCTTAATCATGAATTATTGATTTGCGTATATTTAATATTCGTTGTTTTGATTCATTAGAGCGTGCGATCTTATATGGGTTTATATTTTTGGTGAGTTAGATAGCGGTATTATTTATATGGCGAATATTAATTATTGACGGAATTCACGTCCTGAAAGATCAGAATTATCGATACCCCATTAAGGAAGCTTATAAGTTTTAATCGGGCCAAACCCTACAGATGGATTTGATTATCAGGCGGTCAAATAAGTTAAGCAGAATGGTTTAAAAAATATCAAGATACCGATTAAATTAAATTATTAGTAATTAAATTTAATTAGCGGGTATAAAAAATCTTAACATGGGGAGAAATAATGATCTTGACAGTTTTGCCTCCAACAAGCCCTACCTGCTCAGATCGGGTCGGGTTCGGTTGGGTCGACTAGATGAGTCAAGTATGTTTTACTCTATAAATAGCCAATAACCCAAAGGAAAAAGGTATTCACTCTAACATACTAGTAGAAACTCTGTCAATTTAGTCTCTCAACTTCTCTCTGTACATCTTACTCTAATCCGATCGCCAGAGGGCCCACCGGTAAAAGTCATCGGCGAGTATGTCACTCCTTTTTTATGTAGGCATACGTGGAGGACACCTGGGACGACTGGTTAGCTTGGACAGGAGCGTAGATCCCTACTTTTAAACCTCTTCAATTTGGCACCGTTTGTGGAAAATCTACTGAGAAAGCCTCAATGGCTAGCTGGGGTAACCACGCCTATGAAGAGTTGAGAGAGCAACACACATCACGTGTGGAAGCATCACGTGCAACTCACCATTAATGGAGCCTTCATCGAATGAGACATCCTGTGCAATCTAAAATCCATGTTGGTGGATCTAGAATCAACCAGAGAAGAGAGCAGACCCATGGTGGTAGCTTTCACGAAACTATACCATCTGAAGGAGACTATCCCTGACGTTACTCGTTGCAGAGGGTGGTGGAGGTGTACCAGAATGAATTGGATACACAAGACTAGCAGCTGGTTAGTCTCCAACGAGAGCTCCATGAGGTAAGAGTTTTCATGGATAGGGGACGCTCACCGGAGGTGCAGTCGAATCACCAACGGTCCGACAGAGACTAAATGGGGCACCTCAACTGTCCCCAAGCCAGTCGAAGAAATAGAAGGAGGGAACCTCCACTTAGGCGTCGAGATGAGGCTCCAGACAGGAGTCGTGTCTCGGGCTCAAAGAGGAGGAGGCAAGAATATACGTAAACCTCCAGCAACACGCATGCACCAACAGCACACCCACAAACGGAGGAACGCCAGGCTGGGCAGGAGCTTGGGCGTAATGACGAGAAGGAAGACCTCAAGCAGTGGCTGCATCTTTAGCTCAAAGGGAGGTCACAGCCGACCTCGGGAAGGTCATCCAAGGATGCTGCTTGGAGGGCGTTGGAGGAGATATCAACCTCCCCTTCACAAGAGAGGTGGATGGGGTAGATCTGCCTAGGAAGTTCTAGTCACTAAAGTTCAATCTCTACGATGAAAAGACAGACCCTATGAGTCACATAAGGCATTTCAGACAAATGATGGCTCTCTGTAATGGGAAGACACCCTAATGTGTAGGATATTCCCCTCTAGCTTGGGTGAAGTAGTATTGTGCTGGTTTGATAAACTGCATGCTGGGTTAGTTGGCAGTTGAAAACAGCTGGCCGAGCTATTCGCAACGAGGTTCATTACCAATAACAAACAACCCAGGGAGATTGACTCACTACTCAACCTCAAGAAAGCGGAGAGCGAGAACCTAAGGTCTTATACTCGGCGCTAGTAGGAGACGTTCAATGATATCGATGACTGCAACGAGCAACTTGTTGTGGCATCTTTCAAGCTCGGGTTGGACAAAAACCTACAAGTTGAGACATTTCTTGACCAAGAGACCAGCTCAGGGTATGGATGAGCTAATGCTGAGGATAGAGCAATACGCGAAGGTTGAGGAAGATATGGGAGAAACAGTCAATGAAATGCCTGCCCAAGCTGTATAGAAGGAAGCCCGAACAGAGAAGAAGGAAGGTAAAAAGGCTAGAAAGAAGCCTGAAAGGGAAAGGGAGCGAGAAGGACCAAACGAATGCTATGAAGTGGCTAACACAGTGTTCAAGGAGCCTATCCACAGACTGCTCCATCAGATCAAGGACAAGCCCTAGTTCGTTTGGCCCCCAATTATGGGTAGAGACTCGAGCAAGAGGGATGAGAAGAAATGTTTCTTCTATCACAAGGAACACAGGTATTTGACCAATCGGTGTAAAATGTTTCAAAAGTTCCTTGAGGACTAGGTGAAGGCCAAGAACCTTGGGCAATACATTGACAAGGAGAGGACCCGGGCCAAGCAACATGCAGCAGCCCAAGATGAGCAGGTGGTTGCAACTGACGATCAACGTTATGCATGCTACCCCAAAGCCTGAAACTGCAAACGAAATAAGGAGCAAAAGCCGAGAAGCAGCACATAAGCGAGAAGTTATACAGACCCAACTCGGACAAGATGAACCGAGCAAGAGAAAGAGCCCGGTCAGCGAGTATTTGGCTAGAAACCTGGCTTTCGCTGACGTCGACATGGAAGGGGTAGAGCACCCCCACAATAATGCATTAGTCGTTACCCTTCGAATTGGGAGGTACGATGTGAAAAGACACAAAAGATGGTAGAAGCAATCCAACAAGGAAATTGTTAGTGTTTTTTTTTTCTGGTGTGATGCTATGTGTGAAATCGCCTGCTGCAACAAATCGGGAATGGGTTTTGATCCTTCATCGAATAAGGGTGAAATAGTTAGTGTTTCCTCCCCATTTGATGTACGGTCACCGGCTATTAGCCGGTTCGAAGATGTTCTATCTCGCGTTGACGAATTGATTGAGAAGAAAGAACAAGCTGTTCGTTCTAGCCTCGATTCGTTTTCAAACGAAATATATGAATCCATTAAAGCAAAGATGCAACAGTTGCAAGAGCTCAGTTCAAAAAATCCCACTATGCCCTCAGTTGGTTCTGTGGAGGCGGAGAATTTGGAAACTTCTGCGTCTATGTGTGCGACACCAGGTGCGTTTGTGTGTGCGACACCAGGGGCGTCGCTAGGTGCGATATGGTGCCACCTGCTTCTGTTGACCGGCTAGTCGCCGCCCTCAGGCGACCGGGCCGCTGTCGACGCCCACCTCTGCCGTTCACCCATTTCTCCGACAACCCCCTGTTCTCTCCCTCACCTTCGGCAATCTCTGGCGATACCCTTGTAAGGAGGGATTCACCTGGAACAATCATGAAAATTGGTGGGTTATCTCATGCAATTGATTCCATTGAAGTTCGGATGAAGCAGAGGTCCAAGCCAGATCTTCACACCGTCGGATCTTCTTCTCACTGCACTGTTCTAGGTATGCCAAACCCTAATCAGGTCTCAAGTTATTTGTCCTATGTTCCTACCACAGTTCCACATCCACACCCCTAGATTTGGGTCTGCAATTCTCTATTTCCTCTCCTGGTTATCCTACGTTCACTTCCCCTAAAGTTTCACACAATTTCCCACATAGCTCCGCCCTTTCCAGCTCAAGCCCTCCGATTCACATGGAAGGTGTAAATGAGGCCAAATCCCACCTAATCCAGATTCGAGATGAGCATTCTAACAGTAATTTGGGCTTTGGTGTGGCTGTAACTGGGGATTCAATTTCCCTTGCTTTCGGATCCATTGGGGTAGCTGTTTAGCTCAAATCCCACATGTCCGGCTCTACTGTTATTGGAAATGGGGACTTAGACCCCTCTATATTCGTTCCAGACCCTTTTCCCAACTCAGGTAAACCTAAATACTGGTCATCCTTTTTCAAGGCCCAGGCCCTCTCAAAAATAATGAAACTTGAGCACTTTCCTGAGATGCAGCGCGATATTGAAGCGGTAGTAGAACTGGACGAATCTGATGTCGATACTAACCCATGGAACCATTGTCTCATTGGATACTTCCTAGATGGGAAAATGCCATACAATCTTCAGTGTGCTACAGCAAGGGCCGCGTGGCAGGAATATGCTCCTGAATCTATTAAACAGATAGGTTCATGTTTTTTCTTTGAGTTCAAAGATGAAACCACTAAATTGAAAATTTGGAAGGGGGCCCATATTTCTTCTCCAAGCGTTTTTTAGTTATGACTGAATGAAAGAGAATGTTGGTTCCCTTTACAACTCACCCATCTTCCATCCCAACGTGGGTTAAATTTCACAAACTCCCGTTGGAATTTTTGACTGCCTCAGGTTATAGTAGGATTGCCAGTACCATAGGTAGACCTTTACATGTTGATCAAGCTACAGCAACTAGGAAGCGGTTAGATTATGCAAGAGTGTGTATTGAAATCTCCGCTGGGGATGAGCTCCCGCATGAGGTGATAGTTAAACTTAGTGGAGGCGCGGTAACCATCCGGGTGGAATACTAATGGATCCCTTCCATATGCTCAGCATGTAAAGTGTTTGGCCACAAATGTAATCCTAAACCTTCTCCCACCCCCTCCAAGACTACTAAGGGGGAGCAAGTAACTGGAGCTAAGTTGGAAGCTCTGAACAAAGGTGGCAATGGTGCCCGGGAAGTAAGTGCCAAAGTGAATTTCCCTACTGTTGCTTGTGATGGTCCTGAGCTTTGCAATGATGCCCCCCTGGAAAGGCAAAAGGTACGGATTCAGGTGGGAAAAGGGCAGGAGGATGCTTTGGCGTCTTGTGCAGATGGGTTGAGCAAGGAAAGGGAGAATCCTACAATCGTGACTGAGGTGCCTGAGGTTGATGCTACTACTGTGAAGTTATCAACGTCAGCAGATGTGGGAGTCTGGGAGCAAGCGGTTCATGAATTTCTTTCCTCAAATTCTTTTCAAGCTCTCTTGGATATCGCTGATGAAGGTTTCGGTGAAATACCAGCATCTCACGCAAAGCAAATGTTAGGTATGAAGGATTATAATAGCAAAAACAAAAAGAAAAGGTCCTTTGGTGGTCCTTTGAACTGGTATTCCCCTCCCTAATATCTTGGTTTTGGATTGGTTGGGTTTTGTCGTTAGTTATCTGAATTATTGCTATGTGGTTTGGTGGTGCCGATTTCTGTTGGTGTTGTTACTTTCTATCCATGTGGGTTGTGCATGGATAGTTTCCCTCGCTGCCATGCGGGGGGTTATGTGGGTCTAGTTGCTTTTGTTGCTTTCATGTTTAGATTGGTTGTGTTATAACTTCCTGGGGTATGCCCCTTGGAATCATGTACATTTTTTTCTCTTTTTAATGTTACAATTAATTACCAAAAAAAGGTACGACGTGAAATGCATTTTGGTCGACCAATGGGGTTCGACTATGGTAATGTACTTTGACCTCTTTTCAAGTTGGGACATAAGGTGGAAGATTTATAGAAATCGTATACCCTCCTAGTTGGGTTCAACGGCTTGCCCATGCTGCTCATGGAACGGATTAACTTGACAATCAGAGCGGGAACCCAAGTTAGAAACATTGAGTTCCTGGTGGTGGACGTGCCTTCTCCGTATAATGTCGTAATGGGGAGAGCATGGCTCCACCAGCTAAAGACCATCCCCTCGGCTTACCACTAAGTCCTGAAGTTCCAAACCGTGAGGGGAGTAGAGACGGTCCGAGGAGACCAAGCTGTAGCCAAGCAGTGCTTTATGGATGCAATCGGAGGGAGGGCTAGCTCATCCAAGGATGAGTAGGTGTGCATAATAGAGGTGCAAGACAAACTAGTCTTGGAAGACGTTGGCAAGATACCCACGGAGAAAGTGGTTGAGCTGTTAAAGAAGGCCATGTTCCACGAGAATGATTCGGACCGCTTCTTCTTGCTCGGCTAGAGCATGGCTGAGCAAGAGGAGGCCGACCTGGTTTGTTTCTTGAAATCAAACATTGAGGTGTTTGCCTAGACAACCTATAAGATGCCGAGCATAGACTCTGAGGTCATGCAGCATAGACTAAATGTCGACCCAGCACACAAGTCGGTCATTCAGCGTGGGAGAAGTTCTTCAGCGCAACACTCAAAAGTGGTGGCTGAAGAGGTTGAAAAATTAATCGAGGTAGGGGTAATTAGAGAAGTACACTACCCCATTTGGCTTTCCAACACTGTCTTTGTCAAGAAGAAAAATGTGAAGTGGAGAGTATGCATAGACTTCACAGACCTAAACAAAGCTTACCCAAAAGACTCATTCCCCCTTCCCAAGATAAACCAGCTGGTGGATTCAGTGGCAAGCCATGGGAGGATGAGCTTCCTAGATACTTATCGAGGTTATCATCAGATCGCCTTAAGTGTGGACGATAAAGAGAAGACTAGCTTCATCACTCTATAGGGTCTGTACTGCTACAAGGTGATGCCCTTTGGCCTGAAGAATGCTGGGGCCACCTATCAGAAGCTTGTCACGAAGATGTTTTAACCTATGCTCGGGCATAACATCAAAATTTACATTGATGACATGGTGGTCAAGATCGAGCAAGAAGAAAACCATCTAGTCGACCTGAAAACCATCTTCGAAGTGATGAAGATCTACAAGCTAAGACTCAACGCGTCGAAGTGCGCCTTTGGAGTGCAATCCAAAATGTTCTTGGGCCACCTGGTGAGCAGGTGAGGGATAGAAGTAGATCCTGATCAGATTACGGTGGTGCAGAACATTCAGTCCCCAAGAACTGTGAGGAAAATTCAAAGGCTTATAGGAATGGCAGCGACATTGAACAGGTTCATCAGATAAGTGTTATCTCTTTTTTCAATTGTTAAAGAAAGGGAAGAATTTTGTCTGAAGGGAGGAATGTGCACAGGCACTTCAAAAGTTGAAGGAGTACTTGAGTACGACTCTTCTCCTCTCCAAGCCTTTGTTTAGTGAGGAACTTTATATGTATTTGGTGATGTCCAAGCACTCAGCTAGTACGGTCTTGCTCAGGCTTGATGAGGCCGAGCAGAGGCCGGTGTACTATGTCAGTCACATGTTTTTGGATGCAGAGACAAGATATTTACCGTTGGAAAAGCTTGCCCTTGCCTTAGTCATGGCTTCAAGGAAACTTGCGCACTACTTTCAAGCTCATAAGAATGTAGTCCTAACTTCCCATCCGCTCGAAGTTTTACTGCGTAAGGCTAACTTTTTGGGGAGGATAGCCAAGTGGGGAGTTGAGTTCGGAGAACATAGAGTTAAGGCTAAGGACCGCGATCAAAGGACAAGTGCTTGCAGATTTCATAACAGAATTAGCCAAGAAAGTGCATCCCAACCAGCTCGGACTCAACCGCACTCGAGCCTGAGCTGGGGGGAAGGGACTGCGCAGCTAAGGCAATCGAGGAAGAGCAAGAGGAATCCGAAAAAGTAAAAATTCCATGGTAGAAGCTATACACCGATGGTGCATTAAATCAAAAGGGATCGGGGATCGGTGTAGTTCTCATTTGTCCAGAAGGATCCGTAATCGAGCACTCCGTTAGATTGGGCTATTCAGCCTCTAATAATGAGGCAAATATGAAGCGTTGTTGGCCGGGTTTAGAAGCGCCGAGCTCTTGGGCATCAAAAAACTTAAAATATTTTGCGATTCCCAATTGGTGGTCAATCAGTTAATTAGGTAGTACAATGGCTGAGATGACAGGATAGCTGCCTACCTTTCCTTAACCCTCGAGCTTGTCAAGGGTTTTGTGGAACTGCAGATTCAATAGATCAACAGGGAAGGCAATTCCCATGCAGGCGCTCTCGCAGCATTAGCCTGAATAACTGAGCTTGGGCAAAAGAGGACCTGGAGCTTCAAAAGAAGGAGAGCTCGAGCATTGAAGGAAGGACACAATAGGTATATGCCATTGAGAAGGAAGAGAAGCATAGTTGAATGGACCCAATCATTAAATTTCTCGAGGACGACCAACTCTCAGAAGGCAAGAACAAAACACACAAGATACGGCGTAAAGCTGCTCACGTTTGGATATCCCCTAGCGGTCAGTTGTATAAGAAATCTTTCTCAGGACCTTACTTGTGTGTTCATCCCAACAAGGTCTAGAACTTCCTATATGAACTACATAAAGGGATATGCGGAGCCCACATAGGAGGAAGATCTATGGCCTATAGAGCAATCAGCCAAGGCTATTGGTGGCCATATATGCAGAAGGATGCTCAGGTATACTCAAAGAAGTGTGAGAAGTGCCAGAAGTATACACCCTTGCATAGATAGCCAGCCGAGGACCTCAACTCCATCATAAGCCCATGAACTTTTGCACAATGGAGACTGGACATTGTTAGTGCATTACCCAAGGCACCCAACAATAAGAAGTTCCTGATTGTGGCAACAGATTACTTCTCAAAATGGTTAAAGCTGAGCCCTAGCCAATTTTAGAGATGTGGACGCGAAGAAGTTTGTATGGAAGAATGTCATCACCAGGTTTGGCATTCCGCGTGCTATAGTTGCAGACAACGGAAAGTAGTTTGACAGCTCCTTGTTCAAGACCTTCTGTTCAGAGTTGGGGATAAAAATTAGTTCTTAACCCCCTCATTGCCTCAAAGTGATGGATAAGCAGAGATCTCCAACAAAACCATCCCGTCAAGAATCAAGAGAAGGCTAGAGAAGGCTAATGGAAAGTGGGTGGATGAGTTCCCCTCGATGCTGTGGGCATACCTCACAACTCCAAGGAGGTCAATAGGAGAAACCCCATTTGCAATGGCTTGCGGCGTGGAGGCAGTGATCCCTCTGGAGGTCGGGCAACCTACCATCAGAACAAAAGTGTTCGAGTCTGGGAACAACAACATTAACATTGTTCGGGACTTACAGCTGGCTGAGGAGAGAAGGGATTGAGCCCTGGTCAAGCTGGCCGCTTACCACCGGTAGCTCTCAAAATTTTACAACAGGTGCATCAATCTCAGAAGCTTCCAGTTTGGCGAGCTCATCCTCAAGAAGGTCCTCCTCAACACCAATGACCCCTTTGATGGAAAGCACGGACCCACCTAGGAGAGCTCGTACAAGGTCACATCTATCGCAGGAACTAGGGCATACAAACTTGAAGATATGGATAAAAAGAAGATACTAAGACCCTAGAATGCTCAGAATTTAAGAAAATTTTATCACTAAGCCTTGGATTGTGTAAATTCCTAATTCAGATGATAATGAAAGGGTCTTTTTTTGTTTTCAAAAATTTATATGTACAACTTAGCGATGCCTTAAGGGAAGTCCCAGTTGGCGTAAAAAACAAGCCTTGGCACTAAAGCCTTGGCTCAGCTAGGTAAACAAAAGTCCCAATTGGGGTAAAGCACAAGCCTGGGCACCAAAGACCTAGCTCGGCTAGGCAAGAAAAGTCCCAGTTGGGTTAAAGCCCAAGCCTAGGCCTCAAAGCCTTAGACAGACTAGGCAAAAAGTCCCAGCTAGCCTAAAAACCAAATCTGGGCACTCAAAGCCCTAGCTCACCTAGGCAACAAGGCCTCAGTTGCGTGAAAAAGGTCCCAGCTTCCCTAAAAGGGGTTGCTGCTGGGTAAAAGTCATGATAATCTTGAAATGCGATAATTTTAAGATTTTTACATCTTCTGTTGAGAGATCTTCAGATTGGAATGACTTAACCTTCTTAAATCTTAGCTCGACTAGGCATAAATCCTAGCTTGCCTAGCGAGCTAGGACCCAGTTGATCTCAAAGGATCACCAGATCACTAGTTTCACCATTGGCCACAAGTATCCTAACTTGGGAAGGTACAAGTATCGTAGCTTGTGTGAGACCCTGACCCGTTTTCTTTTTCAGCATTTTTTGATGCGTGTTTGCCGTTTTTGTTTTAGCATGTGTATACGTGTTTTCATGCATGTTCGTGTTTAGATATGCATGCGGGGTTGGTTCACGAGGTCGTTAAGCGCTGTGATGCGGGTTTCAAAAAGAAGAAGAAGATATTTTCGTGGGCTATAAATATCTGGCGTTAGATATTTCCAAAAGATATTTTGGAAAACTTCCTGGCTAAGTTTTCTCATTTTCTCTCTGCTTTCTCTCTAACGTCTCTAGGGCTCGGGGCTCGATTTTCGACGATCCAACAGTGGATTCCAGCTATTGGCACGGTGGGCTACGCGTTCATCCGGATAAAATTTTATTTTGGTGAAGCTCGATTTTGCACGTGGATGGAGGCATTTAGTTTTTAACTCAACGAGGTAGTATCCTAGACTCTTATGTCTTATAAGGGTGCTACATGTAATCGTGTGGTGTTTTACCATTTCAAAATGCATAAAAATTGCTTTTCGTTTGAAAAGTCAGGTTTTGGTTTTAAAATCATTTTTTGTCAGTTTTGGTTGGGTGAAATCATGTTTTGGGTGTTTCTTTCGAGGTTTTGGTGTTAGGCTTGGGTATGTGTATGTCCGAGGGTGTTGGATGAGAGTTTGAAGGTTTCGTTTGGGGTTTGAGAGGGCTAGAACAGTGGCTCAGAAACTATTTCCACCCTGGGTCAATCGACTGACCTGGGAGGTCAGTCGACTGGATCGTGGTTCTGAGAGGTTAGTCGACTGGACTAGGTAGGTCAGTCAATTGAGTTGGTTCTGTTTTGGTTTTTCTTGGTTTTCTTTGTGATTTCAGTCGACTGGTCATGTGAGATCAGTTGACTGGGGTCCTGCGTGGGTGCTTTAGTGGTTTTGGTTGGTTGTGTGGTGGCCTCTCGGTCAATTGAGTTATAGGGCTCGATCGATTGCTTTCCTCTGGTTATTTTTCAGTTGATTGGATTATGGGGTCGTGTCAATTGAAGTCACGGAGAGGGTATTGGTCATTTCATGCGGGATGTTGGGGCATGGTTGTGTGCGTGATGGTTGGTGCACCGTTGGGTGCAAGGCATGTGGGCGTCAAGGGTTCGTGTTGGCCGTGTGGGTGTCGTGGGGTTGTGTTGGGTGCGTGTGAGCGTCGTGGGTTGTGCAGGGTGCATGTGGGCATCGTTGGTTGTCCTGGTGAGTGGACGGATCGTTCTGGTGAGCAAATGACGGGTGTGTGGCATGTGATGTCATGTCGGGTTATGTGGCATCGTTATGTGGAACGTCGTGGTTATATGTGTTTATGTGCTTATAGATCTATGGTTAGTTTTAATCTTGCATGTTGTAGGGCAGGTATGTGGTCTTATGTGGACATATGTGATCATATGTGATCTTGAAGCATCTAAGGCTTTGATTTTATATATGCGTATGTTGATTTGGTGTTATCCCTTAGTGTTCGGTGTTATGTCGTAGCGTTCAGTGTTATCCCGTAATGTGCGGTGTTATCCCGTGGTATGCGGTCAGATCCTGTGGTATGCGATATTATCCCATGGTTTGCAGTTTTATCCCGTGGATGTGTGTTTGAGTATAGTCTTCTTTTTTTTCTTTTGAACTCTGTATGTTTACTTGTTTTTTCGGTGTTGGAACCATGTAATGTAAACCTTTTGGGAAGATATATTAAATGCATGTATGCTTTAATTTGTGAGTAAACATCGGGTTGGGTATTTATATGGTTGTTTATGGGTGTTTCACGTGATCTGGAGTTTGAAATGTGACAGAATGGTATCAAAGCTCTGAATTCGAATACCTAAGTGCCGTGGAAAGAGGTTGCATCACCGTGTGAGGTTGATTGCATGTGTTTAGATGCTTTGATAACATGAACGTGTTGACATGTTAAGCATGAGAATGTTATGTATACATGAGCACGGGGGTTGAACCTTGGGATTGATTAGTCCTGCCTTTAGGCATTTGGATTAACAAACTTGGGAGCCAAGTTAGAAACGCGTTTAGCTGACGTGATTTCTGGCAGGGAATCTGAGTAGGTTGTCCAAATTGACGCGTCACTCTTGTCGGTTCTCCTCGGTATGTGGAGTTTATTTAGCATGCTTATGTGGTTCGTGCTTATATGATGCACCTTATGTTATGTGTTTCTTTCATGTAGACGTGATGTCTGCGCGGAGAGGGCGAGGCCGTGGTTTTGGCCCAGGGGATGTGCCTATCCCTGATGCCGGGGATGTAAATGCTCCCTAGAGACCGATGGACATGACTAAGATGCTACGTGTGCTGGTTGGTTCTATCCAGCAGCTGGTTGAGGCTACTAGGGGTGAGATCGTTAGAGAGAGAGTGCTTGAGTCGAGGGCTACAGTGGTGATGCAAGAGTTCAGACGCATGGATCCTCCTCATTCTTTCGCTGGGGACCCTGATCCTACAATGGCTATGGGGTGGTTGGAGTTGATGACTCGAATCCTTGACACGCTGCAGATAACTGAGGATGAGTTGCGGGTTTCTTTTACCACGTTTTAGCTGAGGGGTGATGCTCTTGGGTGGTGGAAGTATGCCAGAAATATTGTGGGGGTCACATGGGTAGCGTTCACTGGAGTTTTTCTGGAGAAATATTTTCTTGCTTCATCCAAAGACTTGTATAGAGAGGAGTTCTACACTCTCACCCAGGGAGTGATGGGTGTTATGCAGTATGAGGCCAGGTTTACTAGCATGTCTCGTTTTGCCCTGGAGTCGGTGACGGCCGATGAGTTGAGGTCGAGGCAGTTTGAGCAGGGTTTGAGGCTCACGATCAGAGAGAGAGTAGCCGGCATGGGGCTGCGTGTGTTTACAGAGTTGGTGGAGACAGCAGCGAGGATTGAGAATACTTTGGTAGAGATTCGAGCTTCCAGAGAGGCTAGGACACCACAGGATGGGATAGAGGCACATACAGGTGGACGTTCCGGCAAGAGGCAAAAATCCTCTGGCCTTTGTTTTCATCTATCTAGATTACCACAATAGTTTTCTGCACTATCACCATCGGTAGCTTTGTCGGGAGGCTAGAGCAGAGGGAGCTTAGATGTTATCGGTGTGGATAATCGGGGTATCGTGTGCCAGATTGCCCGCAGCCAAGAAAGTTTTGGGATCTATAATTGAGGCAGTCCCAGAACCAGATCAGTCACAGAGGATGGATTTACCGATTTTCTATAGATGTGGTCAGACGGGACATATTCGTAGGACCTGTCCCCAAAGAGAGAGTGCGCCGACAACAGTAGACACACAAGAGGGTTCATTTGTGTAGGATCGACAGCAGCATACTGTAGTTCAGACTTCTCAGATTACAAGGGGTGGTGGTGCTTCAATACAATCAGTGCGGTAGCCAATAGTGCTGGGTTATGGCGGACATGCCAGAATAACGCAAGGCCGAGCGTGTACACTTACAGCTCCTAGTTCTTCTAGGGCACCGGTCGTGCCTAATGATACAGATGCTTCTCCACTGCATAGAGGTACTTTCTGAGTATATAGGCTTTGGGCCAATTTTTTCATTTCATCTGTTGGGGGTTTGTGATGGACTTCGTCGGTGGTGTGCTGCGTTGAGACAGCGCTTGGTGAGGAAGTGAGGCTAGGGTGAGTTATAGATCCCCTGTCTTTGAGATGTCTGGCTTTGTTTGACTATATCCTAGGAATGGTGTGGCTGACCATCTCTTATGCTTGTGTCAATTGCGATCGACTGTTTGTTTCTTTTTGATCTTGTGCTGAATTTCGGGGACAAAATTACTTTGAGGGTAGAGTTATGAGACCCTGACCCGTTTCTATTTTCAGTATTTTTTGACGCGTGTTTACTGTTTCTGTTTCAGCATGTGCATACGTATTTTTATTTATGTTCGGGTTTAGACATGCATGCAGGGTTTGTTCCCGGAACCATCAGGCGTTGTGATGCGGGTTTCTAAAAAAGAGAAGACATTTTCGTGGCCTATAAATATATGGCGTTAGATATTTTCAAAATATATTTTGAAAAACTTTCTGGCTAAGTTTTCTCATTTTCTCTCTGCCTTCTCTCTGCCTTCTCTCTAACTTCTCGGGAGCCCGAGGCTCGATTTTTGATGATTCAACAGCGGATTCCTACTATTGTCACGGTGGACTACGCGTTCATCCGAACGAAACTTTATTCTGGCGAAGCTCGATTTTGCACATGGATCGAGACATCGAGTTTTAAACTTAACGAGGTAGGATCCTAAACTCTCATATCATATAAAGGTGCTATGTGTAATCATGTGTAGTTTTACCGTTTCAAAATGTATAAAAATCGCTTTTTTGTTTTAAAGGTTGGGTTTTGGTTTTAAAACCATTTTTTGTTAGTTTTGGTTGGATGAAATCATGTTTTGGGTGTTTCTTTTGAGGTTTTTGTGAGACCCAGACTCGTGTTATTTTTTCTCTCGATATATATATATATATATATATATATATATATATGTTTGACATTATCATTTCATTAT
>JAOTRH010000001.1:21197922-21267284 GCA_034768845.1 Heliamphora exappendiculata | reverse complement strand
CATGATCCTCGTAGTGTACATCTTGACGTTGCTTATCGTATTCTGCGATATCTTAAGTCTGCCCCTGGCAAAGAGCTCTTATTCTCTCGTCACGGCCATTTGACATTAGAAGCTTTCACATATGCAGATTGGGCTGGCTTGGTTGATGATAGACGATCTACATCTGGGTATTGCACATTTGTAGAGGGTAACTTGGTTACGTGGCGTAGCAAAAAGCAAACAGTGGTAGCTCGATCAAGTGCAGAAGCTGAGTATAGGGCTATGGCATATGGCATCTGCGAACTCATTTGTCTCAAAGTCCTATTAAACGATTTGAGTATTGAGTGCGACAAACCAATGAAGTTGTACTGTGACAATAAGGCTGCCATTAATATTGCCCATAACCCTGTCCAGCATGACAGAACGAAACATATAGAGATTGATCGGCACTTCATCAAAGAAAAAGTGGGTCAGGGATTAATATGTATGCCTTTTGTGAAATCTGCAGATTAATTAGTAGATATTTTTACTAAAAGGTTTAGTAGTAAAATGTTTCAACTCATTGTATGCAAATTGGGTATGAGAAATATCTATGCATCAACTTGAGGGGGAGTGTTAAGTTAAGGGTATTGTTGTACTTTTAATGTTTTATTGATCGTATTATAAATAACAAGGAATAGGGTGGAAACCCTAAGTTTCGTGCTCTCATTCATTGTTCTTCTAAATCTCTCTCTCTTTCTCCTTTTCTCTTCCGCACTTTTTAATAATTCTAACATATATGGGACCTCGAATCACACCATCAACTCATTTCCATAAAATAAGAAAGACTGCAGTAGCCCTTAGACCCTCAAACCAGCAGTCGGTGAAAGACCCTCAAACGGCAAATCACATAGTCGCTGGAACAGTTACCGGTCGCCGGTCGCTGGAAAAGGAAAAGTCGCCGGAAAAGCGACTCAACGCTGGAAAGTGAGAGAACAGAGGCCATCGGTGCTGGAAATAGGTAGAACAGGGGTCGTTGGCGTCGGAAAAAGAGAGCAGAGGTTGCCGACGCTGGAAAGAGGGAGAAACAGGTCGCCGATGCTGGAGGGAGGCTGTCGAGGGCTGTAGAAGGGTCGTCGGTGGTCAATGAAGGGCTAACGTGGTCGGTGGTGGTGCGTCGTTGGTCGTCGGCATTGGTTTGGGATGTGCAACAGTGTCTGGTGGTGAGACGAGGGTTTTGGGAGGTGCGGCGGTGGCTAATGGAGGTTGTTAGAGGTGCGGCTAGGGTTTGGGATGTGCGGCGGAGGCTGGAGAAGGCGTGGTGATGGGTTTTGGTGGGTGTCGGCACTGGTTTGGAATGTGCGACAGTGTCTGGTGGTGCGACGAGGGTTTTGGGAGGTGCGACGGTGGCTAATGGAGGTTGTCAGAGGTGCGGCTAGGGTTTAGGGTGTGCGGCGGTGGCTGGAGAAGGTGTGGCGATGGGTTTTGGTGGGTGTTGGCACTGGAGGTGGCAGCTTGGGTGGTCGGCAGCACTGGAGGTGACTGGTTTAGGGTTTCGTGGCTGTTAGCGTGGCTGATATGGGTTTCGTGGCTGGTGGCTGGTGGCTGGTGGAGGGAGGCTAGGGTTAGGGTTTCGTAGAGGCTAGGGTTTTACGATGACTTTGATACCATGTTAAGAATAATTAGAAGCCGTATCAAACTGGCAGGCGAGCAATCTTTTTTATATTAAACACAAAGGAACACCATTACATCCATATACCCATACACACATAATTATAATTATAATAAGCTACCACTAATAATATTAATAATAAGAGTAAGTAAGCTACCACTATCTGGTGAACAACTTGCTGACTTGTTCACTAAGACATTGTCGGGATCTCGAGTCAATTATATCTGTAACAAGTTGAACATGATTGATATATATGCTCCAACTTGAGGGGGGTGTTAAGTAGTAAGGGTTAATATATTTATATATATTATATTTCGTGGTATTATGTGAGTATGCTCACGGTAGCTATTGCAATCCTCTTTTTCTTAATAAATATGGGTGTAGGTCTCCTTTGGTGAGATACACTCTTTTCTATAATCCCCTTTATTCTAACACTCTAACGACCTCAACTGCATCCTGAGAACAACTAAGTGAACCAAAATCCAAGCCGATTCATGTGACTTTCATATCCCCTGCTCTATGATTCAATTAACTTCTATCATATGGTTTGTTGATCCGGTGTTCTGGTATTCACTGTTGGTTTGATGTCTCGAATTTCCGAAGGAAGCTCTCGGCCTGTTGACCGCTCGAGCGGTCAAGGGTCCGCTCGAGCAGACCGACGAGGAACAGACTTTTTTGTGCGGCGGCTAGGGTTAAGTTTTGACCTAGGAGGCTTACTATATAAAAGTTTTATGTTCATAGAAACCTAGAAGAACGTCTAATACTCGAGAGAGCCGCAGAGAAAGGCTAGAGAGAGTATAGAGAGACGACGAGAGGCTCAAGTTTGAGGCCATGCACAGTGATTGTGAGGTTGAGAGTAAAACTTGTATTCCATATTTGTTCAATAGTGGATTGTTTCTTCTCCCGTGGAGGTAGATAGTCAGCCGAACTACGTAAATTTTCGTGTTCTTGTTTTCTATTTGATTTGTGTGGATCGTAGCCAACGCTCCTGTTTTCGCTGCGTAAGGGATTTGTACACGTTAAACACCAACACTCATGACTTCACTGATGTGGTAAATTTGTGTTCTCCATATTTGTTTGGGGCTACAGTTTTTTTTTCCCGGTAGAAGTATTTTTGGCTTTGTCGTATTTTTTGGCATTTTGGTTGATATCTCCTTGGGTTCTTTCTTTCCTACACAATATGACTGAATCCAGTGAAAAAGGTGTCCCTAAATCATTCAAATAAGATTTTTCCTTTTCTCAACATGCCCCTGTTCATTGGATTACTAGTTATTATTGAATGGGAAAAAATTTGATGCTTGGAGTCGATCTCTTCACCTTTATCTTGGAGGAAAAGAAAATCTAACTAACTTCTGGAGACTGAGAAACAACCACCAGAGGTCGATTCCAAGCGTGTTCAATGGGATATTGAGAATTGTACTAAACTGGGCTAGTTTTTCAACTCCATAGAGGAACAAATCTACATGTTCATGTACCATGATACTGTTAGTCATTTATGGTAAGTTTTGACTCAAATGTATGTCCATGCTCGTAATGATGCCTGCATCTTTGAGTTGTATTAGGATATTTTTCATGCTTTAGAGGCCTTGAGACTCAATTGCAGACAATTTTGGTTACTTACAGTCTCGCTAAGAGGAGTTTACCCAATATGACCCTTGAGTGAGTTCCTAATTGAAGCTGCTTCTATCGTGATTAAAAGGCTCACTCGTCAGCATACATATCAGTTCTTGATGGGTTTGAAACCTGAATTCGAATCTCTCCGTATTCAGATTTTAAACACATCTCCTATACCCTCCTTATATGAGGCTTCTACTACTATTGATGGTGAGGAGCGTTGCCGCTGACTTGTTTTGCCCACACCTTCTGTTTTTGCACTTACTTCTATAACTGATCAGATGGCACTGGTTGTTACTTCCAGTTCTCGTGGCTCGACTATAAAGGTTGTCTGTTATTACTTTGAAGTTAGGCACACTAAAGCCTGTTACTTCAAATTCCACTCGGAGTTGAAACAACGATTTGCTCAGAATTGTGCTTCTGGTTCCTCTTCTGACTCTCGATCTTCTCGCACTGTTGCTAATACTGAGACTATTGGACATTTTAGGTCTTTTGTTCTCTCTGATTTTATCCACCTTCAATCTCAAATTGGTCTGCTGTATGAATAGATTGGCTTTCTTACTACCAGGACTCGGGGCATTCCTTTGGCTCCCACTGCTACTTTTGCCACAGATACTCTCACTACTTTTCATGTTTGGTCTGAGCACCCTACTTAGGTTTTAGATTCTAGGGCCAATTATCATATGATTGGTGAGTTTTCATCTTTTATTTCCCCTGTCGTTCTTATCCATCAAACTGTTTATCTTGCTAATGATTCCACTTTTTCTATTCGTCATAAAGGTGGCGCTTATTTATCCCTAGATATTACCTTGTTCGTCATGTTCTTAACTTTCCTTTTAATCTTTTATATGTTAGTCGTCAATTTTAATTGCGCTGTCATTTTCTTACCCGTTCATTGTTTATATTAGGACCTGAGTTCGAAGAAGATTTTTGGCAAGGACTAGGAGCGCAATGAGCTGTACAATTTTGGGAAGTCACCACCTTCACCTTCTTCAATTTCAAGCCTTCAAGCTTTCATCTTGCCTACATCTATTTCTTATGATTTTTCGCTTCAAACCTTGACTTTATAGCATGCCTGATTAGGACATGCAAATTTTCAGTACTTATGTTTGTTATTTCTTCACTCAATAATTCTTATAAGCATCATATGTGGTTTGATAACTATCTAAACATACTCATACCAGATCTATCCCTCAAATGCATTGTGTCATGTCATTTTGATCTTATTCATTCTGATGTGTGGGGTTCCTTCCCAGTTATTGATTTCTCTGACTATCTATATTATGGTAACCTCTATTCATGATCATTCTAGATGTACTTGGATATATTAATTAAAACAAAAATCGGATGTGTTATCCCTATTTACTCAATTTCTTCAATTGTTCAAAACCCAGATAAAAACTATTGTTCGACAAATCATATATGATAATGGTGGGGACTACATATCTGATGCTTTTCGTGCCCAACTCTTCAACAACTCACATACCATTATACTCCCGAATAGAATAGTGTCGCGGAACATAATGGAAATATTTTCTTTTCTGAATGAATTCCTCTTTGTAAGGTCCCACTGTTTATATACAAAAATATTGTCCAAATACAAGGCTAAAATTTAGCCATTAAAATCAATCTAACCTAACCAAAAGGGAAAAAATATCTGTATAATTATAATTATGCCATATATATGGCTAAATATATCCTGATTGACATCCCCCCTCAAATTGATGCTGGTCGATCAAGAAGTATCAATTTGCCCACAAGGAACTGATGGCGCAGTCGGGTTATGGCCTTAGTAAACAGATTAGCAAGCTGAAGATTAGTGAAAATATGAGTAAGAGAAATAACACGAGCGTCTAAGATCTCCCGAATAGAATGACAGTCGACCTCAATGTGCTTTGTACGTTCATGGAAAACAGGATTAGCAGCAATCTGAATGGCACTGGTGTTATCAGCATGAAGAGGGGTGGGATCAGATTAGCAGAAACCAAGTTCATCCAGAAGCCACGAAGCCAGACAAATTCAGAACATGCAGTAGACATGGCACCGTATTCGGATTCAGTAGATGATTTGGAAACACGAGGTTGTTTCTTACTCTTCTAAGAGATCGAGGAATCACCAAGAAACATGCAACTACTCGGTGACAGACCGTCTAGTATCCGGACGTGCGGCCCAGTCCGCATCACTATAGGCAACAAGATGTAGAGGAGAACCGGTTGGGAAGAACAACCCTCGGTGAGGGGAACCGCGAAGATATCAGATGATATGATGAACAGCAACAAAATGTAGATGGCGAGGAGTTTGCATGAATTGGCTAACCTACTGAACAGCGAAGGAAATATCAAACCGAGTAATAGTTAAATAATTCAAACTGCCGACCAACTGCTGATATATTGTAGGGTCGGGGAGGAGATTACCCTCCTCACGACGATACTTCGTGTTGACTTCTAAAGGAGTATCCACCGAAGAAGAGTCCTGAAGACCAGCTAAATCAATCAAATCCTGGGTGTATTTGTGTTGACTTAGAAAGATGGCAGAGGGATCCCTGTGAACTTCCAACCCTAAGAAGTATGTAAGAGGACCAAGATCCTTCACATAAAAGGAGGCCTGAAGATGTTGTTGTAGACGAGTGATCAAGTCGGAATCCATCCTCGTGATTACAATATCATCAACATAAACAAGAAGAAGAACAATGCTATCAGAGGACCTACGAAGAAACAGAGAGGAGTCATACTGACTTTGCTCAAAGGAAAACTGAATCAAGGTAGACCGGTACTTATCAAACCACGCCCGAGGAGTTTGTTTCAACCCATATAAAGATCGTTTCAATTTGTATACATCAGAAGAGGAGGAGGAGGCCAAGCCAGGGAGCAGAGTCATGTAAATAGCCTCTTTGAGATCACCATGAAGAAAGGCGTTTTTAACATCCATTTGATGAAGTGGCCACCCTTGGGACGTTGCAATAGAAATAACTAATGGAACCGTAGTCATCTTGGAAACAGGAGCAAATGTCTCTTCATAGTCCACCCCATATTCTTGTCTGTTATCAAGTGCAACCAACCTGGCCTTATAGCGATCTAGAGTATCATCGAAACGCAGCTTGAGTGAGTAAACTCATTTACACCCAATTGCTTTAACTTGTCCCGAACAGGGAACAACATCTCAGGTGTGATTGTCCTGAAGAGCCTGAAGTTCTTCGCCCATTGCCGCCCGCCAACATTCATGCTTAAAGGGGTTCGGTGAGGTCGCCGATGGTCGTCGGAGTATTGGAGGACGCTGAAGGCCAGAGATGCAGCAGCTAAGGTTTTGCGTCGAAGGCTAGGGTTCACGTATTGGCTTTTCAATAGTCGAAGGCTAAGGTTTGCAAACTGGCGAACCAGAAGTCAAAGGGGATCGTCAGTAAGATTAGGGCTCTAATACCATGACAATATTTTCTTTCTGAATAAATTCCTCTTTGTGAGGTTCTACTGTTTATATACAAAAATATTGTCCAAATACAAGGCTAAAATTTAGCCATTTGAATCAATCTAACCAAATCCAAAGGGAAAGAATATCTGTACAATTATAATTATGCTATAATTATGGTTAAATATATGACTAAATATATGGCTAAATATATCCTGATTGACACATAAGAACTGTCATATCATGTTAGTCGTTCGTTGACCCCTTTGTGGCATGAATGTCCCTAAATCTTATTGGTATTTGGCTACCCTTACGGCAATTTGCCTCATTAACTACACTTCTAGTCAGGTCTTGCATGACTCAGTCCCTCTCCAGACTCTTAAGCCTGATTGTACTTTATTTTCTCTTATGCCTAGGGTATTTTTTTGTAGTTGCTTTGTCCAAGATCGTCATTCCACCCGTTCCGAACTCGATAATAAATTTGTTCGGTGTATTTTTGTGGGTTACTATGCTATGTTCAAAGGGTATCGGTTTTATGATCCTGTTACTTATCATATGTTTCATGTCACATTCTATGAGAATATTCCCTTCTATAGCCCTATTTCTGTTTTGTAGGAACTTTTTTTCTATCCTTCCGTGGTAGACTCCTCACTAAATGCGCACTCGCTCCCTTCTCCCCTAGTCCAATAGTCTTTCCCTTCTTTCCAACAATATTCTCGCCTCTCGTGCTTGCCTCCTCATCTGCAGCAATGTTTTTCGACTCTAGGTTCAAGTGTTCAAGTATTTCTTCTTCCCCTTGTTAGAGGAGTGAAGAAAATCTAGGGTTTTTGGATTGACCGCTCGAGCAGTGGGGCGTCTGCACCAAGATACCGAAGACTTTCCCAAACTGCTCGACGGACCGCTCAAGCGGTTTGTGTGGGGCAAGCCTATTGTAAGCTGCTAGGGTTTGGGCAGCTGCAAATCAATTGATTATCCTTTTGTTCTTTTCTCATATTCTCTACCCAGAACTTTGTTCTCTTGTAATCTTCCAAGTAATATAGTGTAAGTGTGATCCCGTGAACGTAGGCACGACTTGCCGAACCACATAAACCTTGTATATTGCATGTGATTGTCTCTCTTTCTTTCTCCTTCATTCTTATTCCGTGGTTGTGTGGTCTTTATCATTTTTGGGCGGGATTAGTGATCGCAGTCTAATTTCCGACTAGTATAAGAGCTCCGGGTTAGGAGGGTTGAAGAACACACATGGATGAAGAAGGAAGATCGACATGAATCGAGAAGTTTGATGGTTAGGATTTCGGTTATTAGAGAATGCAAATAGAAGATTATTTGTACGGGAAGAAGTTGCACTTGTCGTTCCTGGGTTCTAAACTGGAGGGCATGAAGGATGAAGAATGGGCCTTACTTGACAGACAGGTACTGGGAGTCATCCGATTAACATTGTCCCGGTCTGTGGCGTGCAACGTAATCAAGGAGAAAACTACGGCTAATATGATGGCGGCGTTGTCAAGTATGTGAGAGAAGCCGTCCGCGAACAATAAGGTACATCTTATGAAAAAGTTATTTAATCTTAAGATGTCCGAGGGTACACGGTATACCCGCTGCACAACATTTGAATGAGCTTAACACCATAACGAATCATTTAGAAAAAGTGAAAAAAAAGTGGGAAAAAGCCTAATAAGCCAAACCAGTTGGCTTTTTTTTTTTACTTTTAAGCCAAAAAGCCACAAAAATAAGTTAGCCCAAACACAGGCTTAGCTTGTTTTTCTATATAGGTATCCATATCCGACCTTGCATGTTTCATTGACGCTGATTATGCTGGGTCTAAGACTAATAGACACTCTATTTCTGGTTTTTGTACTTTTTATGCTAATCACCTTATATCATAGAAAAGTAAAAAGCAGACAGTTGTCTCAAGATCTTCAGTTGAGGCCGAGTATCGGGTTATAACTCAGAGCACTTGTGAAATTACTTGGGTTAGGGCTATTCTTGATTGGCTAGACTTTGTGGAGACGTAATCATCCAAATTATTTTGTGCCAACAAATTGACTATTATGCTTGCTTCAGACTCAGTCCTTTATGAGCGGTGCAAGTATTTAAAAGTAGACATTCACTTTATTCGGGAGAAGGTTCGAGCAGGCATTATTGCTCCCTCTTTTGTTTCGTCATCTGAATGTACCGCAGACATGTTCACTAAATCAGTGGGGCTATTACTACTTCAGTCATCAATTGTCAAGCTGGCCTTAATTGACATCTTCACACCATCTTGAGGGAGAGTGTTGGAATTGATCGTTGACTGATTTTTAATGTCTGTAATTTAGTTTCTTTCCTTTCTTAACATTATCACTTTCCACTCTTGTTCTTTCCATTAGTCTTTTACATTGTAAATCCCATGTTGATTAGCATAAATCTACGAGGATATCCGTCTTTGGGTTTAGACCCATCCCCTTCTTATTGGAACCCCAAACATACCCTTTGAGTTTGCTTGTTTTTTAGGTTATGATTCTTTCACAATGCAGAGCGACTGTTAGTAACGAAGGGTGTTCTTCAAGATTGCATTTTTGTTATGGTCCTGAATTTTCTTTTATGAATCTGTAGTCCTATTGCATTTGATTTTCAGCTTTTTACTTTCTGAGCCTGCTGCATAATGTCATGGCCATATGCCTTTTTATCTTTAGTTAATGCCCTGTTCAAATCAATGTGCTTTTTGCTGTGTGACTCATCTTCTCTGCATATATTTTATGTATTTGCTTGGAACCTGATATCTGAATAAACCTTTAATATGCAGGGGAAATACAAAGTATACAATCTTTGTTCAGAGAGGTTGTACAATGCTTCACTATTTGAGGGGAAGGTGTGATTTTCAACCCCTTTTACACTTTTGAGCATTTTCACTACATTTAAAATGTGGACAACCAAATATCACAAGTTTGTCTTAGTGGTGAATCCATATAGCTCCAAATGTTTGCTAAACCTTCACTGCTTCTCTTTTTATTCATTATCCATACTCATTCATCAGCGGACTAACTTATTAATTGTATTGGAAATTGATTTCTGCTTATCTTGCAGCTTGTAGTCTTGTGCATTTCACATTATTTTTCTATTCAAAGTGTGTATCTAGTTTTCAGCTCCTTGAAAGAACAGTTTGCTGCCTTTTTTTTCATGATTCTGAAATTGTAGATATTTTCATTTATTGGAAACCTGGATCTTCATGCTGGTGCATAAAAAAAACAACCTAATATATTCCAAACTAAAAGGCAAAACTAGGAGTGCCCTTGTTTGTAGCTGCTAGGTGAAGCAAAAAGTCCCTCCCTTTATTTTGACGAGATAGAAGGAAAAACTCGCGTCATCACTAGAGCTTCAATGCTGTGTTAATCTGTTGAATCATAGTCTAATATGGTTTCACCATCTTCCATATTCTCATCTTAAACTTGCAATAATGAGCAACGATTAAATTATAAAATATGATGTGTGGAATCAGTGTGGATGTTACGTAATAATGAAAACTTATTCCCAATAAAGACTCTTATAAGTACATAAAGTTAGTTACTTGCACCATGTAAAATCATTGCATCGTGTTCTTGGATGTCATGTGTGATGTAATAATTCACAACATCAACAACAGAGAAGAATTTTAGAGACAGCTATTTGCTTCTTGTCTCACTGTTAATACTTGGATAGCCAGAGAGAGAGAAAAGAGAGACAACTTAATGCTGAGCCGCCTCTATAATTTCCAAATTGTTATAGGAAAGTTTTTTTATGACTTCTTTCTGCCCTGTTTTATTTGCCTGGTTGTTTTCCAGGTTGCCACTTTCCCATTCAATGACCATAATTGCCCCCCAATTGAGCTCATCTCTCTGTTTTGTCAAAGTGCTTACACGTGGTTAAAGGAAGACATTCAGAATGTTGTAGTAGTTCATTGTAAAGCTGGGATGGCAAGGACAGGACTAATGATATCTAGCCTCCTTCTGTCCCTGAAGGTGAGATTTAAAAATCCAGTGTATGAACGTGCTGTTATTTGTGATGAAATGGAAATTTGTCACTTGTATACCTTTTATTGGTCACCATTTATGTAACTTTGCTATTACCTTGATTTGTGCTTCTTTCTACAGTTCTTTCCAACAGCTGAGGAGTGCATTGAGTATTTTAACCAGAAAAGATGCCTAGATGGAAAGGGTCTAATTCTTCCAAGCCAAATTGTTAGCCAACCAGTTCTATGGAATGTTGACATTGCTTAGCAGTTACATTTCTTTAAATACTGATTCATACTTATTCTTTTTCCAGAGGTATGTAAAGTACTTTGAGCGACTTCTAGCATACTTCAACGGTGAAAATCAACCTGCCCGTAGGTACTATTTTGATAATTTTTCCCAAAACATCATTTGGACCTTTCAGAATGTACTGAAATTACTCTTTGCAGGTGCATGCTTAGGGGATTTCGGCTCCACAACTGCCCATACTGGATTAGGCCTTCCATCACTATATCTGATCATAATGGTAATCCATGACATACCCTTCTACTCATTTTTTCATCCCAACCGCCAATGGCATTTGAATGTTGAACAAATTATTTGTTTTGAGTTTATTTGATAGGTCCAGTATTAGTTGAGAAATCTCAATTTGGGTGCCTTTGTGTTGCTTTGAAAACAATCCCAAGAAGTTAATCATAATTTATAATTATCGGCTGAAAATATATTAGTTGCCTGTTACAGGAAAGGCTTTTCCTGTGTGTGTATTTGTTGTCAATACATTTGTTTTGAAGAGCTTTTTTATTGTTCCTTGCGCTTTAAGCCATTTTCCTAAAGCCTTGATATTACAAATATCCTCAACATATGAAGATTGAAGACAATGAAGAAGTTAGTAGATTCAAATTCACATTTTCAACTGTTTATTTGTGAAATGCAGAATAAGTTAATAAAAAGCTACATCCATATTAGCCTGCTAATACCATAAGTAATATGTATGTGCAGCACATGCAAGTGCATAAACTGCAGCACCTGGTCATGATTAACAAAGCCTTATGATTTGGACTTTGGAGGTTCAAGCTTGTTTAGAGGGAGAGGTCACCATGCTCGGCCCCAACCCCCCCTCTTATCTAACAATTATTGAAAGCCAAAACAACTGGTATATATATATATATATATATTTTACTCATAAGAGGAGTGCACCGGGGAATTAGATAAATAGATAGAGAGAGAGACTTAAGGCTAACGGGTTGGAGTGAACTTCAAAACTAATGCAATTTTTGTGTTGGCTAAACCCTGATGATTGAGTTTGACTATTTATTTGGGGTACTTTTCGAAGCCTGGACCATTGCATACTGACACTCATCTATGCTTATGTTGCTTTTTCATAGTCGTAATATTATGAAGGCGCGATCATAGTAATGTAAAAGTTTCATTTGCTTAAATCTCATTCTAGTTTTGATGTGTTTGTCTCCTTTTGGATAAAAAACTTCATTGAATTTCTGGAGAGTTATTTGAACTTTGAAGCTTGAAAAGGCTATCGACAATATGCCATTTACCATTTCATGTTGCTTTTGTGTATAGTGTGTGGTTATCTGTACATGAACGTTTCCCCTACGATGCAGGAATTCTATTCTCAACGAGAAAACATCCAAAGACTAAAGATCTAATGGTAAATATCTTTTCAATTCTTCTTTTTTTTTTTTTTTTGCACAGTGAGTTCATTTTTAGTTCATTAATATCTCTGTGTTGATGTATTATTTAATCAGTCCCGTGTCCGAACTAATCCATATGTTTCATTTGCAGCCAGAAGACTTTTGGATCCGTGCACCAAAAAAGGGGTTTGTAGTTTTTGCTCTACCGGGGGAACCTGGCCTGACAGAGTTGAGGGGGGATTTTAAGATCCAATTTCATGACCGCCAAGGAGATTTCTACTGGTCATTATACCCTCTTTCTTATTGTATTTCTGTTGGTACAAATAGCATATCACTTCCATCCAGGTATACCTAAAATGCCACGAAAGATAAGTAGAGGTTCATTTATCTCCTTTATCAATCAATATTATACAGACGTTTTCTATAGTTATTTCAAGTGGTCATTACAAAGACCTATTTCAATTGTAATTATGTAAACCATTGGGTTCTTCCCATTTTCAAAGCCTCATTCTCTGCTAGGAATGCATGCAGTTTAAATCTTTTTTCATACTTACATGTGCTATATTTCCATGAATTGCTTGATAATTATATATTCCAATCATTTTTGTTTTTAATTTTTGATTTTCAGTTGGTTGAATACAACGATGACGGAAAACAGGATTTTTTTGAACCATTCAGACCTTGATGGGTTTGACAAGGTATTTAGTCAACTCCTAATCTTTCGATACTTCATTCTTTTCATGATCAACTATGATATTTTCCATAGTTTATCTTTTGAAGTCAAAGTCTTCTCTATTTTTTATGTTTTAAATGTGAGAGAACTAGATGTATTGATGGTAGACCCTTTCTCCCTCAGTTGCACTTTTTTTTTCCGGTTCCAATTGTTAGACTCATGCTTTTTGGATTTCATTCACTTGAATATGTAACTCTATCTTTCCCAAGCTCAAAAAAAGGAGAAGGGTTGTACGATAGGTAACTAACAGCAAACATGTAAAAAAAACCCGTCAAATCTCTATGAATATGAATCCAAATAATTTACGTGTCAATATTAGGGCGTCTCTCTTAAGTAATGTGTTGTGCATGTCTTCAGGCGTTTCGAAAAATGGGCAATGGGCACCAGATCGATGCTGGGGTGATGAAAAATGAGCAAGGGATCCTACACTTCCCTAGACGAGCACAGATAAAGAAGTTAGCCCAAGCCCAAGACTATAGGTTAGATTAGCAACTTGGAATATAGGAACTTTAATATGTAAAACAATGGAATTAGTTGATACTATAATTAGAAGAAAAATTAATTTAGCGTGCTTACAAGGAACTAAATGAGTAGGGAAAAAATCAAATAAAATAGATCATATAAGGTATAAAATATATTATACTGTGAAAGAGATAGAGAAATGGTGTAGGAATAATAATAGCTAAATATCTTCAAGATAATAAATTAACAGCTAGTGAAATGGAGATGGGATAATGTTAAGATTGATCTATGAACAAAGAACAATAGAAGAGAGTTGAGAGAGAATAGGAGAGAGTTGAAAAAGAATTATTCCGACAGTGAAAAGAGAGCACACCCAAAATTAGGGTTAGCTCCCTTATCACTATTATTTATATAATGAGACAAGCATACCAAAAATACAATAATATCCCTAACTTAACACTTCCCCTCAAGTTAATGCATAAATATTCCTCATGCCCAACTTGTATATAATGGGGTGAAACACCTTACTACTAGCTCTTTAGTAAAAATACCTGCTAATTGATCTGCAGACTTCATAAATGGTATACAAATCGAACCCTTGCATAGCTTTTCCTTAATAAAGTGTCTGTTAATCGCAATAGGCTTCGTTCTGTCATGTTGTACTAGGTTATGAGCGATGTTAATGGCAGTTTTATTATCACAATACAACTTTATAGACTTTTCACACTCAAATCCCAGATCCTTTAATAGAATTCTGAGCAATAGAAGTTCACAAATATCATGTGCCATAGCTCTGTACTTAGCCTTTGCACTTGATCTAGCTATTACTGTCTACTTTTTACTACGCCAAGTAACTAGATTACCTCCTACAAACGTGCAATATCCCGATATAATCATCAGCTGAACCAGTCCAATCCGCATCCGTTAATGCTTATAATTTCATGTGGCCATAATTAGAAAACAGAAGTTTTTTTCCTGGAGCAGATTTAAGGTACCGCAGAATGTGATAAATAGCATCAAGATGTGCACTACGGGAATCATGCATGAACCGACTGACAACCCCTACAGCATATGCAATGTCAGGTCTAGTATGAGATTAGATATATTAATTTTCTCACAAGCCTCTGAAATCTACCCTTGTCGGTTGATTCGTCATCACCACTATTGAGATGATGATTAGCTTCAATAGGCAAATCTGCTGGTCGACAACCCAACATGCCAGTTTCCTTTAGGAGATCAAGAATATACTTTCTTTGAAAAATGAAGATGCCATTCTCTGATCTAGTTATCTCAATCCCAAAAAAGTATCATCCCCTGTCACAATGATGTCATCAGCATATACAATAAGAATTGTAATCTTATTATTACTATGCTTGATAAACATGATGTGATTTGCATAACTTTGTTAGTATCCAAATTTTAGTATAGCCTTAAAGAATCTTTCAAACCAAGCTCTTGGAGATTGTTTAAACCCATATAAAGCTTTTTTCAATTTAGACACCTTTCCTTCAGTTTCACGAGATGAGAACCCTGGTGGTACATCTATATAAACGTCTTCTTCTAAGTTCCCATGGAGGAATGCATTCTTTACATCCAATTGTTGGAGAGGCCAACCCATAGTAGCAACACAAGACAAGAGCACTCGAACATAATTCATTTTAGCGATTAGGGAAAAATTCTCCTGATAATCAACACCATAAGTTTCTGTAAAGCTCTTAACAACTAATCTTACATTCAATCTCTCCACTGACCATCTGCGTTGTATTTGACGGTAAACACCCATTTGCACCCAACTAACTTCTTTCCGTTTGGAACAGAGACTAACTCCCAGGTACCATTCTTTTTTAGAGCTGTCATCTCTTCAATCATAGCATTTTTTCACTTAAGAGTCCACAATAGCGACTTTCCAACCCTGCAGAATTGATATAGAGGATGAAAACCAGACAAAAGCATGATATGGGTTTGATAATGAGTCATATGAGACAAATTGCGAAATTAGATGTTGAATATATGTCCTAATGCTTTTTCAAAAGGCAATAGATAAATCACAAGTATCAAGATTAACAACAGATGATTCATTACCAGGTAAAGCAATGGAAGAGACTGAAACAAGGGGCGGAAGAGAGCAACTGGCAAGGTGGAAGTAGTGCACAAGCAGTTGGATCCTTCTGACATCGAGAATAAGTATGCAAATTAGTTCTATTTAATCGTCTAACAATATTTTGCTCTGTTTCCCCCTCACCCGACCCTTCATTCTCCCCCTTAGTAGGAATAAGGTTTTGGTGTATAAGATTTGGAAAAACTAACCCATGAGACTCCTGATTAGACTAAATAAGCGTATCCGATAGCAATATCTCTTCCAATTTAGATGTCTCAGAGGGGCGAAAAAAGGACTCAGTCTCCCAAAAAGTAACATTCATACTGAAAAACACTTTGCGAGTGGTAGGAGAATAGCATTTATAGCCCTTTTGGGTAAGAAAGTAGCCAATCAAGATACATTTAACGGCCTTAGAATCTAAATTGCCACCTAGGTGTTTATGGGGGTGAACAAAGCAAATACACCCAAAGTCCTTAAGCGGAAGAGAAGAGATAGGTGGAGACGTGGGAAGAAGTTCCAATGAGGTTTTGAATTGAAGGACACTAAAAGGCAGATGATAGATAAGATAGGTAGTAGTGAGGACTGCCTCACTCCAAAAAGACTTGGGAATATGCATAGTGAAGAGAAGAGAACAGGCAACTTCAAGGAGATGACGATTTTTCTGCTTCGCCACCTAATTTTGTTCAGAAGTGCGGATATAGCTCTTCTAGAATAAAATTCCATGAACCTCGAGAAAAGCGCGAAAACCACCATCAAGATATTCAGTCCTATTATTAGAACGAAGAATTTAGATGTGGCATCAAACTGAGTCCGCACCATTTTACGAAAATTTTGGAAACGCGAAAAAACTTCACTTTTAGCACGAAGTAAATAAACTCAAGTGACACGAGAATAACAGTCAATGAAAGTCATAAACTACCGATAACCAGAAATAGAAGTAACAAGTGAAGGACCCAAACATCAGAATAAATAACCATAAACGGAAAATCACTACGTTTATTAACTGAAGGATAAACAGACTGTTTGCATTTATTAACTGAAGGATAAACAGACTGTTTATGTTTAGCAAGTTCACAAGCCTCATAACAAAAAGTACTTCTAGAACAATGTTTAACTAAAGAAGAAAAAAGTCTCTCTAAAACTCCGAAGAAAGGATGCTCCAAACGACAATGCCACTGATGTAGCTGCAAAAGTAAAGGTCCAATATCGACATAGAGCCTGGCCAGACGGTGAAGGTGAAAGAGAAGAGGTAGACGGAACATCCAGTAGGTATAGTCCACCATGCGCACTACCACTGCCAATTGTTCTCCTCGTCACTCGTTCCTAAAAAACAATGAGTGAAAAAAAAAGATTATAGAACAGTTTAATGAACTAGTAAGATGACTAATAGATAAGAGATTACTAGAAAAATTGGGAACATAAAGAACAGACAAGAGAGAGGGTGAAAGAGCAATGGATAGAACCTTTACCAGAAATAAAGGATAAAAACCCATTGACTATTTGAAACCTTATCTTTACCAGAACAAGAAGAATAAAAATAAAATAAGACGGAAGACCTAGTCATATGATCAGTGGCACCTTAGTCAATGATCTAAGAAATAGGAGAGGCAACAGCACTAAGTGCACTAGGAGATATACTTGAGTGAGAAAAGTAAGAGGTGGAAGTGGAGGCTGTAGAAGGAGAGATATCAACCTGAGCCATTGGGCGCCTGAGAGTAGTCAACTCCGCCTCAGAGAGAGGGCTAGTCTCACCAGATGTGCTACTTGAGATATCAGAAAGATGAGCATGGGAGCGAATAAGACCTCTATGGCCACTACCACGGCCACCGCCACATTCTTGAGTAGGACGACCATGTAACTTCCAACAGTGATCAATAGTATGATGGGCTTTACAACAATGCTCACAGCGCCCTAATCGCGGGATACTGAACCATTCTTCTTCTCAGATTTGATAAGTTGTCATAGTTGAGTGATAGACGTAACAGTTAACATAGAGCGCTCCTGACTAAAAGGAAGAATCATAGCATGACGTCGACTCTCTTCCTACTAACATAAGCATACGCCTTCCTCAAGGTATGAAACAGATCTCGTCCCAAATCTGGACACGGATCGGATCGTAGTCCACATTGAGGCCGGTAAGGAAATCATACACCCGTTCCTTTCTATCATTTTTTGAAAAGCTACAGCATTAGTAGTACAAATGGCATGGAAGTCCTAATAATAATCAATCTCGTTCTACAAACTGGTCAACTCGGCATAATACTGAGCTAGTGACTGATCTTTCTGATCTAACCCACAGAGTTTCTTCCTTAATTCATATAGCTGAGCATCATTGCCTGTCTGGGAATAAGTTTGGGCAGCAACGGACCAATTTTTATTTGCAGTATCCAAAAGTAAAAAATTGCAACTAATGGAGTGCTACATAGATTGTAATAGCCAAAACATAACTTAACAAGGGCATTTTCCTCTGTCCACCATGTGCGAGACGGCCCCAAGCTGTGGAGTTTCTCCAGTGATATACCTAGATACACCGCGAGCAATAATGGCTAAGCTATAAGTACGAGACCAAATCAAATAGTTGCTGCCATCCAACTTGACAAGACTGATTCGAAGAGATGGATTATCACTAGGAGTCCCTGAACGAATCAATCCAGTGTCCTCATGACCACCAGAAAGCTTTCCAGTATTAAACATGATCATGTAAAACCAAGAACAAACAATACGAGGCAAACGAAAGCAAGAAACAATAAAACAGATGCAAATTAGAGTAGAATCGACCCACGAGACTACCAAAGATATCTAACACGCCATACTAGATTAGAGTAAAGTCATAAAAGAACCAAATAAACTGTTGGAAACCCGAGCAGATGTAGCCGCAACCATCAAACAATACTGGAAAGCAAGGTGAACCAAACAGGGCCTTCAAACACACTAGTCGAGCCCTTCAAGAACCAAAATAGACCAAATGATGTTGAAAAAGTTCGAAGAAAGAGAAACCCTAGGTTGAACAAACACTAATCGACTTCGAAATCAACCAAAACTCAACCATAGGGTTAATTCGATCCTTATAGAGCCTTAGAGAACCCTAATCGGCACCCATGAGCAGGAAGGCAACCATCGATCGAAGTAAAAACAGCCGCAATCGCGGATTTTTGAAAAAAAAAATTGGTTGGGGCCGAAAAATCCCAAAAATGTTAAAAAATTATCAAACATGCCTGGAAAAATCATGACCTGGATCCTAAGAACCAGACGATCATCATTGGAAGAATTTTTTTTTTTTTTTACAATGACGAATTCTAAGATGAAAAGAAAAAAGAAAAACGAGAGAAATCACTATTATATAAGATTTTGTTCTAAATACCATGTTAAGAATGATATATGAACAAAGAACAATAGGAGAGAGTTGAGAGAGAATAAGAGAGAATTGGAAAATAATTATTCTGACGGTGAAAAAAAAGAGCACCCAAAATTAGGGTTAACTCCCTTATCACTATTATTTATATAATGAGATAAGTATACCAAAAATATAATAATACCCCTAAGTTAACAGATAATTTTAATTAAGCTTGTGATTAGAGAACTATAATTAATGTGATTAATACCTATGCACCTTAGGTAGGATTGAATGACCATCTTAAAGGCCAATTTTGGAATCAAATGGATGAAATGGTTCAAGAAATACCAACACTAGAGAAAATAATTATAGGTGGAGATTTCAATGGCCACATAGGAAACAAGAGGCCAGAAAATGAAATGGTTCATAGATTTGGTTTTAGTGATCGAAATGAAGCTCGAGAGGGAATTCGAGATTTTGCAGTAACATTTGATCTTATATAAGCCAACACGTCCTTTAAAAAGAGTGAAAAACACATAATAATCTTTAAGAGTGGGTTTCATAAAAGTCAATTAGGTTATTTTCTTATTTGGAATATAGACCGCCTAATATGTAAATATTACAAAATCATTCATGGAAAGAGTTTAGCATCACAATATAGACTTATGGTACTAGATATTCACATTAACAGACAACATAAAGCATGAAGAGATATTAGAATCTCACGAAATAAATAGTGGAATCTTAAAGGTGAGAAATTAGAGATTTTTAAGAACAAAATGTGTAAAAAAGTAAGGTAGGATTCAGAAGAAAATACTAATATTATGTGGAGACAATGGTGGAATATGTTAAAAGGATATCGAAAGAAGTTCTTGGAGAGTCAAATGGAAAATTTCCTATAACTAAAGAAACTTGGTGGTAGAATGACGAGATCCAAGTTATAGTAAAAGCAAAGAGAATGTTTTACAATGTGGCAAAAATATAGAAATGAAGACAATTTTAGGAGTTTTAAACAAGTTTGTAAGAACGTTTAAAGAACCGTTAGAGATGCTATATTGAAAGTTTATGATGATCTTTGTACTAGATTAGATAATAAAAAGAGAAAAAAGAACATATATAAATTTCACTAAGTGGAGAAAAAAAAAAACAAGAGACTTTACTCATGTTAAATGCTTAAAAAGCGGGATTCAATAGTATTAGTGAAAGATGAGGAGATTGAGAAAAGATGAAAAACCTATTTTGAAAAATTATTAAACAAAAAACATATATAAAGATTCGAGGAAGAAGAATATGATAACTCAGATGAAACAGAGAATATAAGTTCTATAAAAAAGTTTGAAGTGAAAACTGCAATGAAAAAAATAAAATCAAATAAGGCTTTCAGGACAAATGATATTCTTATTGAGGTGTGAAAATGCCTAAACGAAGTAGGAGTGTCTTGGTTAACAAAATTGTTTAATAAAATCATAATGACTAATAAAATGACCTAAGAGTGGAGACAGGGTGTTTTAGTGGAGAAAGTGTATTCTGGCCTCATATAGCCGACTTCAATTGATTGGAACAAAGTTATTTGGTATGTGATTCCGCTTATAGAAATTGTGTATCCAACTTTAAAAAAAAATTTATTAGGTGGAGGGACCATAACATTATATTAATTGATCACCAATTTCATTCCAATCAATGTGAGATTTTATACTGTAACATCCCCCTTACGTGGTCCACTTTTGAGGTTTGTCATGTATAATCTCTTTTCTTGGGATCTAACATCTTGCAGTTTTTTCTTTCTTTTTTTTTTTTTGGTTGATTTGTCATCGTGGGATGTAATTTTTTTAAAATGGGTAGAATGGGTTCCACTCTAATACCATGTAGGAACTTTGTAGCTAACTTAAAAAACTTAAGCTATAAAGGGAAAATGTTCCAACATTATATTAAATGATCACTAATTATATACCTAGTCAATAATGTGGGATTATATACTCGAACATTGGACTGTGCTTTGCAGAGGAATATTCCTTCCCTAGGATTCCAGGTTGAAATTGTGATGATAGACTACAATGGTTCCATTCCAACAAAGAAAAAGCCCGAACAAGCTCGCAGGGAATCTGATGGGAGAATGGGAAATGCTCCTTCCTCAAACGACGACCGGGTGGCAGTTACTGCCAATCGAAGTAGGGCCTCTCAAAACCAAGATACCGACAATGTGTTCTCCGACAGTGAAGGAGAGGAAAGTGTGTCTTCAAAGAATAGGCAAGCTCAAGCAGCCTCCGGAGCTGGACCTTCCACACATCATGAATCTGGTACCACGGTGGAGCAAATGACAGCTCTAACACATCGGACTCAACAGCTCTTGGTTGGCAAGGAGCCCACACAGAGTAATGCCTCCAACGAAACGAAGATTGAGCCGGTTGGAAGATCATCGGACTCAGGCGGTATGAGTAGTGATATCAAGGCAATTGCAGCTGATGCTTCTGTTTTTACTTTTGGAGATGAAGATTATGAAAGTGAGTGAGTGAAAGTTTGTTAATGAGATTCCTTTGGCTCCTAAAATTGTATTAATACCCCCCTCTATCTAAGCCTGCTTGCTGGTAGCGATTTTCCCTTTGTTTCCTTTTTTCCTTTTTACCCTATTTCTTAATACGCTCCTGCCATATTGATCTTTATCTTTGTGCGTTAGCATGGGTTTTAAGGACTCAGCGTGCCAACAGGGCAATTTAATGGGTCAAAACGCCACTTTAACATGCTAATGAAATGTGTTTAATCGGAACTTATGTATCATGAATCCTATTTCTTATACGGGTAGTTGACATTTGAACTCATTTTCTTTTCTATATGTAATAAACAGTGCCAAAAAAAAACCTGGCTCCAAGTTCAAGAATAGTGAGTGGCTAGCAATTCCAACTCCAGGCAGCCAAGTAGCAACCTGCAATCCGAGCAAAGGATGGAATTTTGAAATTAGCTCACTCTCACAGGATTTTGAATCCGCTGCACTAGGCTACCAACTTTTACTAAAATCATATTAACGTGCAATAATCGTTATCATGCATATATCCCTGTTTGAAATAATTGCTTATTTACTTATTTTTGTCTTTAATAAATTTTTTTCATCATTTAGTCAAATAATTTTATTTTTCAACTTTTCTTATCGAGTTGAATTGAAATTTTTTTTTTTTATCAAAATATAAAAAAAATCATAAAAAACAAATAAGTTAATAAGCTAAATTTTATGTTACTTATTTTTGTGTATAGTAAATTTTTTTCACCTTTTTAATTAAATTTTTTTACTCATTAGGTTCATTTCATAAAGACTGATTTGAAAAAGTATAAAAATAATTAGTTAAAAGATAAAAAAATTTAAAAAAAAACAAAAATTCTCAACATTTAGCCCAAACAGGGCCATTGATTAAATACACATCACTCCGAATAACTTCTACCTTCTCCCGTACCAGAGCACCTAATTCTTTCACGGTATCAAAGAGAATGTTCTGCCTGATGACTTAAAATTTCCCCAGAGGAGCCATGCAAGGCGAAAGCTCCACGTACCGTTTTGAAGCACCGTTTTGAAGCGGAGCCTTTTCACTAGCCATCAATGGCTGATGGAATTAGCACAACCAAGCAACCAAATTCTTGGTGAGAATCAACTTTATAATGTTTTAATAATAGCTCTCGTTTTTTCCATAATCTTTTTTATGATCATGCCCACCATGCGCAGCAATTGTAACTCGAACCATGAGGCCAGACAATATTACAGTGAAATTACAGGCTCAAGTGATTATATAATGCTTCCACTACAGAAAACAGGGACATCCAATTCAAATTTTGCTATTCTACAAAATCCCATAAAAAGAATGTTCCTACAACTAGGCTAGAATAAAAGGTCAAAGCATAAAATAACTAATGAGGTGCTCCAGGAGAAATTATTCAATGCAGGCTCTTGCATTGCTCCAATGCAATCTAGGCCACACATCTGTGTGAGCCCCACCACTTTCATGTGGAATCCACACACATGCGTGGCCCAAATTGTATATGGGCAATGCAGGAGCCTACATTGAAAAATTTTCCGTGCTCCAGGGCTCAGCGCAGAAGCAGCAATGACCTTGCTCCACCAGCACCAAAATATCAAACCCATGCCGTAAAATTATATGCAAAATGAAGCCCTGCATCCATAAATATTTTCTTGATCAATCAATGTTTTCAATTTTTCAAGAATTGACAGGCACTCTCGAAGAATCAATAATATCATCAAAAATATTATATCACCGGAGAAACACAGCATCCATGAGTCTCTGAGCAGGTTTAGAGACCTTGTTTCCTTGTAAGAGCAACTATAATCTTGTTCAGGTTGGAGATTTCCCGATCCCTCTGCCTCAATTCTTGCTTCAATCTCTCAATTTCCTCCAGGTGACCATCACAAAGATTTGACCCTGCAATAGTTTGCTCTCTACCTCCCTGATCTGACTTCAATTTCTTAGACTCACCTGTGGTCTCCTCGACTTGGGATGATCTTTTCCTTGATGAAACTTGGCCAAGAAAATCGTCCCGTGCCATTTTACGAACATACAAGCTACCGGTCATTCCTGATTCAAGTTGGAATGAAGTACATTTTTGCGGTAATCCGGAAGAGTCCTAACATAAGGCATCACAAAATTCAATTCCCGTGCATGAGTTAGTTTAAATGGAAGATTATCAACAGGGTCACATAAAGTTTTGGATAAAGATGGCATACATGAATTGCAGACCAAAGGCACTGTTAGGGAAAGATTAGGTTTTAACCCCTAGAAAGGGAGAATACCTTTTTGTTAAGAGAATAGAAATTGGCTAAAGCTTTTAGCTCAAAACTAGGAAAGCCTTACAGCAGAGGGTTAGGATTTAGTCCCTCTTAGAGATGACAATTAGTTTCAGTTGTTGCTTTCAAAGCAAAGGCTTGTAAGCATACAAATTTTACATACAGACAAGAGCCCCCTTTCCAGGCAATAGATGTTGTGCCTAATACAGAAAAATAGTTAGTCTGGACATACCTTTTCTTGTTTGCCATTGATATTTTCAAATGCCTGATTTGCCTCTACTTGATTCTTAAAAATGGCACACGCAGAATATTTTTCTCCACCAGGCTTTTTGCTAGGCTGCCATCAAATCATTCAAACATCAGAAATTTCATTAATGACCACACATTATGCCAATTTTATTGAACAGAATATGGGCTCGAATCACAGAAACAATCTCTCCATATGAGGGGTAAAGCTACATACAAATTTATCCTTCCCAGGGCCCACACTGCAGGAGCCTCATGCACTAAGGTGCCCTTTATGTGTTTATACAAGAGCACAAAATGAAATTCCTCTTCATACTCAATATTCATGTCACCAATTGCCTAATTAAACATTTCCTCATGCGTAGAAGGAAGGTATTGTTTGTTTAACGTAAGTTATGGGCAGTGCAAAAGTTTAAGTTCAGTATCACCATCTCTTTTTTATATATATATATATATATATATATATATATATATATATTATCAGACATCCTAAGATAGGGACCACCTATCAGGCAAGAGAGATCTAATGATCAACAATTATTCTCACACAATTGAAAATTTTAAATTAAATTAACATAGAATCTTGAAGCAGTTCAGAGGATTTGTGGTTAAGCAGGAAGTCTACACCCACTGAATAAAAGGGGGTAGTCGGTGAAAGAGGTGGTTGTTATCAAAGAAAATATATAAATAAATAAACCATTTCCACCCTAGCCTACACAACCCAAGAGAAGGCCAAAAACTATCTTTGTGCAGTTCATTATTTCAGATTGTTGGAGAATATATTACAATAGGTCAAAATTGCTTCCCAACCAACAGATATCATAACTCCATTGCATGAGTTTCTAATACAGAGAAGTCATATCTTTGCAGGAACAAGTTTCCAATGCAGAGTAGTTAACATTTTAGCAGGAACATAATGAAGATAGTCACAATATTCTGGCAAAGTAAAATGCACAGAATACATGTTCACAAGTTCTGCTAAGAACTCATTCAGATAATAAAATAACAGAACAGATATAGATATTACTAGCAATGGCAAACGCGATGGGTGTGGTGCAATAAAACTTGGTAGTTTTTGTAATTAATTTATGTCATGTCAATTTTTCACAGTTATTTACAGTTAAAGGATAATTTTGGAAACTAAAAAATTGAGTTGGCTTCAATTTTAGATTCACACCAATTGAGGTGTTCTCTTTTAATAGTAGTAGTATAGATGACCTTCATCTCAATTGCAAATACCAATAAAATAACAGAAAGGATGTAGATATTATGACCTTCATCTCAATTGTAAAATCCCCGGGGACAATTTTATGTAATTCTTCACGGGGCACATTGACTGGTATCCCATGTAGTAGTAGTTTTGACCTTTCAGTCTCAGGCACCTGCAAGTTCAAAGATACAGCGAATAGATGATATCATATTTGTTAGACATTGGAGGAAGCCAGCACTTAAATTTCTAAACTTACATACTCACGAACTGGCAGGATAGCTTTATCAAATCCAGATTCTATCTTCGCTAGAACGAGTTTCATTGCAGCACATGCATCATCTAGACAATTGTGGGGAGCACCCTTCTCTCTGACTTCATATCCCAACACAGCCTGGGAAAATCAATTGATGGGACGATTTAACTATGCATACTAATCTGTATAACTATGTGCCAGTTCACTAGCAAGGGAATGCACAACAGAACAAAGTACAGCAACGAGAAATTAATGTGTTTCGGCAAGCTGTTTTAAAGCATTTTCCATGTTTTGATCTAAATTTTTTGCTTTTCCGGTCCGTTGTAATAAAACAAATCTAAAAAGTATGGGCGTACGCCCATTATGGCTAATATTGAAAAAAGTTCACAAAGACGAAAAAACCTCATAAAAGTCTTAAAAGTGTCTTTTTTTAGTTATCTACACTTTTTTTAGTTTTTGTTCATTTTTACTTTTCGGATTCCTTATGACGAGAGGAATCTAAAACGTATGCCAGTTTAGGCTAACTTTGCAGAAAGTTCACTAATCCCAAATGCAGGCCAATACAGCAATAACCCAAATAAGACAGTCAACAACAAGGACATATAGGGAATTGTACACAAATCGTGCAGCCAAAAAACTGAAACAAATATGACAAATCAAAAAATTAAGTTATGAATAAAAACAAAAAAAAAACATTGGACTTCAACCCTTGCCTCAAGAATTTTATTCAAGAATGTTCATACTTAAATAGGTTGAAATGACAACTGCATGCTTATATTTGTCAGAGAAGCATGTGCCTGCTTATATTTGTCAGAGAGAGATAAAATTGCTAGAAATAAATGATAGGTTTGATGAGTTCGAAAAATAGAAACAAATATGTCACCAATCCACATGCAGATAGAGACGTGAAGGTGCTCATAATTAACAACTTGCCTTACACAGGTTATTCAAAGAAGGTCTTCTGAAATTGGTCCCATCCCCAACTTTGAAGATGAAAGAGGTGTCAATCACTCTTGCATGATCTAACTTCAGTGCTGTAAATATCAAGAAAGAATTAATTAAAAGATATCAGCACTGAACAGCATAAACTCAAAATAAGAAGAAACAATCAGCAAATAACTAGGAGCCAAATGTCATACAAAGAAATGAGATCACTTTTATTAACAAAGACGAAGACATTTAAACTGTCACAGGAGTAGAAACCTAGAGAAGGATAAAACAAAATTTAATGATAGAGCTTAGCGTACCTCGCAGATCATTATTCAAACTGTGCCCAACCAATATTGTTCCATGTGATAAAAGCTTCTTCATGGATTTCTACAAAATCTCCAAAGACATGACATTCAAATGCCTGTTAATTCTTAGTCATTCAGCTATGTTGATAGTTTTTCAGCTTTATTAAGTTATTTAACAAACTTATATCCAATTAACTTGTTTGGCTGTGCTACTCCCACATCTTCAAAACCAACCACATAATACCTGTACATCTGCCACTGAACAAGTAATCCCATCCAAATCTTTTGCAGTGATCCCAGTAATCTCACTCCTATAGTCTGCAACCGCTTTATTCGGATTCACAAGTTCATTAAGTTTGACCTGAAATACTCCAAATCCAGAATATCCACATCAACTTTGGAAAATGAAAAGAAAAATGAAGCTGGGTCCACTAATATGTCTAAACTCTCCAAACAAGTTGCTAATAGGTGGTTCTTTTGTGGCTGCAAAAATGGTCTGCGTCTGAGGTGAGTGGGCAAGTATTAAGGGTCATAACGCATAAAATATTGACAACAAACCCCAATAGTACCTGTAAATTGCGATCAACAACACAAACGCTCACCAAAGCTTCAGTGCCATCTTCACAGAGCACCATCTCACAATCAATGGCAATCAAGGCTGTTGATCTCATTTTCTTGTTCTTTTTACCGGGCTTTGTAACCAACCATCCCTGTGCCAACATTCCAAGAAATAAACAACACATGCCAAATCAACTAGCATAAAAGAACAGGCACAAAGGAGAAATCAGAAAACTACAAGACACCATCATGCTTCAAAGGAGTCAACAAGTACTCAAAATAACTTACATTCCACTAGAACATGTGCATCGAGAGCCTATGACTAATAGGTTTGCAACAATTGAACTCACTAGACAAACGTTTCTGCTTTGCACGGAATTATGTTGGTCATGAGAAAAATAAACCATTCAGATGTCCAAATAACAGGGTTACTTTTTCAAAATTTATAGATAGCCGACAGGGTTTTGTCCCACTTCTTTCATCTTAAATGCATGCATCAAAAGGACTAACTCTAGATCATGCTTCATATAAAATCAGTTATAGTAGTTTCCTTTGGAACAGCACAGTCATAACAACTAGCTATAGGAAAATGGACACACGGAGAATAGAAAAAAGAGCACAGACTTTTCAAATGCATGATACCTTTTCTTTCACTAAATACTATACCAGAATTTATGCAGCATGCATGATTGACACAAGGCCTTTTTGAGTAAATTTAACATTATCTTTAGATATACATATACAAGAGTATTCATAATAAATTTCTATATAGGTCCTCGCATGGGAAACACAAAAGTCCATTCAGCACTAGTAAGCAGAGGATAAATTCACAAAATTTTTGCAACATATAAAACTAAGAGGCAGATAAGAAAAAAAGGTTAAACAGAAAACCTCCTCATGCGACGGAAGAAAATAATCTAGTGGGTATCGTGGGTGTCCAAGAGTCAAACGAACCAGTCCCTGCACTGCCACAAAAACAATGGTCAAAAGGTTATGCTCAATTCAAATACAAATAATAAAGCTTAACAAATTTGTAACACCAACAGCCTGCCTTAGAGATTAAAACATTACAACAAGAGAAAGAATGCCAACAGTAGAATTAGAAAAGCTGACTGCTGAATAGTACAGTTCGAACCTATGGCTGAATAATCTGATTGCTCAAAAAAGTTCTCGGTAATATGCGCAAGCATAATTCGGAATCAGATTGGAAAAAACAGTGTAGTTAAACAAAATTAGTTCGTCAATAACTCAATATTATATTAGTTAAACGGTGAACAAGGTAGTTGAAGGCAAAAATGCTCAAAGCATTAGACATCACAATACTGAGACAAGAATACGAACTAAGATGGAACGCAAATCAACAGCATGGTGTTAAATAGAAATTAGAAGCTAAAATAGAAATTATTTACTCCAAATCAATCCATTTATGTGATTATTTAACTTCATCAAATATACATGATCCCCAATTGATATCTCAGATTGAAGCTGCACCTTACAGACTCCAGTTAATAATTAAACAAACCTGCTCAGGCGATTCAACTTCCTTTGTCTTTTCTTGGAATTGCTCTACTGCATCACGATTAGAATGGGAGTACATTACTTTTCCGAAAAACTGCAAACAAACATTAGTCACAAGATTCCTTTTCAGAACTCAGAGGTAAGACAAAATTAATTCCAACGCATCAGCTTTTGGTTACATTATTTACCTTTAAATCAGCCTCTTGGCTGAATGTCTTCAGAAAAGCAGTCAATGAATCAGTGGACCTCCTTGTTGGATCACTCAAGCTAGAACCGAACTTTTTGTCATAAACACTTAAAAATTCTTTCCAGGTTCCTTTACTACCCTTCATCCCTCTTTTCTGGGCCATCTTAATGAGTTCAACAAGAACCTAACAAATGTACAAGTGCTGAGAAACATAGATCCATATAAACATCAAATCTATTTACAGTAAACAGTCTGATAGTTGATAATCCTTGACGACGCACAAATTATGAACTAAAAGAACAGATTATGAATGTCATAATACAGAATCAAGATTTTAATGACCATTTGACTAGCTGATGACTTATCCAACAGAACTAACCCAATAAAAAGAGGTGACATTATTTAACTAGCCTAACTACAAGATATGTTCATTTAGACTGATGATATTATACTGTTATGTTTACAGAGAATACCGAGCTGCTGGTAGTAACAGTTCTGGGGTCCCATGTGAATCAATGGCCGAAAAGGATTCAACATTTGAACCCAATCAGGGAATTTAACAGAACACATGAGTCAAAGAACAAATAAACAATATCTATTGAGTTCACCAAAATCAGAAATTTACATATTCCAACCCAACAGCTTCAACGGAACTCCACGTGTGCGTATGTGTGCAAACATAAACATAGATGCATACATATATAAATGAAGAGGGACTTTAAGAGAGTATTACCTCTTTCCCTGCAGTTGCAATCTTTTCATCCATCCAGAATATGGTTGGTGAGTAAAGTAGGCGTTTGTCTGGTCTGTAACAGAGGAGAGGCGTGGCCCTTTGGAGACTGACCAATCCTGAAAGATGGTTAGGATTTGTATTATCAAACTTGGGTAATAACAGTGCTAATTGGAATTTAACCCATAAATGACTAGGTCTTTTCTACTACGACCAGATACAGTTGGAAATATGATCTCTCTGGCAGCCTGGACCGGAAGGTCTGGGGGAACTTTTTAATCCAAACCGCTCTTGGTAGGTTATGAATTTCACTATCTGCCACCAAACAGTGCAGGTATGACAAATTTTCTGGTGACATGGCAGATTGGCCGGGTGGGGATCTGACTTGGAATGAGCATTGTAAAAAGAAACAAATTCGGGATATATTCAACATCCATCAACATTTATCATAATCAGCGTATTTGCAAATAAATTTGGTACAAATTCAACATCCCTAACAACCAAAATCATCACAATCAACATATTGGCAACAAAAATCTATATTACATTTTAGAAATGTATTGATGTGACATTTGTCGTGTGTAACAATTTGAAATGTTGAGATCTTTTTAAATCTAATGTTTGGAGAGAATAGTATGAGTGAGAGGAGAGAGAAAAGTGAGAATGAAAAAGAGTGGAGTATGGCTACTTTTTTTGGATTTTAAGGTGAGTGAACTCCACTTTTAATTGAGTGAACATTTTTTTAATAAATTTTGAAATTGTAATTAAATTATTTGTTAGGACATTATTGCTCTAAATTATTTTTTATTCTTTATTAATGCTTCAAAATTGATATTTAAATTATATTATATAGTGCCTTTAGGCACAGGTAATTTGCTAGTCCAATATATTACTGAAATGCTTAGCGATAATCATAATCAGCATATCATCGAAGTGAGGGGAGGGGAAATTTACCATCTAACTAGAAGGAATTGCACACTGTGCATAATTATTAGTTTGAAGGGAGAGAAAATAGGGGGGAAATGGTTGATGGAGGGAGGAAAACTGGGACGTGAGGAGGTTGTTCATTGTTTTCTGTTTTGTTCTAGCAATTAAAAAGAGTGAGAAGTTATGGCATAAGTATAAACTGTTCTGTTTTGGACAATCTTAGAACTCAAAAAAGAGTCACATGGCTTCATATGTGCTCGCAAAAAGTGAGGTGCTCACTGCTCACCTTATCACCAAAGAGGCTTCGCTTCACATAAATATAGACATCATACTATTATACTATCTATACTATATATATTATAAAGTCAACACCTCATTTGGTGTGGATAAAGTCATAAAGCTTACCCATGTCATCACTTCAGTTTTTTTCATAAAAGCTTCACATTCTCTCTGTCCCTTCCCCGCCTCTCGCCTCTTTCCAAAACCTAATTTTACGTATTGAATATAATTTAACTTTATTTTCCTGCAATAAATTGACAATTGCATACTTATAGTGTGTGCCACAAAACCTCGTTGCATAAAGAGAGAACATCAGTTTGGTATCTCAAAGTTTGTGTTAAGTAGGGTGTTCATCGATTTGTCCATCTTGCTCAAACGTTGAATCCAATCCGACCAATCCGACAACTTATGGTTTTTCCCGGGGCTCGGTTGGGTGATGGGTTTCTCGATTTCTTCCCCGGGTTACGGGTCTTGAGTATAGCCATACACAAACCGAAGCCGGCCAACAAATATTCAATTTTCTGGATTTTTAGATTTTTTAAGAGGTTATGTTGCATATTGTTTTGGCATTATTGTGTAAATTCTATGTAATTCGGGTTTATGTACAGTTTAATTGACAATTTCATAACAGTTTGGGCTTCAAATGTCTAAAACAAGTTTTTTTAATTAAAAAATGACTATTCTCAAAAATAGAACGGGCTCAACAAAAAAGTTCAAAATAAGCAAGTTCAAAAGGCCAAACCTAGCTGCACTCACCTGCGGTCCCGTCAAACCCGTGGCTTCGAAACTACCGAACCCCTTGGTCAGTTGCAGGTGCTAAATTAAGAATCGAATACATGTAATTGTTTGACAGGTTAGAGCTCAGCCCAACCCAACATTCGTTTGTATAAATGGGTAAATGTGTAAACCCACTATTTTATATAGTTCCCAGTCTCCCAATTAGGCAATAATTACCTTTCTCAACTGCTTAACAGTAAACCCCCATATAAATTTTTTTTAAAAAGTTGCTCTGTAGTGAAGTGCACAAGAGTAGGCCGTGCCATCTTCTAGTTAAAAATTACTTAAAGCCTGATTGGCAAACTTGGTTTTTTAGCTTTTTGGCTAAAAACGTCAAAACACATGTTCATAACTTATTTACTATTTCTACCAACTATATATAATTGTTAATGTCAAATATATAGAAGGATAAAATTGTTCACTTTAAACAAAAAGCAAAAAACTAGCTTTTACCAAGCAACCAACTTAAAAAAAAGCTAACCTAAAAGCTAAATTACTAAATAATCTATTTTGAACTCAATTTAGCTTTTACGCAAAAAAAAAAAGCAAAAAACTAAGCTTTTAAGCTAGTGGCCAATTGGGGCCTTAACTTCTTAGCAGAAAAATTTATCATCATAATCATAATCCGTATACCAAAGAAAGAGCACAAACTACATAATCACGATCAGCACAAGAAATATCATAATCAGCGTATTAAAACAACAGAGGGGTGGGGAGAGAGGTGCAGAGGGGAAAGGGGAAGGTGCATAGAATAGGAAGGAGAGTGACGCCACTGGCCGGTTGAATCTGTGAGTGGGGCTAGAGACCAATGGGAGTTGCAGAGGGGAAATGGGAGTCCGGAGAGTGAGGAAAGAGAGGGAGGTGCTGAGGAGGCGATGAAAGAGGGTACGGGGAGAGCTACGCAAAGAGAAGTCTCAGAGAATGAGAGAGACGGCCATACCTCGGTTGAGAGGGAGAGACTGAAGAGACCGGATAAGGGAAAGAGAAAGAGAGAGCTCCTTTACCTCCGTTCAGAACCTGAAGCCGTTCGCCGTTGACTGGTTTTGGTGGTGACGGTGGTGCGGCGGCCGAGGCGGCAGCGGAGACTGGGGCAAGGGCGTTGGTGGCGAGCGAGGGGAGATGCCTCTGAATCGGATCAGAGATTAGGGTTTAGGCTATTGAATTGGGTGCGGATACGTGTGTGTTTTTTATAAGGATATTTGGTGTAAATATCTGTATTTCTGTATAAAAGATTAGCAGTTGTTTAGTATTTTTCTTAAAATAAAGTTATATAAATTTTTTGTTATTAAAAATATTTTTATTATTTTTTGTTTTTTTTCAAAATACTTCTTAAATTTTTTTCTATTACTTAATTTTAAAATTATATCTATTTTATAATTAAAAATTAAATTATTTTATTATTTAATTTTTAATAATCATTTTAATTCTTAAATAATACTCTTGTACATGTATTACATAACTAGTTTTCGTGTCTAGGTTGTGCACTTGCAATTGTAAATTTTTGCATGAAAAATTATTAAATTAAGAAAAAATAAATTAAATTACTTAAATTCTTGAAATTGAAACTTTAAAACAGGGGAGGGAGAAGAAAGATAAATACTTTGAAAAGAAGTAAAACAATTACACAAAATTGATTAGAATTTTAGAGTTACAAAAGAAATATAAAAAAATTTTAAAAATAGAGAAAGAGTACATATTTTTTAATAAATTTAAAACTATAACAGTTACAAAAGTCTTATAGTGATTATAAAATTATAAGTCGACTTTGTTTTTACTAAGTGAAACTAGTGGTGAGGGCACATGCAATGCATGCAACTCGAATCTTATAAAAATTAAACATAAAACTTATATTATGAACTATATATAAAAATTAAAAAAAAAACTTATATTTTGAATTACAAAAACCCAACCATTACACCAAAGGTGCTTTTTAATGTTACACCAAAGGTACTACTTCCTTTAATTAGTAGTATAGATGTTTGCAAAAAAAACATATTGAATTAACTTTCTCAATGTAAGTTTTGAACAAACTACGTACGTAGATATAGAAGTGTAATCTATAATGGGTTTTTTTTTTTTCTAGAGTTTTTTCTCTAAATTCTTTGATCCATTTTTGTAAAACAACCATCAGTGAAATTCTGTTATTGAGCATATTTAAACTTTAAATTCTTAGATAGAGACATACTGAAGAGGCAAAAATAGAGATATGTGGAGAGAGACCAAATCCAATCATACACAATAAATAAATAAAAACATAAAAACAAAATCCAGCTATACCCAATGTAGTCGTTGGACTGGATGCGAGAGTGGAACTTGGAGATTTTTGACGACATGTGAGAGATGGAGGGAAATTGTTAACAATTAGTGAGAGAGGGACAGAAATTGTTGGCAATCAGTGAATTAGTTTTTTTACGATAGCAAGTTGTGTAAATGGGTAGCCAAACGGTAAACGACGTAAATTTTAGTTTTTAATAGTAATCACAAAAGAAATAAGAACAATTAAAATACACAAGATATACATAGTTCGGCTAATTGTCTATCTTAACATGAGAGAAGAATCAATCTATTGTACTCTTTAATATGGATTTCAAGATTCACTTCACTCCTAACAATATATGTGGTCTCAAACTGAGCCAATTTATGTCTCTCTATACTTTTTCTAGCCTCTAATTTGAACCTCTCCGAGTATTTAGACAACTTATCAATATTTAGGGTTTTAGAGTTATAATCCCCTTTATATAGGTTTCAATGAAAATCGTGAAATTGGTTTAACTAGCACACAGTCTGTCGCCACCCGTCCGAACAGACTTACTTTTTGTCCGAGCAAAAAATCCTCTGTCTCGAAATCGTCCAAATGCTTCAGCGTCTGTCTGAACGAAAACGCACAATTTTAGATTTGAGTTAATCCCAACCAGAGATTATACCAAATTGAGTGTTTTCCTTAATTCATTAGTAGTATAGATATTTTCTTTATATTATAGTATAGAAATTTGGTCCTGAAATTTGAATTTGAATTTTTAAATTATATTAGATTAAATTAGACCAAAATACTCTTAGTACTTTAAACTCTCATCTTTCTATGTCATCACTTCAATACTTCTACAACATTCGGCGACTTATGATGATGACTCCCGATGACTTTTCGAGAACCACTTCTAGTAACTTCTTGAGGACCACTTTTGGTGACTTTTGGGGATTACCTTTTGCTATTTCTAAACTAGAGTTGATTTTTACTATTTGAATACAAAAGAGTGAGCATTTAATATTTTGTGTGGTCTTAGTGACGAATAGAATGATAACAATAGATATAGCATGCTTTTATAAGTATCGCTAAATATCACTATTGGAATACGGTTAATAGTAAGATTTATCTACTCTATGTGGCTAGTGTTAAAGAGAATAGAGATAAAGCTCATTGTTCAAACATAAGAAGAAAAAAAACAACGAAATTTATCTATTCTATAAGTTGTTGAAAAGTTATCAAGGGGCTATTGGATGCGATATCACTATTCTACATCGGTGAGATATAAAAAATATATTTGATATATAATGAAACTTGTGTGCTACTACTAGTAACTTGGTTTAAGTATTTTAGATCATGTTGTTAAACTCTTTATTGAAGTTAGTGTGTTAGTAGTTCATTTAAATAATTACAAATGGTATCAGAGTCAACTCTCGTTTCTATGTAAGGTTTCGTGGCGATATGAATAGATGAGTAAAAGCTTTGGAGAGGAGTAGAGGCCCCGAAATTGTATACCTTGTGTACGCTTATGGGCTATTCTATATTCGCTAATATCCACATTCCAATCAAGGGGATAATTTACGTCACACGACGAGAACGTCGCGTATTTTAAGTGGGGGATATTTTGATACCGACATCTAATATTAGTAAGACATGAAAAATATGTCTGGTATATAATGAAACTTATGAGTTACTACTAGTAACTTGACTTAAGTATTTTGGATTGTATTGTTAGGTTCTTTATTCAAATTATGAGATTAGCGATCCACTTAGATAGGTGGCCAGTACGACACCGAAAAATGGCGTTGAAAATTGACAAAAAATGATCATCGGCGATTGTCAGTGTGACGACTGAAATTGAAATTAGACTAAATGCTATAAAATCTAAAAATTAAACTTTCCATTTTTTTTTATTTATAAATGTGTGTTTACATGGTCGGATTGGCTTAAGTTGCAGGGTGGGGTTAGGCTGGGCAAGGGATGTAATCCCGTTCTCATCTTCCATTTCATTGGATAGAGATAGAGAGAGAGAAAATTAGAAAAAAAGCGGGAACGAATTAGAAGGGGAATATATCATAATAGTTGTAAATTTTAGATAATAATTCTATTTAGAGTTAACGATAATATAGTAATGAAAATAATAATTAACAAATGATTAAAATTAAAAATATAAAAAATAAGAAATAAAAATAATATTTTTATATTGTAATCTTGTTATATTTCTAAAATAAATTTTATCTATTTATTTAAATATATAAATATATTGATTTCTTATAATTGAGAATGAAAGAAATAAATACCATTCATGTTTCACTTGTTATCGAGAACAGAAAAACTCGTAAACAATGGAACGAAAACATGTCGGGATGGGATGAGATGAGGTGAGGTGGGATGGAGTGGGGCGGGACACAACAGAAAAATTTATCACCGTGTTTGAGAATTTTTTTGGTGCGCGTTTGTTTTTTATATTCAATTCGATTAGAATAGAATAAAGAACATTTTAGTAGTTACTTTATTTAAGATATCAATTTTTAACAAACTGAGGTGAAGAAAATATTGGAGATTAAGACGCAATTACTAATCTCGCCCATGATCAATCACGAATGCACAAATTACGGAATGATAATGAAGAAGAAAGAAAATAAGTAATTACACGATTACATATAAAATTTACGTGGTTCGACAAGACGTACCTACGTTCATGAGATCACGCTTCACTATATTGATTGAATGATTACAAATATGAATGTTGTTATTGACTTTCTCACTGTCTCTCTAAGTTAAAATGTACAATACTCATGCAAAGAACAAGTCTCGAGCGTTAAAACATAACCCTAGCCACCGCACTTAAAAATTGTTTCGCAATGGGTCCGCTTGAACGGACTCCAAACTGTTCGAGCGGGTACTAACCCGAGATATCTTGCATACAAGCCCATTTGAGCGAACTACTGATCGGTTGATCTGTCCCTAGTACGAGACTACTACCATGCTAGCCTGCTTGAGCGGATCCATAGCCACTCGAGTGGTCAATCTAAAATTGTAATTTTTCTTCATCATTCAACAAAAAATTAAAAATATAACAATCGAGAAAATTGGTGATGGTAGATTTTGACTGTCCTTGGTCATGGTAGAGATGGCTAAAGCAGTTTTTCCTATTTCTTGATTTGATAGAATTTCACGTTTCCTTTGCGATAAATAATTAGAGTTTTTTTATTATTATTTTTTATTTTATAGAATTGTCTTGAGAAATAAAAAAAATTACAAAAAATTCACTAAAAAAATAAATACAAATAATAATTTATTAAATTTCTTTTTATTTTTTCTAATTTATTTTTATTTGTGATTAAAATAATTTTTTTTTCGACTTATCTCGATAAGAAAAATTCAAAAAATATAAAAATTAATAAAATGGTAATAAAATTTCCTAAAAATAAAAATAAATAACTATCTCAAACTAAGACTAAAATAAGTCAAAAATTATTGTTGGGCGTGTCTCACATTCTACCTAAATTATGTAGCTCGTTAAATCAGAGAAATTTCTTTGTTATGAAATCATTAAGTTAAGAATTATTCTTTAGGGTGCCTCACGTTCTACCTAATTATGATGGGGCTTAGGCCTCGTTTTGTAACTAATTTTAAGCCAATTTTAAGTTAAAATTTTTGTCTTTTTACTTAAAACTCAAAACATTAAAAGGTCTCATTCCATTAAAAGGTCTCATTCCGTAACTCAAAGGTTTTTAGCTTTTTAGTCATTTGTTTTTTTACATAAATTTTTTATATATTTTCTAAAAATATCATAAAAAATAAATAAATAAAAGATGAATTACACTAGTTTTTAATTGAAAGAACGAACACATGACAGCATTGCACTAAAATTTTTAGTGCAATCCAATTTTGATTAGTTGGACAAACTAATAAGGCCTAAATTTTAAATTTCATACTGCCAAAGAGGATAGAAAAATTAATAGATGAATTCGGTGTTTGTAAGGTTATTATCTTTTATTTTTCTATGCGCCAAACACCTTTTTTAAGAGTCTTTATGCTATGATGATAATATTTGGCGATTACATTTGAGTATAACACAATATGATATGATATTTTATGTATAGTATTTATATAATCTTATTGATTCGTCATTTATTTTTAAGTACCATACATAAAATAATACATTATGACGCCTCAAATTTCAAATAACATTTAGAACCACAAATAACTATTTTTGCGAAAAATTAAAGACATTACCCATTCATAGCATATAAGGAAAATATAACAAAGTTTAGACATTGCATCCGAACAAGAAAATTTAACAAATGTAGCAAAATAATAATATTTAATACATCGTCCAACAATAACTTAAGCAATTTAAACAAAACGATGGTGGACATGAGAGACTACTAGGTGAGCCACAGCTCTACCTCTTCCTTGATATGATCCTCATTTGGGCTCCTTTTAGTCATCATAACCTGGCATTAAATACTGTTAGCTACAAAGTCTAAGTAGAGGCAAAAACAAAAAAAATATACATGTATTTCCAAGAAAGCATCAAGGGGGGTCATAGCAATATTAGGTGGGGATCAACCACAAAAGAAATAGTCGGATGACTCAAGCGAATGACTTAAGAGTTAGTTTTTATGCAACGAAGAGAACTTGAAAAAATACGTAAAGATAAATAAAAAACAATCTCAGTTCTCTAATTCACAATTTATTAAGTCTAGATAAGGGACATGCATGATAAATTTTACGATGGAAATTTTTTTAATTTGCTAAGATTGATTAAATTAGGTTATGCTAGGTTCTTATAACCGTAAAAACCATTGTAATCTCGATCACAAGGCATGGACTAAGTTTACCGATCGAAAAGATGCTCCTTCAACCTCAGTGATGTCTTTGTAGTCGAATTAAGTATCCAACACGGGCATACAAAGGGCAATGGTGTGAATTCTACGACCTTAGGCTTTTGAATATCAAGTTAAAGTCCAATGAGTCGTTGAGATATACACCGTCATATCAACCTACTTGTATAGTACCATGATGTTTTTATCTACTATGTTTTCATTCATGTTTCCCTTCGTATCTCCTTCTGGATATACAACTGAAGGTGTAGTATGCTTCAAGATATAGCATGACTCAAAACATACATAGACTTAACCAAAAATTCCAAGTAACGTTCATTTTTAATCTTGGACAATAAAATAAAAAATGTGTAATTCTCGCAACCCATCTCGATAAAAGTTAACATGCAACATCATTAGTACATGACATATTAACTTGAAAAGTTATTAGTAAATACTAACATGTCATGTACTAATAATCATTAGTAAAAGTTAACGATTATTAGTAAAAGTTAACATGTTATGTCCTAACATGTCATACTAACTTGAATAATCATTAGTACATGACATATTAACTTGGCATAAAACAAGACATATAATAGGATAATATAAGTAATTTAATAATTCACCACATTATTATGCTTAAAAAGAAAGCATAAATCTGAAATATAAAATGAAAACTCATGAAACTACAATGTATTTAACATGAAAATACATTTAAATCACACATAAGGTCCACTAAAAGACATGATCACATAAAAATAGTACTAAAAACATAAAACATAATTTTTACTCATAAGTGTCAAAATCTAAATTCTAGAACCTCTCTTTAAAAATTAAAATACTGGTCTTACCATTTACTATATTTTATTTACAGAGACATGCATGGGAATACAGGAACTCTGAGACTTGACTTTGCCAAAAAATAGTTAATTTATTTTAGGAGAAAATAATTTATTACCACAGACTATCTTGATCTATCACACTTTGGAGAAAAACGACATTACTTGATGTGTATAATAGGAGTGTTCAATAGGCGGACTAGGTTAGCTTAGCCTCTGACTCATCATTTCGCCATAGGTATTCAATTTTTAATTTAATCACTCACAAGATTAATGGATTTGGCGGTTTTGAGCCCATAAGTTTGATGAGTAAGTACAGTTTATTTGTCAATTTGAACTTGTCTATTTTAAATTTCTTTTGTTATGCTCGTTCTATTTTTTAACTAATTATAATAATTTTTTTAATTAAAAATTATATTTAATAAATTTGAAACTCAAAAAATCATAAACTTATCAATTAAACCACATATAAACCAAATTACATAGTTTTTACAAAAAAAATATTAAATTAATAAGCAACTTAATTTTACAATAAATGTAAAAGTCGATAAAATTTAATATTTGTTAATCGGGTTGGATTTGACAGGTGGTTACACTTAAGATTTGTAACCCAACCACCACCTGAGAAAAAGTTTGAGAGACCTATTACACGACGAAATCATGGGCAAAATCATCCAATAGAACATCTCTAACACCTTTATTTAAAATAGCTAACCACAGTACAAAATTAAAGTATAATCTCTATTTTAACTAACTATTTTTTCATATATACACTTCAACACTATTCTCTATTTTTGTTATTTATTTAAACTAAAACATTCCCAACATGCTCTTCTATATGAAGCTTGTTGGCTAAAGTAGCTAGTCTAATCAATTTTTATCATCTTTTACAGGTTTTTTGTCTGACTAACTATTATAGACGGAGCCTTTTTTGCTAGCTATATTTAGTTAGTTATCTTTGCTTTTTCTATAATAGTTAGTCAGACAAACAACCTGCTGAAGATGGTAAAAATAGGATAGACTAGCTATTTTATCCAACAAGTCTCATATAGATAGCGTGTTAGAGATGCTCTTATCATATTAGTCGAATTGGGTTGGATAGTTTAAACGGCCGATCCAATCCATGGACACCCCTAGTGCATATGGAATTTTGAGATAACCCTTGTGGGATTAGAAAGAAGAGAAAAAGCTAGTTAATCCAAGTGGTTTCATGTAAAAATTATTATTTTTTATTAAAAATGACATTAGTTTGAAAATAGATGTTCTTGATTACTTTTGAGCCATTTGGGGAAAAACTATTTAAGTGGTCAAGATCATCATTTTGGGTTTCAAGAAACACTTAGGAGACATGCAAAACAACTTCTAAATCTAGCTTAAAACTTGAAGTACAAACCCAAAAATAAGATCACATTAATTTGAAAATCACTACTGAAATCTCTAGACAAATTAGTGGAGGCATGCAAGAACACCCCATAAGACCCTTATTGCCTCATAGCATGAGTTTGCCATTTTTATACAAGATATATATACTTGAGTTAGAAAGTAGCTCCAGAAAACAAAATTCAAAGAAAGAAGAGGAAAAAAAATAGATTGCTCTTTCTAACATCTCATTAGAAGGAGATGAGAATGACATTTCTTTTTGAAGAGGGAGATTAAGAGAGAAGAAAAAACATGCATATACTTTAAATTTATACATTAAAATTGCAAAAATGAATATGAAAAAGATGAAAGAGATTGTGTAGATAAACTCCTTTGAAGAAAATAGAACTTTTTTTCTTTCCTTTCTTCTTTCTCTCTTAATTTATGTGGGAGTGCAAGCCCCGATCAGAGCCACGTGGAACGCACGTGGGGATGCAGTGCAGCACAACAATAGTCTTCCGTCCATTATAAAACGCCACAACTTACCCATCACTGTTCGAATGGTGAGCCGAGCATACACTAACAATGCTCCCGAGCTCAGATAACCTGGACAGGTAAACATGACAAAAGGAACTTGCAGAAAAGTGTAATGATGGCACTGACAAGTCACCATCAGATTAACATTTATACATTGATCAGAGAGAGAGAGAGAGTACAACCTGACCTACTCAGGTTGGGTCGGATTCAAGAGGCGGATCAAGTATATTCGCTCCTATAAATAGCCAACCCACTCAGAGGCAAAGGTATGCCCTTTTTTACTAGGAAAAACTATGTTAAAATACTCTCTCAAATTTTTCTCTTTCAGCTTTCCTCAGGTCGAGCAGAGAATTAATCTCCCTGGCCTAGCGGCTGTTGGTAATGAACCTTACTGCGAACAGCTCAGCGAGCTGCCTCCAACTTTCAACTAACCTAGCTGGGAGTTTGTCAAACCAACGTCGAGCTACCTCACCCAAACTAGAAGGAAAGATCCTACACATCAGGGCGTCATTCCCGTTCAAGAGGGTCATCATTTGTCTGAAATGTTGAATGTGACCCATAGGGTCAGTCTTTTTATCATAAAGGTTGATTAGGGGTTTGGAACTTTCTGGGCAGATCTGCCGCGTCCACCTCCCTTGTGAATAGAGATGCAGATATTTGTTCGAGCACCCTCCGAGTAACGTCCTTGGCCGACCTCCCCGCGGTCGGCTGTAGCCTCTCCTTAAGCTGGAGGTTCAACTACTGCTTGAGCTCCTCTTTTTCATCCGCTCGGCTGAGCTCCTGGTGTGCCCGTCATTGTTGCTCCTAACGGTGTTTGGCTAGTGCATGAGTGTTGCTAAACGTTTGAGTTTGCCCTTGTCTTCTCATTTTAGAGCTTGAGATGTGACACCTCTCAGGGTCCTCCTCACGTTGATCAGGTTGATGCTCCCTCCTCGAGCTACAGCTGGCTTGAGGTCGAATAATGCCTCTCCTTTGTTCCCAGTTGGACCTCTCATGGTTGGATTGCTCATGTTCTGATCGGACTCCTGGTGAGCGTTGGTTAGAAGTTTGCACCCTTGCACAGGCAACCATCCGAGAAGCTTAGCCCGATCACCAGCCCATGGACCTTTGCACAATGGGGGTTGGATATTATTAGGCCATTGCCTAAGGCACCTAATAATAAAAAGTTCCTAATAGTGGCAACAGATTACTTCTCCAAATGGGTTAAGGCTGAGCCATTGGCTAATATCAGAGATATGGACGCGAAAAAGTTTGTATGGAAGAATATCATTACCAGGTTTGGTATTCCGCGTGCCATAGTTGCAAACAATAGGAAGTAGTTCGATAGCAACTTATTCAAGGCATTCTGCTTGGGCCTACGAATAAAGAATTACTTCTCAACACCCTCATTCCCTTTGAGAAATGGCCAAGCAGAAATCTCGAATAGGACACTTCTATCAGGGCTGAAGAGAAGGTTGGAGAAGGCCAAAAAAATGGGTGCATGAGTTTCCCTCGGCGTTATGGGCCTACCAAACAACTCCAAGAAGTTCTACTGGGGAGGCGCCATTTGCTATGGCTTATGGCTTGGAAGCAGTAATCCTTTTGGAGGTTGGGCTACTCACAATTAGAACTGAAGCATTCGAGTCCGAGAATAACAGCCTCACTATTGCTTGGGACTTGGACTTAGCCGAGAAAAGAAGGGAGCAGGCCCTAGTCAAGCTGGCATCCTACCAACAACAACTTGCAAAGTTTTATAATAAACGAGTTAAAGAAAGAAACTTCCAGGTCGATGAACTGGTGCTCAGGAAGAGCCTTCTTAATACAAAGGACCCCCTTGATGGCAAGCTAGGTCCAACTTGGGAAGACTCGTACAAAGCTACGTCAGTTGTAGGCACGGGAGCATATAGACTGAAAGATCTAGAAGGAAAGAAAATCCTAAGACCTTGGAACACGCAGAATTTAAGAAAGTTCTATCATTGAAGCTCTAATTGTAAATTTGTTCCCTAGATGGAGAATAAAGAGACTTTTTTCAAAAGTTTATGTGTGCAATCTTAAAGAATCTTATGAAAGTCCTAGCTCAGTTAGGCAATAAAAGTTTTAGTTGACTTCGAGTCAAGCCTGGACAAGAAAGTCCCAATTGGCTTCGGGCTAAGCCTGGGCAAGAAAGTTCCAGTTGGCTTCGGGTCAAGCCTGGGCAAGAAATCCCAGTTGACTTCTGATCATGCCTGGGCAAGAAAGACTCAGCTCGACTAGGCAGCATCAGTCTGATCGGGCTGCAAAGACCAACGCTGACCTTGAGTCACTTAGTAATTTTGAGATTTCTACATCAAATTTCTACAATCGAGTGGCCTAACTCGGCTTAGTATGGTAGTTAGCTCGGCTGGCCCCAAAAGTGGCCTAGCTCGGCTATCAATGTTGTTTGGCTCGGATTGGCACCAAATGCTCGGGTGACATCGCTAGGTCATTGTGAGTACGAAATACCTCAGCTCGGCAGTGTGTAAGTGTAGTTGAAGACTGTCCGACCTCACCTAGCAGGGTTAGGCTGAGCTTCATATACATGCATGAAAATTAAAAACGAAGAAAGAACAATAGCAAGGCATTGAGCGAAAATACTTTAATTCATTAACTAAATGAAATTTTGTACAAGCCAGGAGCATGCCGACCTCACAGATGGATCGAGGTCGTGCAAGCAAACTTGAAGAAAAAATTCTAAACAAAAGAAAAACAGAAAAAGAAGACAGGGTGACTGTGACACATATCTAGGCTGCCTGAGTAGTCTGTATAGGGTCAGCCACAGCGATGGGGTCTTCCTTAGCATCCATCGCTTGGGCAAATGTCTCTGGGGCATTCCGCTCCTCGACACCGACCAACTCTCCTCCTTCTCCCTGAGCTCCCTTATGCTTAGACTCATCATCTAGCGTGAGGTCCACCGACGCATTCAAATCTTTCGCGCGAGTGTCCGACCACAAGGGGTTGAGGTCATCAAACTCGCCCTCATGCTCGGGTGGAGGTGGTGGAGCCTCTTGCTCGGATGTCGACAGAGGAAAGGGAGCTACAGAGATAAGAGCAGCCTCCACAACATGGCCTGGGGGAACTACCTTCCTGATCAAGTGCGCGAGAAGAGGTGGAAAGGGGATGCCAAACTGCAACCACGGCACCTCCCTATGGAGCGGTGAATCCTCAGGTGCAGAAGAGGTCCTCAGAGCTGCATCCCACCCTAACTTGAACATGAGGTTTTGAAAGCTCCGAACTTGAGCTTTATAGGCATTCCCGGCAGCTTTATACCCTTCGTTGTATTTGGCTTAGGCAGTTTGCCTGCTTTGTTCCTAAAGCTCGGCGTTAGATTTGTGGAGCTCGTCTTTCTCTCTCCTCTCCTCCTCGAGCTGTACAAGGATTGAGACGAGGTTGGCCTCGCTTTCTTTCACCGAGTCCAGAGCTCGAGTGGCGTGGACCTTGGCATCTTCTTTGGCCTTAATGGCCTCCTTGATTTGGGCCTGGAGGACCTTGTTGTCCTCCATGAGCTTTAGGGGCTCGACCTCTAGGAGATCGAACTTCTCTTGAACACGGCTGCATCGTTCGGCAGCCTCGATGCCCATTTGCAGGCCCTACACAACAGAAGAGAAGTTAGCTTGAGCGATTAAAATTGAAAGCTAACGAATAAGCTAAGAGTTACAAGTATCTAGAGTTCAGCTGTTTGACTTACCACTGTGACATGCTGAGCGACCTGCTTCGCAATGGAGGCGTCCGGGAGCTTTTGGTATTTGGCTTGTCCCGCAGAAGGCAGAGACTCTTGGCCAGGGCCCATGTAACCTGGTGGTTCTCCTACACTGAGTCTCGTGCGGTGAGGGGTCTGCCACGGCAGGCGGGGGAGAAAGAGAGAGGTGCTAATACCTCTGTTGCTTCTGAACTGCCCTAGGCAGGGCAATAAGGCAGGACGAGAGGGTCACTCTCGATGGGCCTTCTGATGTGGCGATCGGCGACCTCTGAAGCTGTGCTCCTCATTTTTTGTTGCCTTGGTGGGGGTGGGGGAGCCAGAGGAGCAGTCGGAGCTGGTGGCACGTCTGTGGTGGTGGTTGGCAGATGAGCCTGGGAGCTCAGGGCATCCATCGAGGCCGAAGGTAAGGCCGCTGGAAGTGCTGATGACAAGTCCCTGAGCAAGAAACTGACCATATTCTGTTGCGCCATGTCTGGAGCTCTTCTAGAGGATCCTGATCGATTAGAAGATGTCCTGGAGGAGTTTACCCGGGATGTAGAGGGCCCTGTGCTCGGATGAGCCTCTGCCTTGGTTTCTTCTGGTCGTCCCTCGACTGGCTCTAAACGCTGCCTAAGTTCCTCAGGACGAATGGGCTGGCCATTGAACAACCTCTTGAAACTTCGAGCAGCGTGGTCCCAGTAAAGCATGCGCTTCAAATGTTCGATGTTGATTCGACCGTCCCTCTGGTCCTTTCTGTCTCGGGCAGCGGTTGTGTTGCAATAAGTACCTGAGAAGGAATGCATCAGTTTTGAGTAGATAAATAGGTAATAACAAGCATTATTAAGATGAAAAGCTAGGGAAGGGAGATCGGGTACCTGGGGATCCCGGCTTGGTCGGGCAGAGCCGTGGCCGGGGATCTTCATCTCCAGCGCCGACCTGCCGGTTCCTCTCGACCACGATAATGTCCTCTAAGTCCCCTTTATAGGAACTCTTCAGCTCCAGTACTAAGTTCCTACCCTCCTTGGCCTTCAGATAATACTTATTTTGGCCCTTGGACGTCTTAGAGATGGAGTAGCAATACTGTATCTCCCGAACACCGAGGTCGATGCCCATGTAGCGATTCAATAAAGCAACTCCCATTAGGATCGAGTAGATGTTTGGGGTGAGCTGCGCGGGGCATAGCCTGTAAAAGGCAAGACCTTCCCTCACGATGCTCAGGAGGGAAAACTCTAGCCTGGACTCCAAAACAACAACCAAGGGGAATACGGTAGCCCTAGGCTCATCTGTAGTCCAGGTCTTGTTTGCACCCGCTTGACGTATGGATACGTCGACAGGAATGGCCCTGGCTCGGCGGAGCTCGGCCAAAGCCTCAGGAGTATCAACATATCGAGCAAGTCACCCCATTTCGTCTTTAAAAAAAACGGAGGTTGTGAGCATGGTACTAACAGGCTATGTGCATATGCATGATGTAAGTATATACATATGTACGCGGTGGTGGAACAGGCAGGGGAGGCCAAGCCCCCAGTTTCCATTCTCAATAACCACCATGGTCGGGGCCATCGGACGGTAGCAATAGTAAATAAGAAGAATACGGATAAAGTTGGCAAATGACGAAGAAGGAGCAAAAAGAATACCTCAATGCGGAGTTTATCCCATAAGGGTGAAATCCTCAGGAGAAAATGAAGAACAACCGCCAGAGAAGGCGGACAACAATCGCCAGAGAAGGTGAACAATGGCCGCCGGAGGAAAGGATATGGATTACTGAAAATTGCCTAGAACTTCAGGAGGTTTGTAAAGAGAGGAGAGATGGGGCCTCACCCCCTTCTTATACTTTCCCGTTTCGTTCGAACAAAGCGCCAAGGGACACGGTGCCTGGGGCAATGTGCGTCGTACGCATTAAATGCAGAGTTAATGCGCGTCGCACAAAACAGCTCGGGAGAAGAACAACGGTTAAGCCGAGCAAGATTGGAGCTTGGCACACTTAAGCCGAGCAGATGATAGGCACAGACTGGAAATCGGTCCAACAAAACGTTGTCCAAGCAAGAGGTTCAAACCCCCCAACCGCCATACCCATGATTGACATTAAAGGAAGGAAACGACTGACATTCCCATATCAATGGTACAGCTGGCGCCGTACGCAATCAATGAAACATTTAATGCGCGCATTAAATGCGCCGCAGAACCGATAGGGCACCGCCATGTGCCGGAGATGATGGTTGGCACATTGGAAGGCTAAAAGCCAGAGCATCAGCGAAACTTGCCTAACAAGCCTCCCGATCAAAAAGCGAAACGACAAATCGAGCAAGATCATCACATCACCTTTCCGTAGCTCGAGCGACCGAGCAACAGCAAAATGATGGGGGCAATTGTGGGAGTGCAAGGCCCGATCAGGGCCACGTGGAACGCACGTAGGGATGTCGTGCAGCACAGCAACAGTCTTCCGTTTATTATAGAACTCCACATCATACCCATCACTGTTCGAGTGGTGAGCCGAGCATACACTAATAATGCTCCCGAGCTCAGATGACCTGGATAGGTAAAGCCGTGCAATGCCCATGGGCCCGAGCTCGGAGGATCGCAAGTTTGATCTCTGAGAGGTGCTCGTCACCATTTAGAGGAATGTTCGGCATCTATGTCCGAGCAGGACGCGATGTAAGCCTTCTCAAATTGAGCTCGGGGAGTGGTGCAAGGTAATCGGTGTCTCGTGCTATGTGTATCAGAAGGTGGGATCCATGATGAGAGATCAGCAGACCAACTCTGGGGCTAGGACGTCAAATAGGATTAGCTTAGCCCTAGCCCAAACTAGGCCTGAATACTGATTGACAGCTTGACATGACAAAAGAAACTTACAGAAAAGTGTAATGATGGCATTAACAAGTCACCATCTGATTGACATTTATACATTGATAAGAGAGAGGGAGTACAACCTGACCTGCTCGGGTCGGGTCGGGTTCTAAAAGCGGGTAAATTATATTCTCTTCTATAAATAGCCAACCCACTCAGAGGCAAAAGTACGCCCTTTTTACTAGGGAAAACTTTGTGAAAATACTTTTTCAAGTTTCTCTCTTTCTCTTTAAAATCCTTACATGACTTGATCGTCGGAAGGTTCACCGATATAAAGCCATCGACAGACATCTCAGTCCCCTCTTGTGCAGGTGTACACGTGGAATCCAGCCCTGACAGTTCAGCCAATTTGAACGGGACCAGTAGATCCCAATCCTTATTCACTACAATTTATATCTTTCCAAACACTATAGAGCCCCTAAAACTTCAGAAATTTTGTGCATAGGAGGGAGAGGCTGCTGAATTGAGAGCCTCAAGGTGAGTGGGAGTGATGATGAGAAGGTAGGAAGGTTAACGAGAAAATGTGCCAATTGTCCACTAGAACGTATGCATTCTTAGAAGAATTTGATAATCTGCAATCCTTGCGCTCCAAAATTGGGAAAAGGGAACGAAAAATCTATCCAAGAGGAACTAAGCTGAAAATATAGAAGGGTTGTTTGTATGAAAAGAAAATGATAGCAAAAAGAAAAATTGTGACAAGTGACAAAAGTGACATTATAAATATAGGTATATACCACTATTTAAAATAAGCATAAAATGAGCTTAAGATGGAAGTAGCATCCCTTTTTCTTTTGAATTGTGATTAGATTAATTAAAATATGTTAAGAATCCTATATTTATTTACAAAAAATTTATTACATGCTATATATATATAAATATATATATAAGTACTTTTGGTGTACACAACTTTTAATAACTAAAACAAGTAATATAAGGCTTTTATTTTTAACAAACACAGGCTTATAAAATCTAATTTTTATTATGTGTACAGATAAGGCTTTGTTTGGGTTTAGCAAAAAAATTGAGCAAAAAATTATTTTAGTTTAAAAAGGTCTCAAGTACCATATGATGACAAGACAACACAATTTTATCCACTAATTCTCTCTCCTATTTGAGCCAGCTTAAGGGGGTCCCTGGGTTCAAAATTCTTGGATCCAAGGGTCAAAGTAAGGCCTTGGGTTGAATTGTGGGTTCAAGTGGGCTTAGTTCTTAAAAAAATTGAGGTTAAGGTCCAAGTAAGAGCCCATGGAATTCTCTTAAGCTTTAATTTAAAATTTTGGCATTTAAACAAGGATGGACCGACCCAAGAGGGTTTTGGGCTAATTAGGATTCTATAAACAAAATATCACGAAAATTTTGGGCTAAGGCCCAACAGAAACAAAACAAGCAAAAACACACCGAGAAAATTAAACACATAAACACATAGTTATTTTCTTATTTTGTTTAAATTATTTATTTTATTTTCTTTAATTCAAATTATTGGGATTCTTACATACACAAGTCCCTTTTGGATAGTTACTTAGTTATTTATTTTATTTTGCTTAATTTTATTCTTAGTGCTTTTTTTAATTATTTAATTAAATTATTATATTTTTTGATTTATCATATTAGGATGAGCCAAAAAAGTAAAATTATAATTGATCAAAATATTTAAAAATTAAGAAACAAAAAAGCTAAAATAAACTAATAAACTAAATTTTATATTGCTTATTTTGTCTTTAGTAAATTTATTAAACTTTTTGATCAAGATTTTTTACTTTTAGGTTAATCTTAGCGTTTTTCCGTTAATCTTAGCAAGATGATTTAGGAAAGTAAACACTTTTAACCAAATGATGATTTTTTTTTTTAAAAAGACAAATAAATTTTAAATTAGATAATGATGTGATACCTAAATATGATCACAAAAACAGTATCCAAATAATAATAGAGAATTGATATTCTTACTCCTCTTTTGTCCAAATGTATTTTAAAATTTGTCTTTAATTCTAAAATTAAATAAGACACTTTTTAATGCACGCTAAGACTTCGATTAGCAACTCGCTTAAAATTGATTTTTTAAAACTCTCTTTAACTAAAAAGTTAAATTTGGTTATGAAAGAGATTGAATCTTAAAAATACAGGCTAGCTTGCACTATAAGTCTAAGCCCGAGAATTGAATAGATGGAACTAAGTGATGAAACTGTGCACAAGAATCGACTCGAGATGGATGACGCAAGAAGAGCACAACAACATTGATTTGTAGGCTGTGATTGACACACTAGGCATTAATCTTAACACAGTTTAGATCAAAAGAGCATTTATTACGGCAACGTGACAGAACATGATGCACGAATGACGAGAGCGTGCTCGTACATTGTTTTATTAATGACAACTAGAGTTTTCTAAAATCTCCAAACAAAGAGCTGTCTTAGGAAAAAATAGGTCTTATCAAACCTTAAAAGGGTACTGAATTTTCTATCAAAATAAAACTTTAAAAAAATAATCTTTTTCCGTCAACAAGGGCACCGAGGTGTTCTATACATAGGGAGTCATCCATAAAACGTATGCAGACAATCATTTAATTATAAAAATTTTGTCAAAATTTCTTTAGAATATTTTGTTCACCATCATTTGTTAAAAACACTAATTTAAGTATCATATGAATTTTTATATAAAAAAAAAGAATATCAAATGGGTTTTCAAGTAGAAGCCCACCACCCATCAAAAAAAAAAAAAAGTAGAAGCCCATCAAATAATCTCACTTCGTTTATTTGTAGAGGAGCGACCCGACCAAGGAGATTGACCTAGGGTTTAGTTTTTTTTTTCTTTTTACGATTTCACCATGTACAAATTTAAAATATATTATTTAGTAAATTGGTTCTTAAGTCAGTTTTTTAAAAATTGATTGACTGAGTAAAACGTAATGTTTTCTTTTTGATTAAATTATTATTATTTTTTGTTTAAATTAAATATTTTTATCTTTTTATGTAGTTGAAATAATAATAAATAAAAAATATAATTATCTTATAAAAGTGATGTAAATTTGAATATAAATATTTTAAAAATTAATATTTTAATATTTTAATATTTTAATTTTTTTACTATCTTGCTAAACAATTATATTAATTGTTTGTGCACTTTTAGCTATTAAATTTTAAAATTAGTATAGTTGATGAAATAAAATTTTAAAATGCATTTATAAAAAGGGGAATAAAAATATCATTTCCCTAATAATAAATGGGAAAACCATTAAAGAAAAAGAGAAGAACTTGGGGGAAAAAAGGACAGGCGTGATAGCGTTCCGAGATAAAATCACTCCTTTGCTTTCTGCATTTGGATCCCTTCCTTTTCTCTCTCTGCGGTCTAGAGAGAGAGAGAGAGAGAGAGAGAGAGAGAGAGATGCAGATATGCTACCGAGTCCAAGATTGAGCTTCCCTCCATCTGCTCTTAAAGATAATGAGCGAAGGTGTGTTCTTCTCAGAAGAAGATGGCTTCCCAAGAGAAAGAGACCCATCTAGCCAACCCCATGGCTATGTTCGTTCTCGATGGTCTCTACTGTGAAGAAGAGCATTTTGAGGAAGACATGGGAGTGTATGTTTTTGAAGAAAGGAGTGAAAACTGTGTTCAAATTGTGAAGGAACCATTGATTTTCGTGGAAAATGAGTTGGATTGGGAGGATGATGAGCTTGTGCGTCTGATCTCCAAAGAGAAAGAGTGCCATTTGGGTCAGAGTGGTTTAAACTCAGACGAGTCTTTAATGGCGGCAAGGAGAGAAGCTATTGAGTGGATGCTAAGAGTCATTGCCCACTTTGGTTTCACTGTTTTGACTAGTGTTTTAGCTGTTAACTACTTTGACAGATTCACATCAAGCCTTCGCTTTCAGAGAGACAAGCCATGGATGAGTCAACTTGCTGCTGTTGCTTGTCTCTCTTTAGCTGCCAAAGTCGAGGAGACCCAAGTTCCTCTTCTCTTAGACCTGCAAGTATGTGAATTTGTATTGCTTTTCTTACGCAATGTGGGTGCTTGCGAAAATGTCGCAGGGTAGGGTTTTTTTGGGGGGCGCATTTTCTTGTTTAATAGATTTGTGCCTTTCTGTTGTGATTAGGTGGAGGAATCAAAGTATGTGTTTGAAGCCAAGACAATTCAGAGAATGGAGCTTCTGGTGCTCTCTGCTCTGGAATGGAAGATGAATCCTGTGACCCCACTTTCATTCGTTGATCACATAGTGAGGAGGCTTGGATTGAAGACACATTTGCATTTGGAGTTTCTGTGGAGGTGTGAGCGCCTTCTTCTCTCTGTCGTTACTGGTAAGCAAATCAAACAGTTATCAGTTCACATTTGCTAGAAATAAGAAGATGGAGGAATGTAGTTTATGTTACAATCTCACTTGGTTTGTCAGACTCATTATCAAGGTTGGATATTGTTTTCAGATTCAAGGTTTGCGTGTTTTCCTCCTTCTGTGTTGGCTGCTGCAACTATGTTATATGTTATCAAAGAGGTTGAGCCTTGTAATGTATTAGACAGTCAGAAAGGGCTTCTGGGTGTTCTCAAAATGAGCAGGGTTTGTACTTCATGCAAATGGGCTTCTTTTTCATTACACAATCTTTTGAGTCTAGCTCCATTACTCTTTTATAGTAATCAAGTTATGCTCACTTTAATGATTCGATCCGTTCATATTATAGAGACTGTTGAGAGTATCATCCATGCCAAAAATCAATTTGATTGAAAATTAGTAACCATATTATTGGATCACGCATTTCTTATAAAACATGGGTGATAAATATGACTATTTATTTTTGAACATATGATCGGATCATACATTTCTTATGAAACTATCAACCTCAGATCAATTTTTTTTTTGTATGAGACTATTAATCTTGGATCAATTTATTTATTTATTTTTGTATAAATGATCTTCTCAATATGATTTGCAATCTGAATGATGTACAACAAGAATGGTTCAAATCATCAAAGCGAACCCAACTTGAACACTGTAGAAAAAAAAAGAATGGATGCCAAGGATCTGGACTCCAATCTCTTATATTCTTACTTTCACATAGTTAATGGAGTTTTGCGTGCTCATTAGTCCACACTTGTAATTCTTAGTAATTTTTTGCAGGAAGAAGTAGATGATTGCTATAAACTCATCCTGGAACTACCTGGCAACCATGGTCATATACAGGGACAAATCCGCAAGCTCAAGTATCAGTCCATCCCCGGCAGCCCAAATGGTGTCATTGATGCACATCTCAGCTGTGATAGCTCGAATGATTCGTGGGCTGTGGCATCATCGGTTTCCTCATCACCAGAACCCCTCTTCAAGAAGAGCAGAGCCCAAGATCAGCTGATGAGATTGGCTCCATTAAGGCATATGTCTGTTGGTGTATTAGGAAGCCCTCGTTGATCTTTCGTTTTATTATTATCTACTCCTTTTGACCATGGCTATTAACATTCTCTTTATTGCACATTAGTTGCAGTATATTTATTAAGGTGCAATTATGTTGCATTTGCTGGTCTATTATTGTGTTTCTTGCCAAACCCATGTTATGAATCGGAATGATACCAAACATTTACACCACGGCTTCTTTTATTGATAGTGGTGAGCTAGGAGAGATATAAATGGATTTTTCCCGTAAGATCGACATATAATGTGCCTCTGTCCACATTTTGAGGTAATTCTTGTAATACATAGTTATTGGTGGATAAAAACATGAGATGCCCTATTCCTATTCATTGTTTTGCATATCATAACACCATCTCAAATGGATGTAGGATCATTGACAGAGATGGGAGTGTGAAGTCTTTGTTTTGTTTTTTTTTTGTTTTAGAAATAATTTAAAAACCGGCACATTGAATGATTGAGAGTGTTTTTCAAAATAGGCCAGGTTGGCACTGGAACTGATTCCTTAAATTTGAGAAGAAAATGTCTTTAGGTGTGGGATCAAACTGTCGGCCAGGGAGATTACAATGGTTGTTTCATGATGACTTTTGTTTGCAAGGCTTGACCTTGTTGAAGGAGAGTAGTTATTTTAATGCTTTTATGAATATATATATATCAAGGTTTGACCTTGTTGAAGGAGAGTAGTTATTTTAATGCTTTTATGAAATATATATACACACGCACAAACATGCTGTTGAAGAAGCAAAAACATAGGTTGATTTGGAAAGTCAAATGTGCAATTCTTTGCAGTATGAATGCATAAAAAAGTAAAGTTACAAAAATGGACTGTGGTAGCATATTGTAAAGCAAGTAGGAACTTGGATCCTAAAGTAGAGTTTATAAAGCTAGTATTTCTTTCCATGACATTCATGTTGATTCTGTAGTCTCAGCCACAGTTATTTACTTGTATTCTGTGTTTTATCCCTCAAATTAGAATACACATTGGATTACCACTTAGTATCCAACTAAAATGTGCATTTTGTTTTTGTTATTTGCTAATTACTAGTACTTTTGTCGAAGGATTAGAATAGGCTGAAGAGAAGCCGCTGCAAGCACAGCACTCAGGAGCCAGCAAGGTGAGGTTTTAAGGATAAATTGTTGATTCTTTGAACCACTTTCCACCTCAGAAAAGATAAATGGTTAAGGGTAGTTGAGATTAGTGTTGTCCATGGAGATCTGTGAAACTTTTCTGATATTTTGAAATGCCTTTGTTCTTCTGTCCGTTTTTGCTTTTCTGCTTCAATGTTGGTATAGTTTGATATGCATCAGCATTATGACATTACGATTTAGTGATCATTGGGGGGGTGTTGTTAAGCTCCTCTCCATTTTGTTACCGTCCATTTTCGAGTGAGTGTTGCCTACCTCGGTCACATTTAGATGATTGGGATTGTTTATCTTGGAACTCTTAGTGTGTAGATTATTTATGTAAAAAAATTAAGTTCACCGGATATCGCTAAGTACCTGAACAAATAAAACAAATAAATGCAGTTCATTTATTTAAAAACAACTATGATTTTCTCAAGATATTCAACGAATTTGATTTTTTGCGTTGTACATAACATTACATCAAGAATGGTAATTCTTTAAATGCTTGAATAATCTATACACTGAGAGCGATAAACGGTTTCATCAACAAAATGTGATCGAGGTAGGCCACACTCTTCCTATGATCATTGCCTTCATTTAAGTCTCAAGTTTGACTGGATCAGATTGGTTCCAGTGTGATATCCCAGATATATATAGTCCCCAATCAATTACTCTAGTTTTTCCACCTTTTATAAATTTCTTTTAGTAGGATTTAGGATTCAAAACGCATGGTGTTTGAAGGTATTGTTGGTAAATAGTAGCTGATTATACGTCCTCTCCTCTGATATTGAGTTTCCTTTTCTTCCTAATTCTTTGAAATTTGATAAAATTGTTGGGGCTCTCTGTTTGATATAACTTTTTAGGTGCTTGTGGCCTAGATGCTCTTAAAAAGGAAGGATCTTAATCAAATTTGGAAATAAGTTCACTAAAGAAAATAAAACACTTAATTTTTTTATATATTTGTTTTTATTGATTTTCTTTTTTCAAAAACTGTCAATATTTTTACAAATATCCTCTAGTGAAGAAAAACCCAAAAAGTAAAATTTTTTTTTTTAAAACTCAATAGAGACGTAACAAAATTCTTATTTAAAGCTGTTTGTTTTAGACACCCTAAAAGCTGTTTTTTCTTTTTTCTGGATGGCTATTAAAGACAAGCTCATAACTAGAGACAAACACAAGGAAAGGGGTGTTATCAGCAAATGCAAATTGCCTGCTCTGCTCTGAATCTGATGAAGCTCTGCAGCATCTCTTCTTTTGCTTCTCATCTCTGTTTGGACCTCTATTTGCTTTCTTGGCAGCATGTTCAAATCCCAGTACTCATGGGAAAACCAAAACTTTGGATTAGATATTTATAGTGTGCATCCCTTTTTTTTTTTTTTTTAAATTTTGGTTATGATAATTTTAGGCTTTGATTATAGTTATTATATGTTTTCTTGTATGCACTTATAACCAATTAAGGTGTGCAATCAGTAGGTTATCTCAATACTTATTTTTATTTATTTCAATTTTGACTTTAATTATGACAATTTTAAGTTTATTTATGTAGGTATTTTAATTTTAATTTTTAATTATTTTAACTTTGGCTTTTAATTATATAAATTTAAACTTAAGTTAGGAAATGCATACCAAGTGTACCCAAACAATGAGTGTCCAAAGCAGTCAAGTCCACTTGGATTTTACAAGCAAACTCAATGGGAAGCTGTTTGTTTGGTTTAGTATTAATTTTAGCTATAAGTTGTAATTTTTTTTAAATATTCATAATTTTTGTTACAATTTATAATTATTTTTTTTAATTTTAATTACAAGTTATAATTTTTACTAAATGCTTATAATTTTTGTAATAAATTATAATTTATTAATTATTAATTTTAGCAATGGCAAATAATTTAAATGTCAGTCAAGAAACTAGCTTGGGTTGCCATGATTTGTAAAGAACTAATTGTAGTCGTTTTCATTTTTTCTCCATTTTGGAGGAAAGAAAAGAAAGTGAAGTGTTTAGAATGTTTATACTGTCTTTCTTTCTTAACAACTTCATACCTCTCTCTCTCTCTCTCTCTCTCTCTCTCTCTCACATTAATATAATCCAAGCATAATATAACTAATTTTATATTTCTAAATTCTTCAGTTCCATTCTTAATCACTCAATCCAAACAAAAACTGATTAGAGCTTTTAGAGGATTTTATAGGTCCCTGGTTTAATTTTGAAGCTTATTAGGTTCCCAAATCTTTCTTTTAATCAAATGATTAAACTAATCACACACGATCTTTAATGTCAAAAGAGGGATCAAACTTGAAAAGATGCGGTACCAAAATCATTTTTATTAGCTTTACTGTTATTATTGTGCAATACTAATTGAGTTATTTTTGTTGCTTATTTACTCACCAAAGGCAAATTAATTTTATCATACCTGATAATATTTTTTGCTACGTTACTAAGTAAAAATATTATTTAAATAATATCACACGATGCTCTAAGAATATTGAATAACTGTCAGCTTATGCCCCCTTTTTATTTTTTTACTTTGGTCTGGATAATTAGCAAATTGAATGCAGATTTGTCACATGATATTTGAGAGCAACGAGTCATTGTTGTATCAAAGTTTTAAACTTTGGGTTTTGCTGTTTGTTCTATCCAAGATCTCACATTTAAAATGTCCCAAGTGCTATTAGTCTCACAAATAAATGTTATTAACTCTTTAGGCGTAATTCATACGAAATTTTACCTCGACTTTAATTGAACCCCCTTAGAAGCTGGTAGAATTGGACATTTAGAATTAACTGGACTACGCATAAACTGATCCAAACACCATAAGATACATATATAAAAAAGTTATTGTGTCATAAGGCTCAATTGTCCTATTGTGTTATCTATGTGGTTTCACCTCGATTTCACTTGCATGATTCGAACTATTTATTTTGCAAGGTCTACTAAGTAAGTTGTTCAAAAATAAATAAATAAATAAATAAATTAGTTGGGCATTAGTAAGCACGCGATCATATCCCTTTTTTTTTTTTGATAAAAAAACTGTTTATTTTGAGAAACATAAATTCAATGTGTTTGCATAAAAGTGTACTCTAGTGTTGAGGCTTAAATCTAAAACAAGAACGTAGGGATGGTACCATCCAAGCAAAGAGTCCGGCAATAGACACTATACAATTAGCAAAAATAATGTTAATATTTATGTGCATTGCATTGAATGTGTGAATTAAACTCCATGTGCATTCACAACAATAATGGGTATTCCAAATAATAATAATAATATATAGTTAGAGCCACATAATTTAATGAAATAAACAAAGAAAAATTGCCCAACAAACATTTTCACCCTTGAATCCTTCATTGTCCGTAAGAGCTGTTGATCGGTACGTAAAAGTGCTGATTAAATCGTGCAAAGTATGCTTTGTTAAATTTCAATTATATGTTTACTAATATGTTTTAGTAGTATTTTAGTGTTAGCATAAGAAGAAGCAATATAATGAAAAAATGGGCTAAAATGGATCAAAAGCCGTCAAAAGTCTATACTTCCAACGTGGAAGGTAAATAATCAAAATAACGTTGTTCTGGTTACATCTCGGGACCTAAAAACCCGATACCATGAGTAATAATAGTTCCAAATTCAAGAAATTTGGTAAAAAGATTCAACGGTAAAAAAAATAATATTTCAAAATAAGTTGGCCAAAAAATATGCAAAAAAATGTATGAAGAAAATTGACATATCTTCACTATTTTGGTCATAACTTTTTGTACAAAAGAAATTTTGACATATGACTAAAATTATTGGAAAGTAGACTTCCAAGGCTTCAATTTAAACACAAGAAATAATCCTATGCAAAGTTCGGATGAAGGAATTATACTCGTTTGAAGTCGAGACAACAAAGCAGTCACAAGTTCGCGAAATTTCGTCTGAACGAAAATATGAGTGTTCGGATGAAATTTGACCAGAATGATTTTTGTCCAGACGAAAATAATGGTGTCCGGATGGAAAAGCTACTGTTGGAAAAGTGTTCGGATGGAATGAGAATTGTCCGGACGAAACGGGCAGTTACAGTTTGATTAAAACATTGCAACAAGGGGCATGGATCAACTTTATAAATACAAGGCTTTGGGGAATCATTCAGAAAACTTCAAAATCTTCTAAAATTTGATCTCTAAATCCTTTGAAGGCAAGTGTGAAGGCTCAAAAAGTGACCAAGAGTTGAAAACGGAGGCCCAGGATTCAATTTTCGTCGATTCTTCATGGATTTGAGTCGCAATATAAGTGGTTAATCTTCTTCTTCTTAGGGAATGATGAACTCCTAGTCTGTATCTTAGTGTAGTTTAGATTTCTGTTTCTTTTCTATTTGGATTCAATTCGTTGTATGATTTTGAAACGTTGGCGTTAGATCAACGAATTTTTAATTTAACTATCTAGTTTTTGTTTTTACTTTCTGTGATTGTAATAATGAGATCATGCAACTGTTATATATTTTTGTTCATATCCAAACGTGAGATATATTATGCTTGGATAAGACGGATCGTACCAGGATCACTCGAATAATGCGTGCCACGTCTAAAATAGAACATGTCAGCTTTGAATTCAACCTAATCCGCGTCAGTCGTATAATCGTGACCAGATTGAATTAAATAGATTGAATGAAATAGAATCCAAATAAAACTCAAATACCGGTTGGGGTTGATTCAAATTCTTAGAAAATCTTTTCTCATCTAAATTAGATATTTTATTTTCGGTTTAATTTAATTTCAGATTTTTAGAATAAACCAAATAAATCTTTTTATAAAAGATAATCGGATAATATTTGAAGTTGTAAAATTATTATTTCGTCCCATAGTCCACGAGAAACGATACCTGGACTTAACTACTATTTTACTAAATAGTAGTTAATTTTAAAATTTTAAATATTTATTTTAGTATGGTACGACAATGAACCAATTATGTTTGAGTGTGCAGTGACCAATTCATCCAGAGGTGGTGGATCGAGGTGATGGTCGGAGATGGTTAATGACAATGGTAACAAAAAGTAGGAATCATTTGAGGTGAGGTGGTAGAGGTGAAAGAAAAAAAATGAGACACCACTAATTTACAAAACAAGGATATATATATATATATATAGAAAAATTTGAAAATTATTTATATTTTTTAAAAATAAAAATAATTATCAAACATATTTTATTTATAGTTTAAAAATTTTTGAACGTAAAAGTAAAAAAATTAGAAAATGTCAATGCTACCAAACATGGTCAAAAGTATACTGGTGATATTTTTTTAAATAATTTGGCTTATCTCTAGTTTAGTAATGGATTGGACTGGTTTAGTTTGGCTAATATTTGGGGCTAAAATGAGCTCACTTTGATGATATGAGCCATTCAGTTTATTATTTTCAGTATTTAAAACACTTATGCAAAAAATTAAATTAATCGAATATTTTTAAGTGTTTGAACAAATTATACTTTTGTTAAAAAATGTTGAATTTTGTTTGAACTTCATTGCTTATTTTTTTTAACATAAATGCGATTATTTGAAATACTTAATTTGTGGGGGTAAATCTATAGAAATGAGTTGAACGGGAAGAACTAAGCCTTTAGTGTTGAGTTCCACGGCCTTGTAATTTCTGTACTAGAAAATAGGGTGAGACTATCTGGCGGGCTCTTGCCAAAAGGCCTATTCGATGCCTAAGTTAGTGTATGTAGAATTGAACTTGAAGAGATTTTGGAAGGGTTTCTATAAAACAAAGTATGTGTACCTTTTGTAGCTTGTCTTCTCTATTTATATGTGGTTTTTGTGCGATTTTTGCGGGAAAGTAGTAAACCCTCCAAGCTCTACCTTGGCGGGAACGACTTTCCTCTTTCGGGCCTGTTTGCAACTCTTTCTCCTGAGGCGGCAGTTTTGCTAAGGTATTTTGGATAACTTCGGCGGTCATTAATGCAGAGGTGTATGGACACGCTACAGTTATTAATGTTTCATGCTCTCCTACGCATCTGTCAATAATGTTTTCTAACCTTGGCTACACCATCATTAATGCCTTTCATATCATCTACGGCTAGAAGGTCAACGCCATCGACCTTGGCCCCTTGCTATGGGTCTCAACTCGATGCTCCGTAATGGGACCTCCGATTACCTAGGTCTTCAACTCATTAGCCCTAGACTCGAGTCATTGGCCGGCCAATATGCTTTTGGGTCGACCTCTTTCACTTAACGATATTCGATTAACTTAATTTTTTGTATAAATATTTTAAATACTAAAAATAATAAAATAAATGGTTCAAATTATCGAAGTAGATCCATTTAAAGTATAAAATTAGCCCAACAAGACCGATTCAATCCATTGCACGACTATAGAAAAGATGGACTCTCATTTGATAAAAAGAACGAAAGGATTTTAGTGAATTTACCATAAGAGATTTTTTGCTTTTTTTTTTTTTAAGTTATAAAAAAGTCAAAAAAATAGTTTCTTGTAGGAGTGTTTATCGATTGGTCCGACTCATTCAAACTGCCTAACTCAACCCGACTAACATGACAATGGATAGTTTTACTCATGATTTGGTCGGCTGTCGATTCTCTTAAATTTTTTCTTGGGTGGTGGTTGGGTTACGTGTCTTGAGCATAACCACCCGTCGAACCAAATCTGACTAATAAATAGTTAATTTTATAGGTTTTTAGATTTATTTTGAGATTAAGTAGCATATTGCATTGGTATTTTTATGTGAAGGCTGTATAATTTGGGTCTATGTGTGGTTTAATTGATAAATTTATTATCTTTTGAGTTTTAAATTATTAAAATAAATATTTTTAATTAAAAAAGACTATTAAAATTAGCTAAAAAATAAGGACGATCTCAACAAAAAAAATTCAAAATAAGAAAGTCTAAATCGCCAAACTAAAATGCACCCACCTATGAATCCGTTAAATTCATAAGACCAAAATCGCCGAACCCATTGGTCGATTGTGGGTGACAAAATTAAAAATTGAGCACATATAATCGAGTGATGGGTTAGAGGTCAATCGGATCCAACTCGACCTATGAATACCCGTACTTTCTTGTACTGTCACTACTATGAATGTTATCTTTCAGCCTATCATCTCTTTTCTCATGACTTGTGAGTATAGAAGTCACGCCCCGACCTCGAGGACCCGTGAACCAACTCAACTGTCCCGCATACAAAGGTCACTAAGAATAAGTTTCCTTCACTAAAAGTTTGAGTTTGAAACATACTAAAATAAAAACTTCATTAAGCAATCAAATTCTCTCACATATCCCATTACAAATACCTTTGATTTTTCAAGAGTTCATTTACAACCACTATATCATTATAATCGTCAACTCAAATTTTTGTACAAACAAAATACGAAATACAAAGTGATACTAGATCTTTCTTCTAGCTTCTAGTTTTTTCCCACAATGTAACCTTTGCCCTAGTATCGCTCTTGGTCCTTGAAAACCTAAAATGGTTTACATACATACATGAGCCAAAATTCGTAGAATATAGATTAACTCAGATGTAATACATGACTTGTGAGGTGTAATGGGTGCAACCGAAAAAAAATACAAATTTTCACAAATTCATTATTCCTTCACCGTACACACTCACGCACGCTTATTTGTTCCCATTTATCCTTTTATATTATCCATATTATTATCTCATTATTCAATTTTTTACAAAAATCGTGTCACAATTTTATTACTCGGTTAATCACAAAATCGTATCACATTTAATGAACCGGTATCGGATGCAGTTTATAGAAACCCCTCCCTATTAATTTTCAATAGGCTACGCGAAGCCATTGGGTAATAGATAGTTCTATAACTCACCACGACACAACACCACATTTCGGGTGTCATGACCCATTTTAAAATATGGCGTCCGTGACTGGTCAGTGAGTAAAAACCCACCAGAGGCCTCTTTAAATTCCTTAATTTTCTTTCAGCATCTTGTCTCATAATCATGTACTATATAAAACTCATGGAACACACCTGAATATAAAAAGACTCTTATTAAAAATATTTTCATTTGACATATTTCTATAGCATTAAACTACAAAATCAATGTTCAATAAAACTTATTAAAAATACAAGGTAAGACAATTACATATATATAAAATGAAATAACTTAAACTTCTGATTCTTCAACTCTAAGTTCTTCTCGCCTTCAAGTGTCACCTATGAGTTCAACAATATCTGAATTATTAATTATTCACAGTGTCAAAATAATATATATCAAACGGTTTGTCAGAATTCTGTAGAGAGCGACCCTACACTTAATATAGTGGATATGATCATTCATTAAGTCATATGGCCGTGACTCCATCCTTATTTCCTCGCCTAACTGATACTCTTAACGCCCCTCAGCGGTCAGGACGCCGTTTAACCCATTACATTCATTATCATTTTCAATAGTCACGTGAAATAAAAACTAACTCAGATATTAAAAGAACTCACTTGATTTGGCAGAATTTTATTTGCGATTCTTTCAAAACTCCAAATATAAATAACAAGTGTAAAATATTTTAGCCACTTAATTTACTTGCTTTTTAATCTTGACATAAAAACTGTTATTAAAAATTTATTTATTTGTTTCGATAAGTTTTTCTTTAGATTTAATTTTAATTTAGGAAAATATTTTATAATTTAACTTATTTTAATTTTAACTCAAAATTTATAAAAAAAAATATTTTTATTTATTTACTTCCTTTTTAACTTAGATAATTTTGTTAATTCTAAAAATCCATTAAGTTTTTGTAAATTCTTTTATCTTGATTTAATTTCTTAAAATTATTGAATATTTTTCAAAATTTGTTAACTAAATAAAACTTAATCATTTTATTTTATTCATAAAATCTCGTTTACTAATTTGTCAATAACAATATCTTTATTGTCTTAGATAAATTTATAAATTTTGAAAATCTGTAGAGTTATATTTTTGTAGAACTCTTTATTTAACTTAAATATTAATTTCATGAATAATTTTATTTTCAAAACTTGTTAACTTAATCACGTTTAAGCCACTAACTTGATAAAAAAAATATTATCTTTATTATATATATATATTTATTTATTTATTAAAGATAATACTATTATTATTTGCTTTCACAAAGATGATTAAACAATTTAAATGATTATTATGTTCATAAAATTCTTACTATTTTAATTTAAAACATGATTTTCATAAAATATTTTAGACTTTTATTATTATTATTATTAGTAAATAAAAAGTAACTTAGATAGAATAAAATAATCCTAAACAAAACTTACCCAAAAAGTAGAAAATATTAAGTCCAAACAAAAACAAAACCTAAAAGAATAAAAAATCTGGCCAAACAAGGCTTAACCCAAACATCACTTAACCAAATCAAAGAAATTGCAGAGAAGAAAACGGGGAGACAGGATACTGAAGAGGTCAAAGGACGAACTAGCGGCGTTGGGGTTTGTTGGCAGCGGCGGTGATGGTTGGCAAGGTCGTCCCCAGTGGTGGTCGGTGCGGATGGTGGTTGGCGGTGAGATTGACAGTTTCAGTGGTGGGGGTCGGCGAGGCTAGCAGCTGACGGTAACTCTCATTTCTCTCTCTTTTTCTTTCTCTCTTCTTTTCCTTCTCTCTTGTGCCTAAAACGTCTCAAAGCCCTCCAATTTATACTCGTCCCAGCCCCAATCGAATATTGAATCTACAAATTAACAAAGTTGATTCGTCGATTCAATGAATTGGGAGTTGATTCGTCGATTCAATGAATGAGGGGATTGATTCGTTCATTCAATGAATGAGGGGATATCAATCCCCCTTTGCCCGTCGGTTGCAATTCCAACCCCATTCAAATAACAGTAATTTATTTTATTTTATTTATTTATTTATTTATTATTATTTATTTATATTTTTTGGTTTGTTATATCGGGGGCTAACCCGTGGGCATGTGGTCCCCATTTTGTGCAAGTTTTTGGTCTTTCACCGCGGAGCCGCTAACCCAACTTAATCCACATCAATTCATACGGTTCATTAGTTATTCAAAAACTTCATTTTCACAATCCGGGAGTCCAACCCACAACTAGTTCCTCTCTCCAAATATTTTCACATAGTACATATTTTCAAATTTCACATTTTAACTTCTCATTTTATTTCCAATCAAGTTCTATTTTAGTATTCAATCTTTTCTTTTCAATTCAAATGTAATAGTAAATTTCAACACATAATTTCTCAAAAATCACATTTCGTTTATCAACTTCATGAAATGCCAACGCATAATTAACTCACACATGACCAAGTCATTTGAAACAAACGGAATGCACCTATTATAGGTTTAGAAACTCAAGTTCTCTTCGGAATTCTTAACATTGCCAAAAGATAACTATGTCGTACCACAACCTTCAGATACCAATAAAACCTTCGTTATATGTTGAAAATTCACTTTATCGCAAAAATCCAACCAATCGGTACAATACATGCATCCCAACCCAAATATATTGAAATATGTATACCCATAGCCCAAGGGACAAGAAATTTGATGAAAAGGTCCAATATTGACGAAAATAACCTTTTTCAAGACCTTTGGCCAAAAATGGAGCTTGAATTTCCTCAAATTTCTCCCTCCTAGGGTTTTGGTTGTGGATGTTTTTGCTTCCATGATGCTTTATCTTCCACCTTCTTACTCCAAAACTTGATTTTTACCCTCACTTGCTCCCAATTTAGCTTTAAAGCTTTAATTTCCATAGTAGAGGGTTAGGGTTTTCAATGAGTTTTTGGGTTTCTCTCACTTTCTCTCTCAAAGAGAGGAAGAAAAAGAAGAAGAGAGAGAGAGAGAGAGATGAAACAATGAGGGTGGGCTCTCTCTCACGTGGGATATATACACATATATATAATTCCTAATTTTTTTCAATATTTGAGATAATTCTAAACATTTCTCGATAGCCCGCTCGAGCGGACTCCCACTGCTCGAGCGGTGACCCCTGAAGCTGAATCTTGCAAATTTTTTAAAAATTTATCTCAAACTCCCAACTTTGCTCACATTTTAATATTTCGAATTATTCATTAGCACAGCCATCTTAACATTATTCGTTATCATATATCTCAATTTTACTTTCACATATCACAATTCAACAATTAACGAGCAAAATTTTATAACACCCACGCCCAAATTTAATTCCGTCTCCTCACTTAATCGAAAACATAAAATCACAAAAATAAACACGATCGGGCCGTTATAACAGAAATGGGATGATATGGTGACTGGAGAAACCAAACGATTTGAATTTCCATTGTACAATTGTATAGTTTCCCCTACCTCTCCTCCAATGACCCATCCGATATATAGGTGATGTTTGGTATTATTGAAACTTATAGCATATAAATTGTAATTTGTGACAGAAATTGTGAGTATTTAAAAAAATATGTTAGTTTGCAGTTAAAACTAGTTATTTATAAAATAAAAAATAATTATAATTTGTAATAAAAATTGTGAATGTTTAATAAAAATTATAATTTATTACTAAAATTAAGAACAAAAAACAAAAAACTAATCTTAGTAACTTAGCCAAACACCCTCATATTCATGCACTCCTATGAGGAATAAGTAGAGTCGACATGGTAGAGTAGCTGTCAAGATTTTAACACCAATCTTCGAATGCAACGTAAAACACACCGATGACTTAAATTCACACAAAATAAATAAAGAATATGAATAATAATAAGAACACAAGAACATATGCGGTTCGACAAGCTGTCTACATCTACGGACGAGGATGGATAATCTACTATGAATAATAAGTACTACAAAAACTATTTTGTAATTTTTGTCATACCTTAAATCGGGACATAACCGGCTATGAATCACAAATCATTATTTGTGAAACACGTAAACTCACCAAAAATAATAATAAACACAACACGAGAATAATCCATAAAATAAACCTTAATTGAATTAATTCTAAACTTTTAAACACAAAATATACTAATCCAAAAATTGAATAATATTTTAAAATTCTAATATCGTAAGTTAACAATCTACTAGTTATTTAAATAAAACTGATCCGACTAAAAATGTTTAATGAAAATAATAAGAGAAGACATTTCTGACAACACAAAAGTCATCTACTATTCAACATGTGCACCTGAAAATGTGAATGAATTTTATAAGCTCACAGCCGTGTAAATAATCAAAGCACGCATATTAATATAAAATTTTAAATCAATGGACGAAATTAAATTAATGACAAAAACTATAATTTTAAAATAAAAAGTACCACAACAATTTGCTAAAATATTTTTATTACAATTTTTCAATCCATGTGTAAAAAGATAACATTTCAAAATATCACATTTTTCTTAATAGTGAACATATCAATCAATGTTTTACCAGACTATGCATAACTTAAAGCATCAAACCCGTGAATCCACATATATTGCACTCAGATGCAGCATCGAGATGCCGTCCGTGATTATTCTCTAAACTAATATGATTGACATACCACATTAGATAATCGTATAATCGTTGAGGCACTAGAAGCACTCTTCTAGTGACCAAAGTAACCTATTGAAATATTTTCTAAATTTTTTAACCATGCGTATTTATCCATGCATATATGACATATCACAATGAGATATCAAAAACAGTTATAAAAATAAAAAAAATACTAATCGAAACCCATTGGGTTGTGGTTAAGGGGTATATAGTGTATAAATATCTGTGTAAAGTGTATTGATTCTGTGAAAGTAGTAGGTTCCACACCAAAAAGTGTATTGATATTAAATTTTTTTTTGTCTCCATTAGGCTATTATCCAAAACCCATTGGACTTTCTTTAGCAGCACCGTAAAAATAATATGAAATACTCTAACTATTATCAAATATTTATTTTTAAAGAATACATATTATACATAGATTTTTTAAATAATTTTTTTGAAAAAAATAATATTTTTAATAAAGATACATAACATGTAAAATTACTCACCTAAATCTAACAACATACTACACGCGATAATAGAAAGATCTATGAATCAAACGTTAGTTTGAATTATATAATTATAAATTATTTCTATTAATTAATGTTCAAGTCAAACAATACCTAGTTACTAGGTGAATTCCCATTATGATTCTCTTCATATTAATTTTTCTTATATTGTTATTTAGTTTAAGTAATTATTTATTTTTTTATACATAATATTTAATCAAATCAAGACTGTTTTTATCCCAATCTCTATTTAAATAATAATGTACTAAAATATTTATAATTAACATATTAGGTTTTACCACTGATTTAATGAATAATAAATATTTTCTTTTAACTTACTATTAATTATTTGTTTTTTTATCTTCTTTTAAGATATATATAATTATTTTTATTTAATATTTAATATTTAATAATATCAAAACCATTGATTATTCCCGTATAAGTCCGAGTGACATCATACTAAAATATTAAAATAATCAGATTAAGTTTCATTGTTGATCTTATTAATTAACTACTTAACTTACATTTGTTTATTACTTAATTTACATCAATATATTAAAATAACTCCAAAATCGAATTTTACGCATAAAAAAACATAAGAATACAATTTTTCTACATTCATAAATCACCGGATTAAGTCAAATAAATTAAAGTGTACCATAGTATTTATAAATATGCACACCATATCATTGCCCATACTTGGACACCATTAACGCAGGTGCTCTATTATATATATATATATATATATATATATATATATATAGAGAGAGAGAGAGAGAGAGAGAGAGAGAAGGTTATATACATAACCAGCAGCCTTTTTTTTTGGTATTTACTTATACTTTATTTTTCTGTATAAAACCGATATTTGAAATAGAAAATTAGTGATCAGTCTAATTTATAAGTTATTTATTATTTTTTATTTAGTATAAAATTTGTTAACGAGTAAGATCTATACTTATAAAAATTTTAACGTATAAATTTTTTTTTTAGACAAAAATACTCTCGAACAAATAAATTTATCTGTACTTTTTCAAAAAATATATAAAAAATACAAATAAACTTATCTATTTTTTATTAAAAGCACATGTAAAGAATACAAATAAATTTATTTATTTTATTAAAAATACGTATAAAGAGTATAGATAAATTTTTCTATTTTTTATTGAAAGTATGTATAAAGAATACAAATAAATTTATCTGTCTCATTGAAAGCACTTATAAAGAACACAGATAAATTTATTTGTGGCTTTTCAAAACATGTATAAAGAATAAAGATAAATTAATCTGTTTTTTATTGAAAACACTTGTAAAGAATATAGATAAATTTATCTGTCTTATTAAAAGCACGTATAAAGAAACAGATAAATTTATCTATTTGCATTATCTGTGTTGATATGCAAACAGATAAATCTGTTTGCATATTAAACAAATAAATATCAAACAGATAAATTTATCTATTTGTTATGCAAAATAGATAAATTTATCTATTTGTAGGGTATTTTTGGAAAAAATCAAGCAATTAAACCTTACGTATTAAAATTTTTATTGATCAACTTAACAAGTTAAAATTTAATTTTTTAAATATTTGACTTAAAATCCCTTGTTAAAATCAGATTTTTCTTACTTGTTAAAACCAGATATTTCCATTACAGGAGAAGAGAAGGAAACAACAAAATAAACGAATAGAAGAAAAAAAAAAGAAATAAGAAAGCGTAGAGAACAAATAACCGTAACAGTCTTGCTATTCAATTCCGAAGCCAAAATTCTACATCCTCTCTGTGTAACTCTAAATATACATAGAGACCTCATCCCCACACACACACACACACACACACACACACACACACTCTCTCTCTCTCTCTCTCTCTCTCTCTCTCTCTCTATATGGGATTTATATCTAATCATCATTCAACAACAACTAGAACTCTCCATAATTCTATCACTTTTTCTCTTAATTATCTTATCACAATTTTAAAAAATATCAAATATTTTAATAAAGAATATATA
>JAOTRH010000001.1:21159767-21197822 GCA_034768845.1 Heliamphora exappendiculata | reverse complement strand
GTCACTCTCCCAGGATAAAACGGCTACACGATCGTTGGAACACCACCAATGATCGGCTACGAACGTACTCCGTCTGTTTTTCTCTCTCTTACAGCTTGCAATATAGTCTGAGTTGTATCTCTCCTTTTCTGTCTCTTCTTACCTCTGCTTCTTTCCTTTTCTCTTCTTTTTCTGAATACTGAAAGATGACAGCATATATATAGGCTTTCCATCATGGAGGGGGTTACAGGAAAATCAATAGCCATAAATGGTATTGATTTCCTGAATTCAATTGCAATTGAATTATTGAATTTTGAAATTCAAAGGCCAATGAATTCACAGATTCCAACAAATAAATCATCAAATCATGATATCTAGAATAATGTATGAAATTCAAATATCAAGCTCTCAAGAATATAGTGTGCCTTCTTCTGTTCAAAATCTCAAAACCCTAACCGATTGTAAGTGATATAAGGTTTCTTAATGCTACACCTTCAGCGGTGTCCAGTGGACAACCAATGTTGTCTAGCGAACATCACATGTCCTGTACTGTACAACGAGAGACCAACGATGTCTAGCAAACGTTGCACATCTAACACTAACCAATTAAAATTAAGCACTAACCAGCGGAGTTCAATATTTGAAATATAAAAAGGATGGTTGTTAGTGAAGTTCGTTTTAATAATAAATAAAAAGAAGCTTTTAGTGAAGTTCATTTTAATAATAAAAAAATGATTTGAAGTCGCAAAGGGCTCATGCCTACAAAAATGATGCAATACAACAATGTGAAGTGACAGTTCAAGGCATAATGACCGCATACCTGATGGAACTGAAGCAATGAGGTTATATGCCTGAATCTGTTGAAACTCTAAAAACTAACACGCTACAACATTGAATGGAAGACTTTCCAAAAACTCAAAAGGTACATACTCTTGTAGTTTTGTCATACCAAAATTGTCAGTAACAAGTACTATAGGGAAACAATAAACAGTTCTTGGATTTTGGTAGCACTGATAATAAAGGTTATCATTAAGACCTAGTAAAATAAAAAATTTAAAATAAATTACAAATGGATTGCAGTAGTTTTAGAATGATTATAATGGCATTTACCTCGCTCAGCATCCGATGCAGCTCATCTCTGGCTTCTGAAACTCTTTCCCTGTCGTTACTGTCCACAACAAATATAAGGCCTTGGGTATTCTGGAAGTAGTGCCTCCACAAAGGACGGATCTGTATAACAATGGGGCGTGAAAAGATAAGCTTTCATTAGCTTTGGCCTTTGGGTTACAATTTGGCGTTGGGTTACAATTGTGGATCAACAAAGCTTCATGTGTCTTTCAAGTTTAAGACATTGATTGAGGAGTTGCATGGATTTAGGGCTGTACCTTATCTTGTCCTCCTACATCCCAAACAGTAAAGCTCACATTTTTGTATTCCACAGTTTCCACATTAAAACCTGGTGCATTACAGAGACAATTATTCAAGACATAATCATTAAAATGTTTAGATTTATAAATAGAACATTTAAGTTTCTGAGATTTGAGCTTCCCATAGAAGATGAGAACTCAGAAACTGTCCACAAGTTGTATCAATCTAAAACTGGAGCAAAAAGATGACTGTTTCATTCATGAATCCCTGGAAATTTATACGTGAGGAACCCCTTTGGAGAAACAATGACTTGACTACCTTTCTTAAAGCATATCTGCACTGATGAATTAAAGTGCAAATTCACTCTCTGTTACAGAGGAAAGGAGGTGGTCAAGCCAAAAAGAATCCATGTAAAACCGAGGCTTCACAGTGCTAGCAATAGGAGCAGGGGACAGAATTATTGTAAAGGAAAGTTTCTCAGTGTTCATTGTTTCCCTTTGTGAGTGATGGCTGCTACGACATCTCAAACTACACATCAATTTAAAGTGGACTCTTAACAGTCAATTTCACATATCAGTAGTAACAAAGAAAAAATTGAGATGAAGTCCATCAAAATAATAACCCATGAAGAGGATGTATAGTATAATAGTAGGTACCGATGGTGGGAATGGTGGTGACAATCTCTCCTAGTTTCAGCTTATACAGGATAGTAGTTTTTCCAGCAGCATCGAGACCAACCATCAGAATCCTCATCTCTTTCTTCGCAAAGAACATCTTTATAAACCGAGATATTGCCAAACCCATCAGTGCAACTGATTCAACCAATCAAGCAAAAAAACAGTCCAGACAAAAAAAAATGCAAAACTTTGCATTTATGTGAAGAAAGAGGAAACCCTGGTTACTCACATAACAAACTTTGAAGAGGAATGAACAGTGCAGACTACAGAGGATTGAGAGTGGGGGAATCAGTTGTACCTGTGCTTGCTTAATATTTAATCAACCAATGTTAGATATGGTGTAAAAGGTGAAAGATAACAAGATTCTTGGAGTGGTGGAGGAGAATAAAGGACACTTCTGGTCACCATTGACTATTTGACATGTTCAAATGCTTGTGATTTGATGGGTTTGGAATAGCTGAGATTTCATCAGCGAAAAAATGTAGTTATAAAGTACTTGTGGAAAAGGTTTATGTGGTCCAAGAGTCCCAACAGTGGAAACGACTCTTTCCGCTTTTGTGTATTGAGAATCATGGAAAGGGAAAGCCTGGAAAAATGGGTGCTTCAATACAGTTTATAACCCTCAGATGCAAATACAAGCTATTAACTTAAATGAGGTGACTTTATCAGTAGATGAGTATTGCTGCTGCTGACGTGGTATTGTAGCCGAATTATCATGGCAAGCATCATTTGAAAGCAGATTATAGCATCCAAGAAGGCTAAAATGTGATGAGTACATGAGTGTGCACAAAGCGTAAGGATCTCGTGTTGCAAAAATCATGACACAAGTGGTAGTTCAATGGCCACCATGGTATGCTGTGCTGGTGTTGATTATATTTCTGCTAATATAATGGTGGAATAGAAATAAAGACGCCATTTTTAAGAAAACTTCTATCAAAGCCAATGTTGCAAGCCTTCAATGAAATTACATCTTAGTTGCACGAAACGGAAACAGGAGCGAGAGAGAGAGACCATGTGTGAGGGAACGAGGCCATACAAAGGAGCGAGAGAGAGAGACCATATGTGAGGGAACGAGGCCATACAAAAGAGTCTAAGGTTAAGAGCACTTACTAGAGCATTTATATATTTTATATAATATATTCTACAAATTATTTTTTATTTAATTGTAATATATGTTAAAATAAGAATAAATATTATAAATTAGTGTCATATACAATTTATTTTTTGTATATATAAATAAATATTACGCAAATATAAAGTACTATAATATATTTGAGTTAATTTTATTTTAAAAACTTATTAATTCTATAAATGTTCTCTTATATCCTCACTTTTATTTTGTTTTTTGGAATTCTATATGTTTGAAAAATTTTATCTTAGTTTGGAATGAAATTCTTTTTCGATGGAAACAAAATTCTTACAAGATTCTTATTTTGAAGCGCAAGAGCAAGATTTCAAGACAAATTCGTCACTCCAATAGGAGAATCACGCAACTAAGAATTAAATGTGTCATAATACCCATAGATTTCACCTGCAAATTGATAAGTTTCGGGTATGCATAAACAGAACTAAGCTTTTGCTTAGGACCATCTAACCAATGACAAAAATGGTCCGAACCAAAAAAGAATGACAAAACAAACAGTGGTTTTCAAAGACGGACTCAAATTCAGAAAAATAATTTAAAAAAAAAAAAGAGCCTGCTGTTCTGGGATCCTGCTGTTATTGCCAGATATGTCTCCATAGTGGATTGAAAGATCATTGCAGCACCAGCCAAGACGTCATCACTAAAGGTAGAATCAGTTGTAGGTGAATGTGACTAGCAAACAACCTGAACCGGCTCCCGTTCAAGGTTCCTCCCTCCCTACAAACTGTATATATTTGTTTATATAATTGATAAAAACCAACTAACATGTCAGTTTTAAAATTAGTCTGAAATAGAAGCCTGGTCTCTACAGCATGCAACCTGCCGTAATTACGCTTCCATGGCCTGGTAAACCTAATTCAACCAGGACCTACGCAGTTCAATACTTGTCTCAATTCAAATCACATTGTATTATACCCAAAGCGCTCAACATGCAGCAAAATGAACAAAAACAGAAATTGGCCAAAAAACACCAATGCACTAGGAATAATCATGCCAATGCAATCACAAGGCATTTAAGATTTCACACTGCTTGCGTAACTTCCTTTTGTTAGCGCATAGCACGAACCATAAACCATTGGTTGTTGCCATTTCAGATAGATGAGTCAAAATTTGTAACCTGTAACCATTTCCCCCATTTCCGACCGTCATTATATGTACAGCTTCTAATAAGAAGTTATGACCTTTCATCAATGATCAAACCACCAAATCTGTGGGCAAAATGATTTATGCCTATAGAATTGAAAAATAAATAAAGAATGCTTTAGTACCGTCATTTTCCAGGGGTTCAAAAAACCAAATGGATGGATATTCAGTACTACACAACACTGTAAAGAAGAAAATAGAAGAGGAAAAAAATCCCTTTCAATGAAACCTCACACTTCCCATGGATTCATCCATAGATCAGCCTGATGTTCAAAAATCCAGTTCTTACAGATATAAAAGACCATGTGGTGTGTAACACATTAATACAACAGAACTGGATTGTACACCAACCAAGTAACCTAAGGCAGCTATTGAACTCTCTGAAGCTCTAGCAACAGAAGTTCAACGAAGCCCTGAAGAAGAGAGGAGGCATTATAGTTATACCTAATCAACAGACAACATAGAAGCAGGAGGAACTTTGGAAGATCAAAAACTTTAAAATCCCATGGCGCTTGGACTATATAGTCAATTAATTTTGACAAGTCTATACCAAGGATCAAGGAGTAAGATGGTAACAGCGAATTGCTTTGTAAAGCAGATGGAATCTCAGGCTCATCCCCTAAATAAGCAGATAATCAGAAAGTCAGAAGGGGTGATCCACTGCAATGGACATCAGAAGCATCAGAAATCCTTTGCCTTGGAGACAATGTAGTGCAGGCAGCAGCATCAACATCAACATTGATTATATTTTTCCTCTTCTGACTATCTGGCTTTGGCCCATCTTCTGGCACCTCAGAAATGGGACTCAACATCGCAGCTTGCTTCCGCTGCTGGGATATCATGGCTTGAGTTTCAGCTACCACAGATGCACTATCATCCACATACAATATCCTTTTTATTGCTCCAACAACCTGTAAAGAAAGAAAAATATACTAATTAACGCAACATTTATTAGTTTTAAGCAACTAATTTCTCTGATCAAATGATTTCAAAGACATTACAGGCAGATTTTCAATCTCTGGACACTGGCACAGGATCTCAATATCCCTCAACTTTGCAAAGTAGAAGTCCCTTTCTTTCTCTAGACTATCCACTGACAACTTCAACTGTGTTATCTACATCAAGAGAAGCATTACACTCACAATGTTTACAAAGAAGTTTCTTAACCAGAAAAGAAGTTTCTTATTCAGCACTAAATTCAACTACCTCTTCATCATAAGTAGGCCCTCCACTAGAAGAAGGTCTAGAGGCCTTAATAGATTGATTTGTAGTGTGGATATCATTCCTTCGAGCATTGTGAGAGCTCTGAGTTCTGAGGGCAGCTGTTGAAGACCTGGTGGAAGATTGTGACGGTGCAGATTTCTTGCTCAATTCTTTTCCTCCTTTTGAAGTCTCTCTCCTTTCCAAAGGATTGTAACTAGTATTCACAGCAAATAAACCACTCATCATATGATTTCTTCAAGGAAACAGCAACATTTTCATGTGACAAAACCTAACCAACTTATTCCATTTGCATCACAAATGTATCAAACAAAGAGGGGGAACAAAAAAAAAGGATATACGAACAAACATTGGTTATTCTGTTGAATCTGTACCAACCTAATAATTATATCAGCAGTATGGAAGGCATTGGAACCAAAATGGCATGAGCATTAATAGAATTCAGTTTACCAAACATGACTGGATGCTGGGTTAACTGAATAAATCACTACTGGTGTTGATTAGAAAAAGAGAACTAGCTAATGGTAACCAAACATGAAGAATTACAGTTGAACAACCCTAATAAACAGAAGACACTGGTCAGAATAAAACTGGGCCACTATTTTTGAGAGTTTTTACTAAATCCAAGTGGACTGGGGCCATATTTACCAAATCAGTTTGTTTAATTAAGTCAGCATTCTTCAAAATATGACTTCAGGCTTGAAGTCATGCTTTTGAAACACATTTTCCATGAGTTTTCAATAAGTTAATTGAAGTAGTGTTTTGAAAACAATGCTTCAAGCCTAAAATCTGTTTTGAAAAACACAACTTTAAATAACCACATCAGTTTTGGAAAATAAGTTAGAAATGATATGAATCAGGTATGCAAGTTTTTAAACAACTTGGGCTTGGTAAATAACTCCTATTCTGGTCTTACAGGTTTAATAGAGATCAAATAATCCCAACAAAAACATATAAAGTGCATTGACAGTATCAATACACCCCAATTATTGTGTCCATTGCAATGAACGAAAATCATAAATTCAGTTCTTTGATCATTAATTTGTCTCAGAATTCTCTAATTTTTTGTTTATTGTAATAAATCAGTCACTAATGGGCCGGGGTTTGAAACATACCTGTGTAGGACGCCTCCGTTTACCGAATCGAAATACCACTTCATCCATTGCATAAACTCCAGATTATCCAGGGGCCTTCCTTTCACTAACTTGTTTACCTCAATATGCTGTACCCCAAATGCACACACATCAAAACAAAAACAAAACAAACAAAAAAACCAAAAACTCAATAATTATAAATTAAACGGTAAATTTCGTGTTCAAGGGAAAATGGTCCCCGTTTGTAGCATTTTCCTTAGAATCAAATTGGAGCCTTTATACCCTAGAATCGTAAGTCATGCAGTAATAAGAGAAAGATTGGGAGTGAATGAATCAACCTTGGTAATCTTCAGTTTGTTAAAGACGTCTTGAAGAACTTTGTAGTTCTGTATCATCTCGTACTCGTTCTTCGCATCGAAGTTGACCTTGTGCATCGGCACAATTCCGGGATGAACAGCATCCATCAGCTGGCACTGAACCGCCCCAGAACATGCCTGCAATCAACAGGACCAGAAAGTTTTCGTACACAAATTGAATCGATAGATGGAGAGAGAAAAAAAGATGAAGCATTTACGGAAATTCAAAAGCCAGAACGGCAAAGATTAGAATCTTGGATCTGAAAGAAACCTCTTCGACTTTGGAGAGATTGAGTTGCAGAGTTGAGTTTATCCAAGACAAAATCTCTAATCTGCCGACGAAATACGCCGAATCCATCGTTCCGATGTTCGTCGCCATCTCTCTCTCTCTCTCTCTCTCGCTCTGCGTACTAGGTAAGAGAAAGTGCGATGGAAGATTTGGGGATTTTTTGAAATGATATGAGAGCGGGATTTTTTTTCTTTAAATAAAAAATAAAATTGGGGCCTTCGGTACTATCATAAATAAACAATTCAGCCCATATAACGAGTCATAGACCCATCTATTTAGCCTGTCCTTAGATTAGTTTTTTTTTAGTAATTTTTAAATTTTTATATTTTTTTTGTAAAAATATAAATATCAAATTATGTAAAATAAATAAAAAAATGTCAAACCAAGCCAAATTAATTAATTATTTTTATTTTTAAATCAAAAAAATTAATTTTTAAGCCACCAAACACAAACTTAACCCGTATCTCTGTACTTCATTGGATCAATTTGGCCGAGATGAAACTTGTGTTTGGATAAAAAAAAATTTGGGTAAGTTTTTGATTGATTAGTTTTTTTTTGTAAAAAAATTAAATGTAAAGAAATGTAAAAAAAACTAATTAATTATAATAAGAGGTTAAATAAGTAGGCTTTTAAAGAAATTTTTATGCTTAAAATTTTTTTAAAAAGTTATGCCAAATATAGGTGACAGCTATCTTTTTGTTTAGCATTTTTACTTTTCAAAAAAAAAAGTTTATTAAAACTTTTATTTTTAATTTTTTTGGATCCATCAAGCCTAGCCTGGGTCGCCCTGTTTTGCCTTCGTCCAGTGTGGTTTAGGCATATTTTCTCCTACTAAGATAGATCAAGTCTGGGCTAATCTTTTGTCCTCCTCCATTTGTAAATGGCATTAATCTTGATGCTTATGGTACCAACAAATATCAATGTGCTAGGCAGCTCAAAGCATGTCGGGTATTATAAGATTTTTACGATAGTATAAATAAAAATGTTAATTTTAATCATTCATCACTAGAACAATTTTTATTCAATTTCACCAAAAGTATATATATATATGTGTGTGTGTGTGCACGCACGCGCGTGTAACTAGTATTATATATCCATAATTATATTCATTAAATTTAATAATCATACCTATATTTGATTGTATTTTATATTTGTCCATTTACTTCCAAATAGTATAACAAGCAATTAAAGAATTTCCTCCAATTCAGTTGCATTGTTTTATCTTTTGGAAAAATCACAATAGGCTTATTTGTTAGTTCGGATAAGATTGAATATGATATAAGTAATCAAAATATTAGGGAGTTTCATATATTTTTTGATATACTAAGGAATTATGGATGAAATTATGTATACAGTGAGAAATTTGATACGTGTTTGACTAAAATGAGGTAAAAGTTATAGAATTATATCTAATCGTTAAATATGGAAAAAAAAATAATTCGGATCCTGGTACTAATAATACTAAATGGATGATATTATTAATTATATGAATAGAAATTAGTAATCCCTCATTCACCGACTATTAGTCCGAATCCCACAATATAAACATAAAACTTATAATAAAAGTTATAGTAGCCCAGCAAGCTACTATAACTTTATCAGTAATTTTTGTACTTTATCAGAAAATCAAAAATTTCTGGACTTCATTGGGTCAATTTAGCCGAGATGAAACTTGTGTTTGGATAAAAAAAAATTTGGTAAGTTTTTGATTTTTTAGTTTTTTTTTTTGTAAAAAAAATAGATATAAAGAAATGTAAAAAAAACTAATTAATTATAATAAGGGGTTAAATAAGTAGGCTTTTAAATAGATTTTTAAACTTAAAATTTCTAAAAAAAGCTATACCAAACATAGGTAACAGCTCTGTTTGTTCAAGCTTTTTGTTTAGCATTTTACTTTTTCAAAAAAAAATTTATTAAAACTTTTATTTTTAAATTTTTTGGATCCCTTTCTCGTTTTTGCACATCTCGTTGTTTTGTTCAAGGACCCGTCTATGGGTTGAATCTCTTATTTTGTTGTCAAAGTTTGTTGATCTCACTATCTTGACGCTACATTCTTTCTTTCAAGTCATTATAATTCTGTCTCAGCATGTTAGTCTTTTCTCAATTCTTTCTCTCTCACAATAGGGGAGATGCCCTAGTCCTAGAGGTAGAATATTGTAATTGTCTTTTTTAGTGCGAGGCTTGGGATTTGAACTTTCGCATCTCGCGAGAGGGCTTGGTTGTCATTGGCTGGGGTTTAATTGAGAGAGTTGAACCTCGAGGTGTATCTTGTCCCCCATTGTTACTTCTCAAGATTCTTTAAGGAGTCTAGGTTATTATTACTATCAAAGATCTTTCACCCACGAATGGCGCCAAATTATGCATGTAAAAAAATGACATAATCATAATCAACTCTTAGACTTCCTCTTTGGCCCTTCATGTTACAAAGTTGGAACCAAACTTCTTCAGGTCGCCGAACTATTGTTTCCTTCCTTAACTTCTTAATTCATTGATAAAGTATTATGCATATTTTTATATATTAATATAAGTTTTATTGCACTCTTTTGTTAATAATTTTTGCATGCTTATGTAATTAATTTTGTGCTAATACTTATTTTTTCATTACAAGAACTAAATTAGCGATTAAGAGATGGTATTTAGGAGTTCAAAGCGCATTTAAAAAGTATTAGTTTCAACATTTGAATATAGCTAAGAAAAAACAAACATAAATTTGATTCTAAGAATATAGATTCAATTTGGGCCAGCATCGGAGGCCATTATTATATCGTTTGGATTGTTATAACCTATGTAATTTTGATCTCATTTTATATTACGAGTTTTATTGTATTTTAGAAATAATAGTATTTTAGTAAGATATGATTCTTGTTAGAAGTAAGAGATTTTTATGTTATCTTTTAATATATGTAAAGTAGGTAACCTTGGATTATAGGGATCTTTATCATTATTGATCTTTTCATTTTCATTAGAAATCCTAATTTTCTCTCTTTCCTCCGTGAATTTCTAAATTTCTTTGCTAAAGCTTGAGGAGGAGCCCCAATGAATTTATTATATTTATTTTTACTAATTCAAGAATAGTTTTCATTGCAAAGTTAGTTTGATTAATTAATTTAATTATTTTGTTTGAAATATTATTTTTGTTCTGCAAAATTCTTTATTTTATTGTCAACTTCGAGCATAGTAAAATATTTGATTTTTCTTTAAATCAAATAACTTGAATTTTTATTGTTAAAATCAATAAATCAAATGAATTTATTTTTAAAATAATCGTTTTTATCTTCCAATTGAAAATACTTGTATAGTTTTCAATTGAGTTATAAAGATTAGATCAATAAAATAATTTATTAAAAATATTAGCAGTGAATCTTTGATACTTTAGTGCCTTTTTTATTTATTATCACATTAATTTATTTTTATTCAATCAAAGTTTTCAAACTCAATCAAGTTTTTCAATTAAATATTTTATTTTTTTCATTAGTTTGTGTTTTAGAATACGCCATTTCTCATGGTTCGACCTTAGACTTACCGAAATATATTACTTTCCAACATCTAGTGCTTGGGATTGCATCGTTAAAATTGAAGACCTTGGGCTCTCTGGCCCACTTAATTAAGTCCATCTTCTTTGGGTCATCAAGCCTAGCCTGGGTCGTCCTGTTTTGCCTTCGTCCAGTGTGGTTTAGGCATATTTTCTCCTACTATGATGGATCAAGTCTGGGCCAATCTTTTGTCCTCCTCCATTTGTAAATGGCATTAATCTTGATGCTTATAGTACCAACAAATATCAATGTGCTAAGCAGCTCAAAGCATGTCGGGTATTATAAGATTTTTACGATAGTATAAATAAAAATGTTAATTTTAATCATTCATCACTAGAACAATTTTTATTCAATTTCACCAAAAGTATATATATATATGTGTGTGTGTGTGCACGCACGCGCGTGTAACTAGTATTATATATCCATAATTATATTCATTAAATTTAATAATCATACCTATATTTGATTGTATTTTATATTTGTCCATTTACTTCCAAATAGTATAACAAGCAATTAAAGAATTTCCTCCAATTCAGTTGCATTGTTTTATCTTTTGGAAAAATCACAATAGGCTTATTTGTTAGTTCGGATAAGATTTGATATGATATAAGTGATCAGAATATTAGGGAGTTTCATATATTTTTTGATATACTAAAGAATTATGGATGAAATTATATATACAGTGAGAAATTTGATACTTGTTTGACTAAAATGAGATAAAAATTATAGAATTATATCTAATCGTTAAATATGAAAAAAAGATAATTCGGATCCTGTGTACTAATAATACTAAAGGGATGATATTATTAATTACATGAATAGAAATTAGTAATTTCTCATTCACCGACTATTAGTCCGAATCCCACAATATAAACATAAAACTTATAATAAAAGTTATATTAGCCCAGCGAGCTTGCTAAGACTAAAATGGCAAGACAATTTTGACCCTTATTATTATTTTATATTATACCAAATTTGTTACCAGATTTTTCCTTTTTGCAATTTAAATTGAACCTTTCTTTGATATTTTTTTTTACAATTGAAATTTTCTACTTTATTGTTTCGTGATTTGCTGAGATCACTGTTGTCGTGTGGGAATAGTTTTTAAAATTTTTAATAAAAAAAAAGTTAGAAATAAATAACATAAAAATTAACTTAATTTTTTTTAAAAATAAATTATTAGCTTATTTAAAAATTACAAAACATATTTATTAGTTTTTTACTACAACGGTAAATATACAAATGAAAAAATATAATCCTATATCATATTATCTAATTCTACCCAAAATAAACATGAATTTATGTAATTTATTATATTATTCTACACAAATCAAATACAGAAAAATTAATTTTACATTATTATTAATTCTACCTTACTATTAATCTATATAGAAATTACACATTCTTATTAATCCCACACAATTTATATCACTTATCAAATGAGACTTTAATTCCTCAAAACTAAGGAAGCCTTAATTATTAAAAGTCTTGGTGGCCAACGTTGCCAACCACATGCTAATCCTCCAATTTTTTATAATCGCGTGGCTTTTATGCATGCATTTTAGGATGTCCCATTATACAAATACTGACGTATGCATGCATTTTAGGATGTATACTTATGATCCCATTATACGAATGCTGACGTATGCATGCATTTTAGGATGCATACTTAAGGTTAAGTCCCATTATACAAATGCTGACTTGGCTTTTATGCATGCATTTTAGTCAATACAAGTATACTTAAGGTCCCATTGTACAAATGCTACCTAATAATCACTCAGAGCAAAAGATTTGTTATCCCAACATACTAAAACAAATGCCAAAGCGTCCCATGATAAAAATACTACATCCAATCCGACCGCACTAAATTGGATCCTATCGGATATTGAAATCTACAAGATAAATGTAAATGGTCTTTTAAAGAAATCACTAAAATAGATTTTGAAATCGTCATCAGAGACTGTCGGGACAGAGCATACTAGAGATTACTAAAACTCTTGCTATTTTTTATGGAAAGAAACTCATAAAGGATCTCTTCATAATTCGTTGTGTAGTGAAGAGTGATGCTCTCAGCGCTGCCAAGGTGATGATTAGTCTTATAGAAGACCACTCGATTATTGGCAATATTATAAATGATTGTAAAGGGGTCTTAGCAGAATTCTTTCACGACACCTGCGTCTTCACGAATTGGGAGATGAATCGACTTGCTCATGATTTTGCAAAAATGGATTTAAAAATAAATGACAAGCGGTTATGGAAGGATTTATGTCCTGAATGGATTTTTCTACTTCTATGTGAAGAGGCCACGGATGTTACATTTGATCAATAAATATTTTTTGTTTTAAAAAAAAAACGTCCCCATTATTATTCAATTAAAAAAACCAAACAGTGCATCTGAATTCAAAGCATGACATCTTAAAAACTACCCATATTATTGAAATCAGTAAACTAGCTCATGTAATATTGGAAATACTATACAGGTGGACTATCCCAAAATTAGCAAAGAAAAATGAATGTCACACAATAAAATCAAATCACACCTGCAATGCTATGCATTCGGAAAAAATACCTAGAATTTAATGTGAATGATTAAAATTTACTTGAAGTGTATTTCACATCTTATTAAATATGTATTTACACCCAACAGGTCACTTTCGAAATAAAATTTCAAATATTTTTTTTAAATACATAAACTTTTCCATCACAGACTCAAGACAAACCAAAAAACAAACATTCCTAGACCATCACATTGAATAGTATCTCATAACCTACCAATTAGTCAATTTTACATACATTTGTCTACAATTGGGGTCTATTTCATCAATTTTTAGTGGCCATAATAGTTTGATGAAGAAGATGGAAACTTCTCAAGAACATGTAAGACCTCTTTCATAGTTGGTCTCTTTTGTGGGGTAGGCGATATACAACTAAACCCTAGTTTGAATAAAGTTGACAAAGCATTCTCTTTGCCCTCTAAGTCACCACGAATTGTCACGTCAGCCATTCTTAAGACTCCATTTTTTTCCACGGCTAGAAACTCGTTGGACCCCGGCCCCAATTCATCCAAAGCAATAATCTTCCCAGCAAGCAATTCAAGCAATACTACTCCAAATGAGTACACATCCCATTTCGAGTTGGGCTTCAAGCTCCTAAGCGACTCTGGTGCATAGTACGGAGATACACAGCCCAACGAGCTCGGACTTGGGCTAGGGGTGGCACCCATTGCAATATCTTGGAAGCTGTCACGTGAGGCCGTGGACCTCTTGCTACCGAAGGTCCGTGCGGATCCCCCGGCCCGATACCCACTTTCACCCGTCACAAGCCTTTCGAGCCCGAAATCTCCGATTTTGGGCTCCATGTCTGAGCCCAACAGGATATTGCTGGGCTTGAGGTTTCCGTGCACGTGCTTCTTGTCGTGGATGTAAGTTAGGCCCCGAGCCACGCCTCTTGCTATCTTGAGCCGCAATTCCCACGGTAGGTGGCATGGTGAGGAGCCCACTTTTCCTGAAATTGCAAATAAGTTCAGAACTTTGCTCCAAAAAAATTAACCCAAATGTACCACCCAGATATTGCAGTGGTTGGATCGGGCGCTGTGGTCCAAGAGCAAAAAACGTGAAGATACGGTTGACTTTGCAGTGCATTAAAAACAAGGTTTTAGTTACAACTACTCCACCGGGATGATCTCAGCTGCGTATTTTAGCAGAAGTTGTAGCAATTTACTAAATTACACAGCATTCAGAGTTTGGGAACTTTGGGAACAATAATGCTTAATGCCTAAAATATTTAATATTTTTTGTTTCTAGAATTTAAAATTGAGGTAGAATGTTATCCACACCATATATAGGTGAATATGAATTATTTATTTTGATTTTGAAATAAAATTATTAATAAATATTTTAGGTATGTATTATTTTTTTATTAAAAATAAAATAAGAGTTTTGTAGGCGGTGGTTTCATTTATAGTTTTTGGAACTATTTTTTTTTTAACGAGTTTATTTTAAACTTTTGTTTTGTTTAATTTTTAGAACAGTTAAATTTTCAAAACAAATGGCGTGAACTTAACTAATTAATTGCGTTTTTTTCACATACTACAAACCTAAGAGGTCTAACTCATTTTTTATATATTTATTTTAAAAGAAATTATTCTATTTAAGAAAATAGAGAAAATAATTTTTTTTAAAAAAATAAAAATTAAAACTTCATTTAAAAAAAATAAAACAGAGAAAATAAAAATTAAGAAAGAAAGCGAGGAGGTTTCAATCCATTACCCAGTGCATGTTAGCAAGAACCATATCGTTAATCTACCATGCGCACTCTAACAGACGGGAGCGGGGAGAAGGAACTCACTGTAACGTGCATTGGCGAGGCTGCCATTGGGAACGAAATCGTAGATAACCAGCTTCTCGTCGTCTCCCCAGTAGAACCCACGAATCCGAACCAGGTTCGGGTGCACCAGCTTCGCAATGACTCGCACCTGGTTCTCGAACTCCCTGAACCTCTCCACCCCGCTCTCCCCGATCCTCCGCACCGCCACCGCCGTCCCGTCTTCCAGCACCGCCTTGTACATTATGCTCGACCCCGTCGCACCCAGAATGTACGCCGACGCCTTCAGCAGAGTCTCCATCTCCATCTCTTTCTCGCCATTAACCGTCACGAGCTCCCCTCTTTTCTGTTCTTGTTCCGCCCGATTGCCACCGCGACCCTTCCTTTTCCCCTCTTCCAATTCTTCTTCGCCGTCGGAGTTCGTGATTTCAGACGACTCTTCTTCTTCGTCGTCGTTCGCTTGGTTTCGCAAGCACGCCCAGGCTTGAAATCCTTTAGATTCCTCTGAAGATGACGATGACCCGTCGCGATCTTTAGCTTCGCTTGGTTTTGCGCTGTTCGTAGTACTTGCGACGCCGCGCTTCTTTTTCTTCGACTGGTAAAAGTTTAAGAAAATCAGTGCGAGGATTGCGACTCCCAAGAAATCTCCAACTACGATTCCGGCTATTGTTCCTGGTCTGAGCCCGTTTCGGCTTCGCCCATTTTTCGCCGGTCCAGGTGGTGAAGTCGTTGTTGCCGGGGCTGAGTCGATGGAATTGGGAATCGCGGCGACCGCCGGAGGGGAGTTCGTCGGTGCAGAGGCATTTGGCGGAGTTGTTGAGATGCTAGAAGGAATTGAACACGGATTCTTGAGTGGTTTGCCGCACAATTCCGGATTCCCAGAATATGATTTCTCCTCCTGGTTCAAAAAAACGCTACTTTCCGGGATTTCTCCGGTGAAATTGTTGAACGAGAGATCAATAGTGGCGTTTGTGGGGATTTGGGTAGCGAATTCCAGTGGAATTTCACCGGAAAGTCTATTGTAAGACAAATTGAAGTAGTGTAGATTGGTTCCAGTGAAATTTAAAGGTAGCGACCCATTGATCAGATTCGAGGACAGATCTAAAATTACAACCGAATTGAACCCACCAGGAAAACTCCCAGAAAAATAATTGTTTTTCAGATAAACGGCATTCAGTTTGTGGAGAGTAGTTAAACTTTCTGGGATACTTCCCGCCAAAGCATTGTCCGATAGGTCAAGTAACTCAAGATTAGTTAGTCCTCCGACGAGCTCAGGCAGCTCGCCAGAGAGCAAGTTGTCAGACAAATCGAGAATCTGAAGCTCCGAGGCACTGAATAGCGACGAAGGAAGAGACCCATTGATTGAATTGTTGGAGAGATTGAGGTTTCGAAGGTGTTGGATCAAACCAAGATCAGCCGGAATTGAGCCAAGGACCTGAGAGTTTGGGAGCGAGAGGGCGACGACGCGAGAGTAGGAACAAGTAACGCCGTTCCATGAACACGGGGTCTGGTCATTGTAATTCCAGGATTCTAGAACACCCAGAGGATCACTGAGAACTGAGTACCTGAAGGAGAGCAAGAGAATCCCATCTGTGTTAATCCCTAAAGATCGAACCGAAAGGAAAGCAAAAGCAAGAATTCTCCACCATGAATGCAGATCAAAGCTTCGGCAGCTCATGATGTCTCGGAGTGATCCCGCATCTGTCACAATAACGAGATAGAGAGAGAGTAATAACTGAGAATGATGAATGGCGAGGCTTCTCTCAATTCCTTTTATCCGCCGAGAGAGGCTAGTTAAAACCTTTTTTCCGTATAAAATAAATATATCATGATAATTTAAATTATTTATTTTATTATTTTTAATTTATATATTATTTATATAAAAAATTAAATTAATTAAATATTATTAATTAATTTAATAAATTATACTTTTGTTAATAAAAATAAATTATAATGTCTATTTAATTGTTGATTCCATTAACACAAAATATTATTTGTTTTGACAATTAATAATATTTAATTAATTTAATTTTTTATAATAATAATATAAAAATTAAAAATAATAAAATAAATCATTCAATTTGTCAAAATAAGTTCATTTTTAAACCAAAACAGTTCTAACAAAATCGGTCAGTAAGCAGAGAGGGGCGAAATCCATTTATGAACATGCAAGTAATATGGGAGGATTACTTAATGCGTCCCCTCTCGTCTTTTATACACTCAAAAAAGGTGGACCCGTTATTTCAAGTAATGTATTTTTTGTTATATAATTAAATAAAAATATTATATTAAAAATATTACGTAATATTTTAAAATTATTCAACAATTAGTCTATGAATATGAGAGGACCATATGTCCTTGTGGCGGCAGGTTAGAAAAAGAAGTGTGTGAAAAGAGAGACAGTTCACCAAAAACTGACTTCTTCACCAATGCTCAATTTAATCTATGTTTGAATTATTATTTTTTTGAAATTTTTTTTTTGTTTAAAAGTCTTTAAATTTTTTTATTTTTTTGGTTTTAATTGATTTTTTTTATATATTTATATATTTATTTTTTTACAAAAAAAAGTTAAATTTTTTTTAAAAAAAAATTCTAAACATAACTTAGATGTGCACACAGCCTTTGTTGGCAACTTACCTTTAAGCTAACCAACATTTTTATTTGAAGTCATATTAATTTAAAGAAGTAAAATATTTATTCGATAGATTTTAAGAGTAATTTAAAGATTAAAAATTTATATATTTTAAAGTGACTTTAAGTTAAAAAATAACATAGTAATAAATTAAAAAGATTTAAGTCAAAAAATATTATTATAATTCTTTTTAGTTTTTAAATAATTTTATATTTAAAATTATTTACCAAAAATAAAAAATTTTCGTTTGAGTTTGACATGAATTTCAAAATATCAAGCTACTGATATGAGCCATTTGACTTATTTTAAGATTTTCGCTCAAAAAACACATGAATCTAATAAAAAAAATTTATTAGTTCCATAGAACTGAAACCAATTACAACTAAGGAAATGAAAATAACTTAAAATGTAAATAAACTTGAAACGAAAATTACAAAAAACTAAAAATAAAATAAAAAGATAAAATTCAGACTATTACCAAGTTGAGTTTTTTTAACATTAATTACATTATACATACTTATAGAAATCTCCATAAAAACTATCAATAGTTGTTATTAACTTTTCGCAACTACTCTAAGCATAAATTATTCCTATGACGCCAACTGTTTCACGTGATTGTAAATTTTGATAATTGTTTTTTTTTTGTTATCACTTGTCATCTTTAAAAATGATTTATGTGAGAATTTTAAATATATATTTATTTTTTATTGAGCCTTTTTAAAATATAAAAGGCTATTTACACATAATATTCTTGACAAAAAATATAAATTATAGTATAAACAAAGAAACACATTATAACTTGATTATACATATTTACTTTTATAAAAAGTATATTTTTTAAAATCTACACATCGAGATTTATCAAATAAGAATATTTTAAGTTAATAAATAAAAAGATAAAAAACTAAAATTTAATAAGCAAAAAAATAAATTGAGATTAACGAAGGAGAGGATTCGGGAAGATAATCATTTGGGCCTTGAACCTCACTTTATAAGTTAGGAACCAAACGAAACGTAATAACCAACACATGTTTGTATGAAATTAAGTTAATGCTCTCTTTCTGTCTCTTTCTATGCTAATGTGTTAGTAGCACAAGAAGTAATTGTTGGCCATTAAATGAGAGGCCATGTGGTGCCATAAATTTTTTTGTATGTTATAATGTTATAAGGTTATGTGAATTTTTTCTATTTAAAAATAAATTATATATAATTGTGTAGCTTTTAAAAAATTTATTACATCGCATGATCTGACAGTGTGATAGCTAATATTTTTTCTTACACTAAACATGTCTACAAATTATAAAAATTTAATATTATAAGTACTCTGAAACAAAGAGGGGACTAGTATATAAGCTAGGAGACGCTAAGGTAGAGTTGGGAGTTAGAAGTTGGAGAAATATGTTATTTCATTGAGTTTAGGAGGTCATGTTAAGTAATTGACACACACCTTGAACCTTGTGGTAACCTGTAAATTAAGAAATAATTATTTAATACTCTTGAAGTAATATTTTATTTAAATTACTGAATAACACATATTCATATGTTAAATAAAATAATAAAAAAAATTTATAAGTCCCACTAAGTACACCAATAATTATAAAGTTGGAGCATTACCTAACCTTGCTCTAAGAGCATTAAATATTTGCTCCAAATTAAGAGCATGTTTGATTTAGAAGAGAAATTGTATACAATACAATGACAAAAGTAATCCTTGCCGTTGTACTATTTTTTGTTTATACTGCAATTATGGATAAATATATGCATCCAATAAAATTTTAATTTATATTTAATTAAAGTAAGATAATGGCCATGAATGAATGAATTTGGCTTATTGATTTATTTGACTTTGTAAGTTTTTCGTATTTAGTGAATTTTTTATCATTTACTCAAACTATTATATTTTTTTAAACTCCTCTCATTAAGACAAACTTAAAAAATAAAAAAAAATTGATCAAAATATAAAAAAAAAATTTAAAAAAAAACGAAAATAAGCCAGCAAGCCAATAAACAATGTTTGCCCAAATAGGGCCATAAATGAGTAAGAATTATAAAATTATTATTGGCTTTTGAATAAGAAGCATGATAATAACATAGACTTTAGGATTAATAATACCAAAGCTAATGTTGTTATTAAGAGATTGGATTCCGTCTAGCCCTAACATAAACTGAATTGGTTCAGTCTAAGTGCGTGAGTCTATCTTGATTTCACTTTGATGACAGAAATATATTGTTCATTTATAATGAGTGTGCAGACTCAAAATATATTTCTATTTAGCAACAACCTGTGATAACTTGTAAATTAAAAGGGGTAAGTTTTCATTTTTGTACATGGTTCATTTTCCTATTGTAACCATAAGTTTTAAAAAAAATAAAATAAAAAATTGCAGTTGGCATCGACTAGGTAGATAGGTTATAGGGTTAAATTTCTTTCCATTTTGTTTCATTTTGTTCCTCTTTATTTTCATCCCTTTTGGATGAGTGTGGTTCACTCCGGTCTTATTTTGATAATTGAAACTATTTACCTTGTAATTTTTTAATAAAAATATCATTAATACAAAAAACTAAAATTGATTTTAAGTTCGTTAAATATTGGAACTAAAGAAATAAATAAATGGTAGGATATTTAACAATTTTTGATGAATTTTATCTTTTACTTAGATGAGATGATCTACATATTAAGAGCTATAATAAGATGGAACGGTATTGATCATAGAAATGTGACTGATATAGGACACAGGCGTCCAAACTAAATGAAAATGAAGAGAAACAAAATAGAGTGAACTTAACCCAGATTGCAAGTGCGAAGTTCTAAATCTTCCCAAGGTGTATAGCAAGCATAAGCCAACCAATAACTTACTATATTAGATTAGATAAAAGCCTAATGACAAAATTATCAATTTGGACAAATTCCGATTCATATCGTTTCCAAAATCTCTATTTTCTTTTTCTTTTTTTTTTTGTAGCAAATATAATAAAATTCCAGCGTTCATTTTCTCTTTTTCATGTTAACTTTCTCATTATATGGTGTTTGATTGAGAATTAGATAACTTAAGAATAAATTATACGTGCTTGGTTTAATATTATTTCAGTGAGACTAAGTTTTAGAAATGTACAAAAATACCTTTTTACAAATTTAGTAAAATTTCTTCCAAAGAACAAGTTGCAATTACATAATGGGTTTTCAAAATACACAAAACTTCAAAGAAATGAAACAATCATAAATATTTAAATGTCCAAAATATGAAATAAAATATTCAACAATGGTTCCCCAAATATAGTCAAACTATTTGCATTGGACAAGTTGTAATATGTTGCACCAACTTTGAACCAAACTCTAATTAATTGTGCATGCAAACACTCCTTTGTTTAAGAACAAAATTGATTGGAGGAAATTGGGATTTGGATAAGCAATTTGGAGGGCCCTTTTAAATATGCATGGAATGAATTGTTTAGGACAAATTAATAAAAATGCACATAATCCCTCATTCCACCTATCTTGGGATTTAGAATCCCACCTCCCCATGGGTTAAAGATAACCCTTCATATGGGGTACCAACCCAGTTAAGAGGGATTTAGTCCTTCTTAAGTGGCAAACCAAACACCACTTTATATGTGACTATAATTAATTAGTTCAATTCCAATCCAATAAATCCTCAAGCAAACATGGCCTTAATGAGATTGAACATTTTTTATGTACAAAAATGTTCAAAATAGTTCTGGAATTAACCAAGCCAATGGAGTGTTAAGTATCTTAACTCCCTCCAAATACTTTCCAAACATATGACTATATGAGACTATTTTTTTAGTCCCATCTCCATACCTAATCGTGCGGCCAAACATGGCCCTGGTGTGTGTAACTCTATGTTGCTGCTGCTTCATTGCAGAAGGTTAATATGGTGGCAAATTTGGCATCTATTCATTATCCTGCTAGTTTAAATAATTGACTCAGCTGCCAATTTAGGCAACATCATCTATTCCTTGTAGGTATATAGGAGTTGTATTTCTCAATTGAATTCATCATGAACCAGCCATAAGTGGGATTTAATGTTGGCATGGAGCTGATTAATTGATAATTTCTTTGTTTCTCCCTGAGATTGTCACATTATGATCAGAAATAGTACTGTTGAACCTATCTGGAGCTAGGATTATTGGGTTTTAATAGGACCGATGTATCGCGCGAGAGATGGACAAGACTAGAAAGAATGTAAATATTTGTCGTAACTAAACTTATACTAAAATTCGATGTTTAGAAAATTTGATGTTTAGGTCCACCATTTAATGCCAAAGTTTGTAAGTGTATTTTAATGACCACAAATCGACCGATTTCTTTTTTATCATGTAAGCGTGGATAGAAGAGCGCATGAACAACCGTTCACACGTGAATAATATTTCAGTGCACGCTGATAGCACATTTAGCTATAGCAAAATATCGTCTTCTTAATTTTTTTTTTTAAACTCGACTCATTTGTAAATAACTCGAAAAAGTTTAGAAAATGAAGACTAACAGAATTGAGTTAAGTAATTAGTCGAGTGAGAGAGAAATTTCTTTTTCAGGATTTATCAAGCATTGGACAAACACTTTGAGAGTATGAGAATACTTGTTGAGTGTACTTAGAGATTTTGCATACTATTTGTTTTTGTAGTAGAGATTTTTACTTTTTTTTTCTTTTTTGCATTTCGTGTGATTGTTTATTTTTATCCCTTCTCTAGTATATTTCATTGTGTGTGTTTTAATGTGACAATTGGTGTTTAGTCCTGTTTTTAGGACTTCGTTGGGGATAAGTTCTAGCTAATCACTAATTCTCTATTCCGTCAAGTCATTTTAAAATTTTTTTTATTCAATTGTTGACTCTTTTACTCTTTTGACACATTTAATATGCATGTACATACATGGTTGTATGTATTTTTACCAAGAGATTCAATTGGCATAATTTTATAAGTTTACAACTTTTCGTTTTTCAATATTCTAAATGTTCTCATTTTCTGTAACTTACATAAATTCTAAAAAATGAGACCCAAATTTCTATTTATATGATTTTTTTATAATGTATTTGTATTCCCATTTTCGTGTGTTGTTATTTTTTTCATTTACTGCAATATAACAAATACATATTTGTAGGTTCTATGTTCTTATTTTTGTGTTTTTGTTCTGTTGTAGGAAATGAGAATTCTTGAATGTGCAAATGTTCTAAATGTTCTCATTTTATGTAACTAATCAAAATCCTAAAAATGAGAACCTAAATTATGCTTAAGGGAATGTATTTATATTCTTATTTTTATGCCTTGTTGTTATCTCATTTCCGACAATGTATCAATCATCAATTTGTAGGTTATATTATTCGTATTTTCCATCACCATTGATCTTGGATTTGATTGCAATTTTCGTCGATTTTGTTGCTTGGATTTGATTGCAATTTTCGTCGATTTTTTTGCATCAACGTTGAATGATCTCACCCTCAAAATCGTATTTTGACCATTTTTTAAAATTGTTGCCTGATTTTTAGGAGTCGTTATGATTTGTATAAGCAACATCTTCGCACGGGTAATACTGATTAAATGAGAATATTTTGGTACACAAAATATAGAATGGAACTTATCTTTGAGTAAGTATTTTAATGGGACTAATCCTCAAATAAATGTTACAAATATGACTTGGAATTAAAAGACCATTTTTGTAATTTACACTAACTATTAATGAGTACTTTGTTGCTCACACCAATAGTTTATCAATAGGCAAAAATTGAAATGGACTTTGTCAAAAAAAAATAGTGTTTTAATTTTCACAAGTTCAAAAACACAAAACATAAACTATGACAAACAAATTGAAATAACTTTTTTAATAAAACTAAAAATTATGTTGAAAATTGTAACAACTCCCCTCCCCAAAATTACGTCAATGTTTAGACTAATTTTTTTTAAAATTTTTTTTTAAAAAAACCTTCAAATAAAACTTACTTATTTGATTTTAACTGACTTTTTTTAAATATATTTTTATATTTATTTTTTTAAAAAAAATCAAAAAAAAAAAAAAACTGGACAAATGCCAATACTTCCCCAGCCTAGACAAATTGGTTTGGAGGAACTAAAGTCAATGACTATCATTTGGATACCCCACGTGGGAACCCCACCATCCACTCCAATAATTTTCATCACCTTTTTCACTTTTTGTCTCCTTTTCCCTTTCTATAATTGTTAGGGCAGCTTTATCAACCTCACCATCCTGATCCTGATCAAGTCAATAGTACAATTAAGTTGGTAAACCCTTTATAAACTTAAAAGGGTTTATTTATTATTTCCGGTAAAATTGTAAGATAAAAGTAATTAGTAATATTGAAAATTTCAAATATTTTTTTGATATATAAAAAGATCATAGATGAAATTACGTATACAATAAAAAATTTAATCTATATTTAACTAAAATTAGATAAAAAATAGAGTAAGAGTTACATAACTATTTCTAATCGTTAAATAAAAAAAAAAGATAATTCAAAACCTGGTACTAATAATATCAAAATGAACCTAATATTATTAATACAATAAATAAGAGATTAACAATCCATCATTTATCAAATTGTTAATCAATCCTAAAATACAAACCTAAAACTCATACTATCAAGGGAACAAAAAATATTTTGTGAGCCAACTTTATCTATTAGTATAATTATCTCATACCTAATTCCTCAAAACAAACAAGGTCAAAGAATTGGGCTTCTATAATTTCTTGAACGACTATATCGGTCTAGTTGAGTTAGTTTTGAATTCAAAATGATCTCATTTTAATAATTCAAGACATCTATTTTATTGTTCATAATGTGTAAATTATTTATGTAAAAAATTAAATTAATTGATTATCGTTAAGTATCTAAACAAAATATTAATTTGTTAAAAAATAAAGTGCCTCTGAATTTTTTCATTAATTTATTTTAACACAAATGTAATTTCCATCAAGAATGTTGATACGCCCTATTGTAGAATTTCTTCATTTTTTGATGAGAACAATAACTAATAGTCAAAAAAGTTTTATCCTAAACTTCATCGGCTAAAAGAGGGGGAGGAGAAGAGCTTTGGGGTACGATCTATATTCTTACGTGCAAATTGCCATTTGGACTTAAAATAAGTTTATTTTAATAATTCAAATTGTTTAATTTATTATACTCAATTTCGAGAAGAGCTGGACCCAAACTTAAAAACACATGCAAATTAAAAGTCCAGCGCCCACTTTATTTGGTGGACCATATTCATTTTGCTTCCCTAATGGGGATTAGATTAATTAGGAAAGTTTTCTTTATTTTCTAATTCCTTCTTGAAGAAACTCTCGCCCGGCTTATGATTTTTTAATTTAATGTCTAAAAAAACCATCTTGCCTTCATTTTGCAACTTCAGCTTTTGTCTTTTTATTTATTTTCTTTTAACCTTTTTATCTCTTTTGCTTATTAATCTAATGTATTTTTATATATTTTTAAAATATTATAACTTATTATATATATATTTTTTCATAAAAAATATATTTTTAAAACTTACGGTTTGAGATCTATTAAACAAGATTTATATATATTAAGTATAAAATTGTGTGTAAATAAAAAAAATTATAACAATTTCTTTTTAACTTAAAAGTATTTTGGTTAATTGTCTTATTACTTATTGGTTTAAAGTTATTTTAAGAAAGTTTTCTAACTTATTGGCTTATTTGAGTGACTACTAAAATTTAAGGAAGAACGAAACTAACTTATTACACACACACACACACAAAATTATCTTAAATTCAAGTTATTACCTGAAGGCAAAGGCAATGTTTTGGATTGTATAAATTTTGTTTATTTTTGTCTTTTTAAAAATTTTTTTATTCCTTGATTAAATTTTTTTTATTTTTTCAAATCATTTCGATGAAATTAGCTAAAAAATAAAAAAATTTGATAAAGAGGTGAAAAAGTTCACTAAAAACGAAAATAATCAACGTCAAATTTTGTTTATTAGTTTATTTTGGCTTATTTTTGTCTTTTCTAGACTTTTTTATATTTTGATCAAAAAAATTTAGTTTTCTAACTCATCTCGATGAAATGAATCGAAAAGTATAATAATTTGATTAAATGACAAAAATAAGTTCACTAAAAAATAAACTAGGCCGATTGGTAATTAGCTTAAAAGCTAGTTTTTTATTTTTTTTATGTTTTTAGTCAAAAAGCTAAATTGAGTTCAAAGTAAATTGTTTGGTAATTTAGTTTTTAAGCTAACTTTTTTTAAGTCAGTTGTTTTGGTAAAATGCTAGTTTTTTTGCTTTATTTTCAAATTTGGCATTTTTATCTTTTTATATATTTAATATTAACAATTATATGTAATTAGTAGATGTAGTAATTAAGTTATGAATAAGGGTATTATTGTATTTTAAAAATAGTGAAAGTTTGTTTTGATTTGACTTTTTTGCGTTTTAGTTTTTATACCTTTTTACCAAACAGGCAAGATTAATTTTTTTACATTTTTAACCCAAAAATCAAAAAAACCAAATTACCAATTAGGGCATAAGCTAAACAAAATAAGCAAATAAACTATTATTCTAATCAGGGCAATATGTCATTGTATGCAAGACTTGTATGTCATAAAAGCAGAAACAGAGTTAGGATTATTGTTCAGTGGGGCTATATCTTCAACCTCTTTCTTAAGTGATAGAGCAGCAGTACTAGTAACATGCTTAATGTTTAAAAAACGTTCAACTACACATCAATATTTATTAACATATCTAAAAAAAAACAGCTATTTGGTCTTTTATTGAGACGTTTCTAGATTCATCAAGAAGTATAGAGAATAACCTATCACCAAGCTCTGAAATAATATTATTGGTTGTCTCAATTGTTGTGACATTAACAATATCCTTTCGAATATCAGAATATGCCAATTTAAGATTTTCAGGATTATTTTTAAGTGCAACACAATTGACATTCTCAATTTGCTATGTAAGAAATTTTAATAGTTCAAGAAGTTCCATTGATTGATTGAATGCTCGGATTCATCACACCCACGAAAAAGAAACCCTTACCACAAAAGAAATCTAATACAATCAACTGTTGCAGTCAACCGAACCTCCGATAATCTTTTTTCGCATCGTCAGATAGTTTGGAGATAATAGTTTCAACATGCTATTTTTTATTCAACAAATCTTGACATTTTCTCCAAATTTGGTAGTAGGTACTATTAATACCTCCCATGTCAGTTTGTAACATTTCTTTCTTCGTCTAATTTATAAATCATTCGCCAACAGAAGAATCACCATTTGCTTGGTCTCCTTTCTCAGCAGGAAAATCAGGCAAGTTACACTCTGTACAGTTTTTCTTTAGAGACTCACTTTAACTAGCAAGAAGATCCGGCAAGTTGCATTATGTATGACTTTTATTCAAAGACTCACTTTAATTTGTAAAAGATAGTGATTCAAATTTTGACCATCTTTTAAAATATTTCTTTATAATTTTAAATCTAATGTAAATAAATAATATGCATCATTAATAATCATAAAAAACTCAACAAATACCTCATAAATCACAAAAATTCAACAACAAAATTTAAAAAGTAAATTTAGGGTTAAATCATATCACAAAAATTTTAAAATTAAATTTAGGGTTAGAGCATATCGCAAGGGCCTGACTATTAAGCAGGGACTGAGACAAGCGGCGACGGCGAGCCAATTGAAGATAAAAAATTGTGAATGGATTCGGGATCAATGGAGTTAAAATTTACTAGAGATATGTTTGTAAAATTTAATATATATATATATATATATAAACAAATTAAAAAATTAGTGGGATCAAATGCCCCCACTGGACTGGACTGGACCGGATGTGGCTCCGTCCCTGCATAAAAGGGAATGGGTGCATTGAACTTTTTTTTTTCCTTTTTAAAATAGTCATAGAGTCATAGTGACTTACAGAGGTTGGAGGTGGAAATGGTGATGATGACCCATGATGGATCCGCCGAGTTGGAGTAAACTTTTGGACAGTTCAAAGTGGACACCTTGCTAAAAGCCTGATGGTTTTGTGTTTTGGTGGTACGTTGGAGGGTAACCTTGAGACCCTTTCCTCACTCGTCAAGACTCAATTTCCTATGTTTGAGATGTGCCATAAAAATTATTTGAATAATTTATTATTTAGATTTTATAAAAAAATAATAATAAATTCAAATGGGTATTTATAGATAAATAAATGGTAAGAAATATGAATTCTATATCATTTGATTAGAATCTTTCTGACTTATTTTATAAAATGAGTTTTCCTATCAACTCACCAAAAAATATTTTTTTATTGTAAAAAGACAAAACCGTGCCTGACTGAATAATGCAAAATGGGCCAATATCTGGATACAAGTCCAAGCAAATGATTAGTTCACCTTCGTGAATATATTGTACTTTGTTTTACAAGATGGAGATTAAAACTCAAACATGTATTTTAAATAAAAATCACCTAATTTTCATAACAAAACGTGATTCATATATATATATATATATAAACTTAAGGTATATTATATTAACTTCTTTTAAAATTTTAATTAAATACTGGTAATTTTACTCGTTTGAACAAATTATATTATTAATTTTTATAGTTTTAAATATTATTACAATCAATCACAAATTATTACCGTTCGTTAGTCACTGTTTGTATTATTAAATTTTTTTTAATTTTACCTTTCAAACAGTTGAGTATTTTTTCTTCATTATTTATATAAAATTTATAAAATAATAAAATAATAATTTGAATTCAACAAAATAATTTATTGGAGATTGAATCCGTTCACTAGTTGATATAAAAATAATTTATATTTTACAATTAATTATGAGTATAATAATTAAAAAAAAAAATAGCACCGCACTCAACCACTGACCCACGCCGTCGCTATCTTCGTTACCGGTCACCACCACCGTCATCCACACCTGTCATTGCCGGCTCGCAGTCGTTCCTTGTTGCCAGACTCTTCTCTCTCTATATATATATATAACAACGTGGCAACGGTGGATGGCATAAATGGCGGCGACAACGGCATTGGCCGTGGCCGGCGCGGTGGTGAGGTACCACGGCGCCGGTTATGTTGAGGGTTTGGTGGCAGCTTCAGCATCAGAAACACAGACCTCCCTCACTCTCTTCAGTATCACCTGCTTCAAATACCTCCTCTCTCTCTCCCTCAGCCCTTCCCCTACCTCCAATTGCACCGCAAATCTCGCTACACAGCTCGCAAATGGGTGGCTCTCCAAGTACCTCCTATCTCCACTCTCTCTCATCTTCCCCAACTCTATCAAATCCCCACCCAACTCCTACCTCTGCAACTCCACCAGCTTCTTTATCAAATCCGCTCTGAGCATCGTATCAATGGCGTCTTTCCTCCCGAAATACCCGATTTCCAGAACGCAGTTCATTCCCATTACTCGAATCAACAGGTCCTCGGCCTTGATGAGGTTGACGATAATGGGAATGTAGCCGGCGAATTCAATCTCGTCGACTAATGGGCTTTTGATCGACTTGATCAGCGAACAGAGGACTTTCAGGGACGACGGCGAGGACATGGAGATGGCCGCAGACAACGGGAGATCTCGTGGGTGGAGACCCGGCGAGTGAGGAAGGACCTGAGGCCGTGGCGGGATCGCGATTTCTCCCCTCTCTCACGGTCTCTCTCTCTCTCTCTCTCTCTCTCTCTCTCTATATATATATATATATATATATATATATATATATATACATATAACAACGGTGGCGACGGTGGATGGCGTAAACGGCCACGACAACGGCGCCGACAGTGGCCGGTGCGGTGGTGGGGGGACAACGGCGCCGACTATGTTGAGGGTTTGGGCGGCAACAACGGTGTTGGGGGGTGTTTGGGTGCTGTCTTCTTCCTCTCACTTTCTTTTTTTTTTTAATCCTAACTGGCCTTAGGGATAAATTTATCTTTTAATCAGTTTTATGGTTCTGTTAACGGCATTAACGGTTAAAACGTGTTAATATGATTTGTTTAGAAAAATAAAATTAATTGTATTTAATTAAAATTTTAAAGAAATCAGTGTAATTTAGCGTAAAACTTATATCTAATTTAGCCAAATTATGCATAGATCATTTTCCGTGCAACGCTTGCGAGATGAAAAATTCAGATAATTTGGAACATTTGGGATGAATTTTGCTAAATTGACATTTGTATGTTTATTTTTTTGAAATATTTGATGATTAGTTTTTGTTTAAATCTCGTAAGAGTTTTAATCTTATTATATTTATTTATCTAATTTTAATCTCATTATTAATTAAAATAAAATTTAATAATTAATTTACTTATATATAAAATATTAAAATTTTCTTTTTATAAATTTAAATTTAGCATAATTACCTAAAATCCTCCCCTCTTTTCCAAAATTCCCTCAAATCATTAATTACCACCTAAATTAATATTTCATAATCTTCAAATTCAACAAACTCAACAAATTCCTAAGTCACTTATCACATAAAACCCTAGCCACCGCATCTTATCCTCTTTGTCGTTATTGCCTACTTTTTTCTCGGTCGTTGTCATCGCCCTTTTTTCTCCTCTTAGCCTCTGTTGGTGCCGTCAACCCTTCTTCTCCTCGTCGTCGTTGCCATTGCTACCATCGCTCCTTCGCTGCTGCTGCTCCCTCATGATCTGGACTCTTTCGTCGCCATCGCTCCTTCTTCTTTTGGATCTAGACTTCTTCGACGCTGTCGCTCCTCTCTCTAGATCTTGATTCCTCCATCATCGACTTGAGAAATTTATCACTTTAACTGGTAAATTTGTCACTCTTCCATCATCAACGTCGCCATTGCTGTGAGAAATTTATCACTTTAATTAATAAATTTATTACTTTAATTTAACTGATAAATTAAAGTAATTCTAAAATAAATTTACCTGTTTTTTAAAATTTTAAACTTATAAATTTATCTGTTTAATAGAATAAGAAAATTGCTGCCAGAGAAAGTGGAGGAGAACGCTAGAGAAGGAGGCCGATGTGGGCACTGGAAAAGATAGAGTTGGCGGCAACAATGGCGACACTGTTAAAGTTGTGGTGGTTGCAACACGAGATTTTTTAAAGAGATTTTAAGAGAGATTTGTGGAGTTAGATTTTTAATTCCCATTTAGGAAGAGAATTGAATATTTAATTTAAAAGTATTTTCGGTAAACATTAATGTTACATGACTAAATTTTTATAAAAAAAAATTAAATATGACTAATATTTAAATATCAACTGATAATAAGATATATTTCAAAATTTCTTCTATTTTTTTTACTTTAACATTTTTTCATAAGGAATTTTTTTTAAGAGTATACTTGTTTGAGTTAAAGAAACACAAAATTACTAATAATGAAAAAAATTACTTAAAAGGCTTTAATGATTTGTTCCCATTTCATTTGACTTTTTAAAAAATTGATCTAAAATTTGCTTTTTAGTGGCTCGTTACGAGAGGAATTTAAATCGGTTTTAAACTAATGCTGAAAATTTTTAATTGAAATACTCATAGGAAAAAAAAGTTATCCCAATGGCAGACAATGGATGCTATACAAAGATGGTCTTCTTGTGATCGTAAAAAAAAAATGAAAATGATATGGAAACAAATAAATAATAAAATTTTCTAACTAACTACTTTATCTTCTTCTTATTTGAGACTCAGAAGAGTCAAATTCATACCAAATGTGTTTATGGAAAGTGCCAAAGTTGGCTTGTCAAAAATTTTGGAAAAAGTACAAATACTTAATACTAAAAGTTTTCATGTTGAACCTCGGCGTGGCTTGGAGTACGAACTAAGCTTAGAATAAATAGTTCACAAGTTTCAAAAGAAAGATCAAAATCGAATTTATTACTCTTTGAACTTAGGTCTTGACTAGGCCAGGCCTAGACAACCTAACATTTGCCGTCAGGCAATGAAAATGAACGAAGAAAAAGATAAAAAAACAAGAGCAAAATAGTAAGGATAAAATAGTAAATAATTATACGTTCGCTTGAGAAATCTAATAGGGAGAGATAGTGTCATTTCAATAATTTTGAGAAAAAATTTTAAAATAAACTAAAATTTTGAAAAAAATAAGTATAATTTATCCTAAAAATAAAATATATCATATTTAGTTATTATAATTTGTCCAGCGTGGAACATTCATGTCTCCAAGGTTCACAAAGATTTTGTCATCCCAATAAAAATGTTAAATGAGAATATTGTTTGCTCCTTTTGCTATATTTTATCTCACTCAGTCTTGATTATATTAATTAATATTTTAAAAATATAATAATAATAATAGAAAAAAATGTTATATTTCAATTTTTGTATTTTTTATTTTAAACTAATATTTAAATATTATTAATTTTTAAGATATTTATTTAATACTATAAATTGTACAAACTGAAATGGGGAGAAAGTTGCAGAAGAGTAGGAAGGGAAATATTAAAAATAGCGGTAGTGGAATATTTCAAGTTTAAATAACCAAACAAAATTTTCACTATCTTGTCAAATGTATCATAAATAAGCGGACAAAGAAAAAAAAATCACCAAAAATATGAAAACTTCAACTACCCTAATTTAGACAGCTAGGCACTTAGAAAGTTAGAATGAAATTTCCTTAGCGTCATACAATAATCTATAGATGTAGAGAGCTCATTAAGAGGTGAATAAAAATATCAATATGGCTAATGAACACGATCCTATGTCTAGAACTCTTGATAACTAACTCACACCCTCTAATATAAAGAAGCCAAATACAAGTCCAATTTTTCAAACAACATACTTCAACTAAAATTAACAACTTGTAAAAAAAACAATCTACAACTAGTTAATATTGAAACCTAACTTAGTTAGTAATGATAGAGTATTGATTCCTAACTTTTTCGAGATAAATTTTTGAATTTGTCTTGTCTTTTCCTACCCCACATTATTGGAACCAATGTCACATTGAACCGAGAATGAAAAGCCAGATATCAAGAGATATAATGATGTATCAATTAATTCTAGAATGTTACTAATTATAGATGTTATTAATCCTAGAAAACACCTTAGAGTGCTGCAAATGATTGGTGCGTAATGCATATAACACCCCTATATTTCTCCTAAGAACACATAATACTCTTTAAAACCAGCATTCCTTGACTGAGTGTGAAGGCTTCATTTCTTTTACTGCATTACATAGTAAACCATCAGTGTTCATGCCACTGCTTTTATAGAATAAATATTCGAATAATTCTTTTGCCACAAACCCACTGAGACTGCTCGTGAATGCCAAAAAGAACAATAACCGGATAAAAGAATTGAAACTAACACAGAAGGAGATATAAAAACACAAACAAGAAAAATCAATACAAAAATTCATGGCGTATAAAAGCATTTTATATCAAGTTGAATACCTTTTAATCGTATCAATTGAGTTGAAATCACCTTTAAAATGAAAAAAAATCCTAAAAATCAACTGGAAAAAACTTAGAGAAATCTTATTTGTCGTCTCTATCGCACAGATCGAATTGAAATCACTTTTAGAACGAGAAGAAACCCTATAAATCAACGGACTAAAAAATTAAATAAATCGTCTTGCATCGTCTCTATCTTATGAATTTAGTTGAAATCGCATTTTGAACGAAAAAAATACTCACAAATCAACGAGAAGGAAACTAGAGAAATCGCTATGGATGGTCTCTAGTTCTGCATATATATATATATATATATATATATATCTATATATATATCTCTCTCTCTCTCTGAATGACGAAGGCGGGAAGGAGGTCCACTATGAGAATGACGAAAAGAATGAAAGGATTCGACTGAAGGTTCAAAAATTAACTTATGCTTTAATTTTTTGTAATCTAAATTTGGTCAAATGAGTAAAATGTTTTGCTTAAAAAAATATTTTACACAGGAGTTATCAGCCAAACAATGAAAAATAAGTAAAATATATTATTCAAAAATATTTATATCAAAATAAACGAAGCCTTAGAGTAAAAGTTTAGATTGATCAAAAGTTGCAACATACTTCACAATGATTAAAAAAAAAATATAGGTAAATTACACTTAGATTCTTAGCATTTCTACGATATATTACTATCTATTAGTTATTACTATACATTTACTGCTCTGAAACAAAATTACTAAAATATCGCAGTACAAATATAACAAATAAATATATCAGTTATTATTTTGTAATACAATTATTTTTATGGTATTTGATATTGATAAAATTAGAAATTTATAGATTATAACTTACCATATAAGTTGTGAGTATTTAATAAATATAATAACTTGTAATTGAAATAGAATAAAAATAGTGATAACTTATTGAAATTTATGAGTACTTACAAAAAAAAATTATAATTTATTGTCAAAATTAATAGTAAAAAATTAAAAAATAACCCAATAAGCTTGGCCCAATACCCCATTTTTTTCTAATTTTTTATATTTTTGATAATAATATTTCATCTTTTTACTTTCTTTTGTCAAAAGAAATTTTGGAAGTAAGTTATTTTGACTAATATTGAAAACAAATCACTAAAAACAAAAATAAAATATATTGTAATTAAAATTTTTTTTTAATTTTTCTTAACTTTTTTAATTTTTGGTTTAATTTTTTATTTCGGCTTCGGTTAACAACTTGGTTCCAAGTTGACTTTTTGCCTAAAGGTAAAAGGTCATTTAAATTTTAAGTTTCGTTTTTTAATCTGTTTTTTTTGCCTTTTTAATTATTGGCTTTAGCCTTTTAGCCTTTTAGCCTTCCTTTTCTTTTTCTTACATAAAATACTTTTATATATTTTTCAAAAAAATCATAACTTTCATTATACAATTTGTTTTACAAAAATTATATTTTTAAAATTTACTTATCGAAATATATTAAACAAGATACATATTGAATATAAAAATATATAAAAATAAAGTTTAAAAAATTATAATAGTCCTTGTTTGGCATAAAGCTTTTTGTCTTTTTTTTCTTTTTATCTTTTGACATAAAGTGACTTGCAACTAAAAAAATTAATTTATTATTTTTTTGATTTAAAATCACCCATATAATTCATCAAATGAGTTTTTTGTTTACTTTTTTTTTTGTTTAAAACAACTTTAAACAAAAAGCACCTAATACCAGATTGCCAAACAAAGCCTTTGTGTAAGTACTTGTGCTGTGAGAAATCAAAAAATTTTAAATTTTAAATTTATGGAAAACAAAAAGAAGCTATAAGAAATCCTCCGGCAAACAACACTTTTATATTAAACAATAAATAACAAGTATCATCGAATAGTTGATTATTAATATATAAAATCCGAATCCAAAGAATATAAGAAAATAAAACCTCTCACTTGACTTTAAACATTAAACATTGAAGATTGAAAAATAAAGAGAAACGACATTCATTACTCTCTTATCTCAACTACTCTAAGTGAGAGATCTTATGCTTGATTTCATAAAAATTTTAATATTTTTGTTTTTTATATGACGAGATTCATCCATATCAAAAAAAGAAAAAAAAACTCTCAGGCAGTAATCTACGATTCTTTTGTTTGTTTTTTTTGAATAATTAAGTAGAAAATGAAGAAAAGGGACCAAGATTTGAACCCTCAGTATATGCAGGGCAAAGACAGCTCCTTTTGTTTTTAGTTTTTATGAAACAATCAAAAATCTGTTTCTTTCTTTTCGTAATCAAATGGAAAAGATTAACCAATAACAAACAAGCCCTTACACTTGTGAAGCGTGGAAACTTTTGATTTTAAATTCTTTTTATTATTATCTTATTTTAAAACTACCATTAATAATACATCCGGACATTTCAACATGCAGGTTGGACCGGCAGGAAAGCAGAAAAGATTCGCCCTCCGATTTGGCGACCGTTCCTGTTCATCCCCTGTCGTGTTTTGCGCCAGCTCAGCAATTTGCCGCTGCCGTTTATTGTTTATTTTTTACTAACCAAACCAAATAATTGGGGTTATTTTACTATCATTTTATTCTATTGATAATTATAATTTTAATTAAATTTAATAAATTTATATTTTTTTAATAAGATATTTTATGTTAATTTAGGTTTGTTTTTTTTAGTATATTTTATTTTCATGATCTTATTGTATAATCTTATTATTGCATTAATTAATTTACGTTGTATGTGTTCAAATTACGTTAATTTATTTATTTTTAATTTGTTCTCGATTGGTGCGATTCATACTATTTCACGAATTCTTTTACTTCTAATTTTATCTTTTATAATTTTATCGCGTATTTTTTTTAATATTCTCATTTCTACAATACTTATTTTATTTTATGAAATCTTTCTAAATAGACTAAAATACTGTTACCTCTCTTAAAGTAATAATCAATTACAATCAAACACCTGATATAGCAAAAATTACAAATACCTCCTTTCCTTTTCATTAACGAAGTTAACAGAAAATATTAAAAGACTGTTATATCTTTACCATACCAGCCCCAAAACTACCTATCACCCGCTACCACCATCCAAAAGCACAACAATCTCCCCCCAAAACCACCGCCGCTGTTGCCCAAAAATTATCACCAAAATCACCCTTGAAATCCGCCGCTATCCCCCAAAAATTACCACCAAAACTACCTCCGAAATTCATCGCCACCAGTCTCCACCACAACAAGAACCACCCCTAAAAACCACCACCGTTGTCCAAAAATCACCATCGCCAGTCGTCTACCATCCCTCTTGGGTGGTGGTTTGTGGTGGCTCGGCTGTTTAGGGTGGTGGCACGGTGGTTCAAGGTGGTTTTCGGTGGTATTTTTGGTTGCCAAACCCAAATGCAATTTCCATGAAAGTGAAGGGAAAGAGAGACGAAAGGAGAAGGAGGAGAGGCAGGGATTGAGAGATCATGGGGAGGTTGGTGGCGAAGCGGGGATATTGGTGGCGGAGTGGCGCTGGTGGTGGTGCAGTGGCGCTGGAGGTGGCGTAGAGGCGTTGGTGATGGCACAATAGTTCACTAGTGGTGACACAGTAGCGCTGGAGGTGGCGCAGAGGCGTTGGTGGTGGCACAATGGTTCACTGGTGGTGGCGCAGTGGCTCGCCGGTAAGTGGCACTGGTGGTGGCGCAGTGGTGCACTGGTGATGGCACTGGTGAGTCAGTGCTTGGGGCAGCGAGAGTTTGGGGTATCTAGGGTTTGGAAAGTGAGAGGGATGAATTGAGGGTAGTTTAAGAATTTAAAATAAATTAATAGTTGACGTTATCAAAACTATTAGTCAATCTAACAGTTGGCTAACGGAGAAGGGATCTCTTTGTTATGCAAATTTAAAATTTAAGATGTGGGGTGTAATTTTTAATACATTATGTGTTTTATTGTATTTGATAAATACTTAAAAGGAGGTATTAGTAATTTACCCTTCTAATTAACAGTTCAAACATTGTTTCCCATAAAAAAAAGTGTTGATATAATAGTTGTTTTATAATTTTTTTTATTTTGTTGGTATTCGTCGATTAAATAAGATTTCAAAAACGATCATCCACTTGAGTCAACCAACTTTAATTCTATAAGTTAAAAAAAAAATTTCCAATACCACGTTTATTATCTAATGCCCTGTTTGAAAAGTTTTAAAAAATTAACTTCCAAAAGATTTTAAAACTTTTTAGAAAAAAAATTAGAATTAAAAAAATTAAGATTGTTTGAAAGAATTTTTTGTAGTAACTTTTTTGCTATTTATTAAAATGCTTAATTTGTCATTATTTTTTTAATTGATGCTATTATAGTAATTTACTCAAAAAACTGAAGGTGTTTGGAATGCATATAGGTTTTTTTTTAAAAAAATAAAAAACTATAGTTGAATTTTTAGAGAAACCAAATAATATAACTTAAAATTGATTTTTTTTTGGGAAAAAAATTAGTTTTTAGGTAAATCCAAACAGAGACTAAGTAATACTTTTAATAAATGAGAATGTACAATACACATCATTTGAGTTATATTTGTCTTTTATTTATCTAATAAATAAAGAATAATTATTAAGTACTTTTAGAGTGCCATATAATAATTTTCTATGATACTCTCTCTCTCTTTCTCTCTCTTAATATTATGATGATAAAATTTACAAGTGAGATATGATGATTCAGTTTTAATAAATGATTATGAGACGTGACATAAGTCACAATGTGTATTATAATTATTTATTTATCAAAAATATTATATGATACGATATAGTATTCTAAAATTCTTTGATAATTTGCCACAAAAATGAGTATAACCATTTCAGGCATAACATTTTGGGTCTTTTGCAAAACTATTAGAGTAGTTTTTAATTTTTTATTACTTATTTTAGTAATAAATTATATTTTTTAAAATAGTCATAACCTTTGCTAAAAG
>JAOTRH010000001.1:21126971-21143305 GCA_034768845.1 Heliamphora exappendiculata | reverse complement strand
CCCAATCCTTCCTTAACAACCCCCCCCCCCCCCCCCCCCCAAAAAAAAACTGAAAAAACAGAAAAACAAAAAAATAAAAAGAAAAAAGAGAAGAATTTGAGCCCAACGCCACGTATCAGAAATCTCACCTGTATCTTTTGAGATACTAGTCACATGACTGAGCTTATCCTCAGGCTTCAAGTTGCAATAAACCTCGTTTATACCGATGGCATTTGCAACTCTCCATGCACTTGACTCATGGTCACCAGTTAACATGATTATGTGGAGCTTCGCTTGATCTCGTAATGCCAGTATGACATCTGTAGCCCCAGATCGAGGCTTATCCTCAAAATGAAATAGTGTTACCTGCAAAGCACAGGTTGCTTTCAGTTCAGACTTCAGAAAATAGGTCTATGTTAAGCAAGATTCAACTAAAATTTTAAAAGAGTATATTTCGTACCTTAACATCATGACCAGACTATTCATCATTTAAAAATCAACCATGCCCCTAAATGATTTGTATGGATAACAAATTATTCGTCATGATAATTGGATGAAAGAAGTATTTTACTTGCTATCCTTTTTATTTTATTTTCTTTAATCTTTTCGAAGAGAAAAAAGTAGGAAGCCTAAGAAGTTAGACACTAGGAATTTCCGCCCTTTCTTTCTACATAAATGATTATTTTCTTCATCCTTACAATGTACCATGTCGATTATATTTCATACTGTGAGGTCTTTTGCACTAGTCACAAAGAATGATGATGGTACCAATCTCCTACTTTATTTTCTAATTTATATGAAATAATAGGAGCAAAATTACCTGGTTGTAATAAATATGAAAAGACCAACAATTGTTTTATCTCAATCTTTCTGCCACAAGAAGGAATTCATGGGAGGGACTTCCCAGCACCACGCCTTAGACGACCAAAATTTGGTACTGGTGAATTAGAAGCAAACCAAGACAGGGCAAGTTGAGTCAGGATCAGTGTTATATCATATATGAACTTTTCAATTCCCCCCACTGTACCCGTCTCCATCAACTATGCCAAGGGTAAATATATGGGATAGTTACCAACAACCTTACCCAAATTGGACCATAAGAAATATTCTAATGTCTTACATGGATGAAATATGGAAATCCTCTTCTTTTCCAAAATCACATTTCATTTCAAGTTCACTTCTGAATAATAATATCTTATTTAAAAAAACTATATAATATACAATATTATCACATGTTCATGATGCATCCATGTATCCGACACTAACATTTGAATCCATATACCTATAACCTAGGATTATGGGCTTAGAGCGCTCAGATGCATGGACACACCCACCCACTCACGCCTGATTCTTATAACCGAGTTTATGCAACACAGGTTTCCAACTTTCCAACTTGAAATGACCAACATTCCATGATAACAAGTAGTGGCACTACTTTCAGCAATAAACACTTAATGCTTGCAAGTGATTTTTTCTTAACAAGATCAACTGGCATGTATCAGTGGTATGCAAAATCAGATCCTGGTGTCCACTAAAATGGTCAAAATACTGATTTTTTTGTTGGGTCAGGCACTATGAAGCACAAACACTTCATTTTCGGTGGTCATAACTCATCTCTATGTCCGATGCATAGTGGACACAAATATGCCTCGCTCCTCAGACATATCGAGACATGTTGTTGGGCACACCATGTGGCTACCTAAGCACATATAGGCTTCTAGTTAGTCCTTCAACTATGACTATGAGTCCAGATAAGAAACCTTGACTTCTATACAACTAAGAAAATTCTACACCTATTCACCTTCAAAAACCCACATATATAATGACAATTTAATAACTTACAAAACAATATCCATGGATTCATATAACATCCCCCGCCAACGAATTCAGAAATCATTTAAAAAAATGATGACCCTAACTAAAAGCAGGGGTCAAAAAAAAAAGGCATAGAAACATACTTATTTAGCATATGTCCTAAGTGTAAATAGACGCAGGACCAATATATTTGGCCCACATGCTACCCCTTTTTCTATGCCTTGAGCCAACATTTATGGTGTCTAGGATGGCCAATAACCAATGTCGTTGACTGGGAAGTAGAACATATGACCGGACAGGCAAGCAAGGAGATCATACTAAAGGACGGAAGCCACTGATAGTATAAAGCAGCAGTAAATAAGGACCGGATGACCAATAGCCAATGTCATTGACCAGGAAAGTGAACATATGACCGGACAGGACAAGCAAGGAGATCATACTAAAGGACAGAAGTCAGTAATAATATGAAGCAATGGTAGACAAGAACCGGATGGCCAACACTTGTATTATTAGCCGTGGTAAAGTGGGGAATAATTCAATACATCACTTTTCAAAGTGGAAATGACTAATAAGGCTTACCTTTACACGTTCATTTTACAACTTTACAAGGTTCATTAATTATTGGTTATGGACATTATGGCAAGTATGTTAAGGAAGGGGCATTATTATATATGGGCTGTTCTAGAAAGTAGGACTGTAGGTGTATTGCTAGTCTTTTTATAACAGTATAGATTATTATTATTATTATTATGTTGTTGTTGTTGTTGTTGTTGTTGTTGTTGGTAGTGGTGGTGGTGGTGGTGGTGTTGGTATTATTATTTGGGGGGTAAGGGGAGTGGCTTGCATATCTGAGATAATACAATTGACAAAAAATGGTTGGATCTCTAAAGATGGATAAAACATCATCTATTTATAAGATACCTTTATACGTTTTACAAGGGAAAAGGAAAAAACTATATCTGAACTCATATTAAAATTACATTGAAATATCAACCCTCAACATCCAACATCATCATTAAGTTCACAAAACCAAGAACATCACCTTTTTATTAACAGAGAGAGCAGCATGAACAAAATCACTTCCAAAAGAAGAGGTGCTCACTGCCTCCATAATCTTTTTTGATTCATCTTCAGAGTTCAAAAGTGAAGTGATAAACTCGACAGAACCAAGAGAAGCTTTCACCGGTTCATGCCCTCCAAGTCTTGGCTATAACAAAATAAAAATGAACCATGACTTATTTTCCTGTTATGATATGACAACCAAATGAAAATGTAAAGCAAATGCATAACTGCCAGTGCAATCTAGTAAAAGAAACTTAGAAATGAGAGCTATGAGAAAATTATTAAAACAGGGTAATATGATGAATGATACTGGTATGATTTGGTTAGCATGTAACATCAAGACCCGGAAACAGTTCCAGTGTAACCAATTCTGGAGAAGAGAAGAAAATAATACCATTCTTGCCAAATCCATTGCATGGGACTCGTAATAATGTCCTAAGTAACTGATACATATTAGAGTTAATCAAAGGATCATCCCCATTATGAGAAACTTTGTCTACTTAATTGAGAAGACAAATACACAATAAGATTGGACCTACTGAGACATACACACAAATGACCAGGCAGATTGTTTTTGAGTTGTCCTATATTTTGTCCACAGGGTATGCCAAACTCCCAAGGAGTGGTGCAAGATTAAATAGAAACTTTCCAGAAAGTGAAAGAAGCATAATACACAAAACAAAATAATATTTGTCAACAAATGCAGTAAATAAAAACTAATCAATGTTGCTGCTCCATATAAGAAAGTCACTCATATGCCAGTGTAGATTCTGTAGAAGAGACTACCTCATTGCTAGATAATGTCGCAAAAAGACCTCTACCAGGTAAATTCTCAAAACTTTCAACTGAAAAAGAAGGCAGGTCCTTCCCTACACTATGATCCACAACAGCTCTGCAACAAACAAAATAAACAGGTGATAAATCCTCTCAAATAGAAAACTGAATATTTTCCAATTCCAACCATGCCATACCAATTCCAAAAAACATGTTATTTAAGTACACCAAAGTATTAAAAAGGCATCTTTGAGGTAATCGATGTATGCATATCCTCAGCTGTTCTGTGGGTATAGTTGTAAGTAGGCAAAGGTCGAGATGGTCATAGAGCTGAATTCAGAAAAAAATAGAAAAGGACAACAAGCATTGAATTCAAACCTAGACTGGGATGGTAAAAACGATGAAAATGAAATGTATCTAGTTGTAAGATAAGATGAAAGCCACATAAACAAGAAAATTCTGTTAGTTCAATTCTTAGTCAACACACGCACACACACACAAGTTTTAAAAAAAAACCGAGTATACTATATTCATTAGTCCATTTACCTTTGATGTAGTTCATGTAAACTTGTAGACTCATTTACTCTTATTCATAGTTTCTTGAATCAAATATTAAGTACAGTTAAGGGTGCAAACAAGTCAATCTAAGACGAGCAATGTAGTGCTCAAGCTAGTGTTTTAAATATCAGCCGATACGTATCACGATTTTGAACCTCCGACGTTGATATTTATCAATGTTTATATTGACCAATGCATCGGCCGATACTATTCAATATTGACCGATACATGACCGTATCACCAATACCGATATATTTTCTGATACTGCAGTTTAGAACACTAGCTCAAGCTCGGCTTGAATGACGAGGGCACGTGAGCTTGCTAAAAAAATTATGAGAGTTGTGCCTGAGCTCAGTTCATCCTGAGCTCATCCTAAAGACAAATCTTTATAGCTCAGATCATTATTCTTACAAGCTCGCAAGGCTTAAACCAAATGACTGGAGCAACCTTTCACATTCTAATTGCTTCTGCAGTTGGACCAACTTATCCAAGACAAACTGACAAAGGTTTTCTTTCTGATGCAGTCAAGTTTAAAAATGGAATAAACTGTACATTCCTTTAAAAGTACAATAAGCCCGTTTTAGTTCTGACAGACAACCTGACAGGTGAATAAAATAATGTCCAAGCAACAAATTTTACTTCTGTTTCAGTGAAACATGCCCTACTCAATGACCTTGTACTGATGTGTAGCTAAATCCAAAGATAACATAACTTGGCTGCATACACGTGAGCTGTTATCCAAGACAACATATGAACAAATATTACAAATAAACCATAGCAACTTGAAACTTGCTAGCTTCTCCAGAAGCAAGCTCGGCCCACACAGCAACAAACTTCCAGTTTAAGTTCAAGCTTGGCTCAATTTTATTATCTAACAAGCTTGAGCAAGATTTTACAGAACCAATCACGAGCAGCTCGTTTTGATTTAGAAGACCATGGACAGTACCACATCCTTTGGTCCATTTTGTTTGGGTACCAAAGAGGGTTTTGGTTGCATTAGACATTTAAGTTTACTTCGCTCAACTTTGAATCAATGGAGAATTTCACCTGAAGAGCCTTGATGGAAAGTGTTCAATTCATGCCATTTTTCTACACTGGAAGTGGCAGAATAGGGAGGATAAATCCAAGGACAGAAGTATAATGTGGTGATGATATTGATGATTAGTTGCATACACTTCAAGAAGAAATAGAGTTGGTACACGTTTGTTTTAATGCTTGAGACTATTTTCCTAGCCGGTTCAGTACTCATTTAACTGTGTCAGAACTCTGGCTGGGGCACGCCAAACAAGGACAATTCTAAATTGAAAATTAGAAAATTCAAGCACGTAAATAAGAGGTTTATCCAAAGGTCCAGCTTAGAATCTTTATGAACCACTATTTTCCCCATAGAAAGTAGTACGTGCAATCATCATGCGACAGAACACAAAATTGAAAGACACATTTCTGTTTCACCATCACTACCTTCCAATGGGGTGAGTGGTACCCTTCTCCATGGCAGCTGCCACAGCAAGAGCTTCCTTTTCACAACTCGGAACACAACAAGAAGCAAACTTTTCTCCATCATTCTCCATGTGTCCATGGATTGGTTCAATAGCTTTGCACATAAATTCCCCTGTTGTCAATGTACCAGTTTTATCAAATGCAATAGTGTGGCAAGAAGCAAGCGCGTCTAGTACATGTCCACCTTTCAGCAGTATTCCCTACAAACACAATCGGTTTGTGGAAAGCTGTGAGCACAAGTGTATGCTCATTGTTAGAATGAGGCCTATACGAGGAAAAAATCTCAAACTTTTCAAGATCAATTAGATTCCACCACCATATTACCTATGTTACATGGTGAGCATGTGTGCCCATCACGTGGGTAATAAAAATGTAGACTTGAATTTAACCAGCTGAAATTATGAAGGAACTATACTGCCCATGGTAACTGGTGTCAGGCAAATGATGTCAAATATGGAATTCCAAAATTACTTGGTACTAAAATAATTTGAAGTTTCGAAGCTATAGCAAGGATAATTAGAGAGGAAAATCAAGCTAGATTCATTTGCGAGTGAAATATTGCAAGTCAAGAATGCAAGAAAGGTGTTCACATTCCATAGTTATCCGCAACAGTTCATCAATAACTAGATGGTTTTAAATATAGAATCTCCAAAGTTAATCTCTCTTTCTCTCACATGCGGGCAAGGACAAAAGATCCAAAATTCAACCAATTTTTGGACAGCCAACCATTTTCATTGTTTACATTATATTTGGCAGAACCATAGCAAATATAAACCACAATCCTAAATAATTACTTGATATCAGATTTTTCCATTTTATAGCCATATTTAATTGTGTTTCAATAGAATTCTATTTGAATTTAGACATCCAACCTGACTCCAGAACTCAATGTATTGGAAAAGATTGAATTATATACACAAAATATAAGACACTGCCATATGCCTAGGACCCAAGCAGAAAATTGCAAGTAGAAAGTAGAAACTGAGGCAAGATTCTTAAAGAAAAAGGCGGCGTAGAAGCCAGAGAGAGACGAGACAACAAAATTATATTAATAACAGAGTGCATGCTTTATTCCTTGATAATGGTAATCCCTTCATCTTATACCTTTCTTGCACAGGCGCTAATTGCTGTAGCATATGCCAGAGGAGCTACAGCCAACGCACATGGTGATGCTGCCACCATGAGTCCCAGAGCTCTGTAAACTGATCCTCTGCAAACTACATGACAGAGTCATTACTAAAACGGAAAAAATGTTCACCGAACATAACAGAAAATAGAAGACAACATGCCTTTAGTGTTGGGTATGTGTTTTATATTCTGCTTGACCCATATAATTAGGATTTTATTTACATGTATTTAGGTTGGGATAAATTCATGAATTCATAAGAAATCCAATACGTATAGGGTTTCATAACTATGGGGTTAGGATTTTTAAGTTTTGCCTATAAATAGGAGCCTTATAATTTTTGTTGCAGTGTGGAAAGTTGAATTAAAATGATAGAGATGTAGAGAGAACTGAAAAAATACTAGGGGAACTCAGCGAAGAAACGGGGTTTGTTTCAAAACTCGAATTTTAGGTGTCAGGTTTTTGGGTATTTTTAGTCTCATTATTGTAATCTCTACGAGTATAGCGGATTATCTCTCACCCGTGAAAGTAGGCAGGTTGTGCCGAATCACGTCAATTTTTACATGATTTTTTCTTTAGTGCATGTATGGTTGTGCTTCCGGTTACATTTAGGGACTAGTGATTAAATCCCAACAACTGACATCAGAGCGAATGATTGACGATTCGAAACTGTGGTGGGTGATTGGAGTAAGGTATAATTTTTCAATCCCATTCGATACAGACTAATTTTTTTTGCACAAAAAAAAAGAAAAAAATTAATAGAAGGCCGAAGAAAAAGCTTCTTTTCGTTGCAGCGGTTTTTGATGGTTCAATTGATCGAAAGTAGCAGTTCGTGAAGGATCAAGTCAAATCAAGGCAATTTCCTATTCGTCAATCAAGGCTACTTCTTATACCGTACTTGGCCTCGGTGGTGGATTTGAATGGTAAGGATTTTTGATTTGGAAGAGAAATTGATTTGGTAATTCTCTTTCGAAAACTGATTTGGTAATTCCCTTTAGGAAATTGTGTTAGTAATTCTTTTGTGGTAGAATATGAAAAGTTTGACTAGAATTTGGAAGCTTAATTTTTGGGTTTTGGTCCAGTGTGATTATAGAGTTGGTATCAATGGCTCGAAATCATTTTGTTATATTGGTATGATTAGATTTTTTAGCACTGCGGATTCATAAGGTTTTTCAGCAAAATAATTAAAGGAGAATGTGTCTCATAAGGCTTTTCAGTACTGCGGATTCATCGGTCTGATCAGATTTTTCAGATTTTGCATTGTTTCATTGGATTGGATAGATTGGCATAAATTGGGATTGATCAAGAGTGATTCGATTTGATCGCTGGTGATTCTAGGGCAATCAAAAGCAATTTGGTTCAATCAATGACGAAAGACTAATAATCAACATATGCAACTAGGATTTTAGTTGTAGGTGGAGTTAAATCATATGGCAATTTCCTGATTTGACAGATGATTGGCAACAAAGACGCCTTGGCAAATAGATGAAGTAACGGAAGACACCTCGGCGAATAGGTGTCAGACACCTCGGTATAGAAGTGTGAGCAATACTGGTTCAAGTGTGGTGGATTGATGATAGCGATAGAATCAATATTAACACTTGTTATCTTTAGGATGGTTTGCAAAATTCAAGTCCACGTGAAGATTGTTGGGTGTTTGCCTTGTATTTTGCAGGACCTATATAATTAAGATTTTATTTACATGTATTTGGATTGGACTGAATTTATGAATTCATAAGAAGTCCAATACGTGTAAGATTTCATAATTATGTGGAGCTAAGGTTTTTAAGATTTGCCTATAAATAGAAACCTTATAATTCTAGCAGGCGTGTGGAGAGCTTAAACAAAGGAGTAAAGATGTAAGGAGAGACGGAAAAAAACTGGGAGTACTTGGGTGAACTTTGAGCAGGAAAACAGGATTTGTTTCAGTGCTCGGGTTTTAGGTGTCAAATTTTTAGGTGTTTTTGGTTTCAAGTTTATAATATTTGATTATCTCTCACCCGTAGACATAGGTAGGCTGTACCGAATCACGTAAATCCTTGTATGATTTTCCTTTTCGTATGTGCATGGTTATGCTTCCGTTTGCATTCGAGAATTGCTGATTAAATCCCAACATTTAGAACTTCATTCTATTACCCTTGAATGAGAAATGGTAAATAGGTTCACTCTCAAGACAGTTATAAAAGAACATGAAAAAGAGCAGGCCCGGCCCCACTCATTTGCTCCCTTCCCCCTTTTCCACATGTGCGAGACTGAAGGAGGTTGGGCAAAACCAACCTTTGCATATTTGCAGCACTATTTGTGAAACGATGCACGACTGAGCAATGGCATCTAGATATTGAGAATCAAATCTCACCATGTATTTTACTTGCTTATATAATAGTTTCTGATGGTTAAGAAAATCTCTGTTTTTGTTTTCAAAAAGGGCTGGAGCACATATCGTACATGTGGTAATACAAAAAGAGAACACGAACAAAACAGACATAAAATTATCAACAACATTTTTATGGATGCTAACATTTAAAATAACAGTTGTACGGCCGTTTGAGATTTTTTCGGAAAGGTTTCTATTTGTCCTTTCCTGCAACCTTTTCCTTCCCCTGTTAATGAGACTCTTGTTATTTTATTGAATACAGAAAAGAAGGCATTGCCAGCCACTATTTAGCACTCCTGTTAAAAATCCTTACAATGAAGTTGAAACAAGGCCACAAAATCTACAATTGTTTATAAAGTATTAAAGTTTCTGGATAGTGGTGGTTACGGAAAAACGAATTGCCTTCTTACGAATTACGATTTACACATACCCAAGAAAAAACTGTCTTTTAGACATTTTTATACTGCTTAGATTCTGGGGCTGATTGATGGATTCACATTCTTCTAATTGTCAAACAACAATGAACACTAATAATTTAATAACGAACAAGATTAATGCATTTGTCATCAAACACCCTCTGGTAGCCAAATAACGTAGACACCAGCTAAAGGCAACTGAACAGATGCAAACATGGAAATGCAGCAGAAACATTGGATAGAATTTCTGCACAACATGCATGGAAAAGCTCTCCAAATTACCTGGTGTACTAATGAATGGCCACTTGAAAACCAATGGCCCAAGGAAGGCAACAGCAACTGATAGAACTACAACCACCTTACTGTAGTGCTCACCAAACTTATCAAGCCACCTCTGGAGCTTTGGTTTACTAAGCTGTGCTTCTTCAGTCAATTGCACAATCCTGCTCAGCATCGATTCTTTCCATGTCTTTTTTGCCTGAGTAAACATCGCATTTTAACTGGGTAAGAAACCATATCAATAACATTTGATTATGACCATTGGAAGACAATTTTTTTCTCAGATGTATTTGCAATCGAGGGAGTATATAACCAATTAAAAAAGGAAAAAGGAAAAGGTCCTAGGCACTGCCTATGCAAAATCTTCTATTTTCTTATTTGCAAGATCTGCAACTTCGCTAGTAAATTTCCAACTTCACCAAGAAGAAGTTTTTTCTAGCAACCATGTTCATGACCAACTCTGCAAGAAGTTTGTAAGTTACATAATCAATCACCACCATGTCCGCATTAGCCGCTGTTTATGTCATCAGAACCAGTGTGTGCCACCAGACAATCACAGCCACTAGTCATATTGTCACTTTCAAAGTCTTCCCCCACTAATACAGCACTCCACACCTGATTGCCACCTTCCATTGGGACAGCACTGGTGAATGTAGGTGGAGGTCTGAATGGAAGTAGCTAAAGAACATCTAGGGGGATGAGAAAACTCTCTGAGGAGTTCGCAAGAATTGCCCTGCAACTTTGTTAGAAGGGGTGCCTCTCACAAAGGAATGGTTGCACTGCTACTTTTTAATAAAATGCACCTTTATAACTACCATTTCTCGTAAAGATAAAGACAGATATCCCAAATTTATCAGACAAATCACTGCCTTCAAAAATATCAAGCAGACTGCCCAGGGCCGAGACCACCATGCCACCACTTCCAACAGCAAGTGCACAGCGTTGCCAACAATTCCTACCACAACTTGCAACTTAACACTACTACTAACAAGGAGATATTACCGCAACAAATTGCTCACACCAATGTGAATTGATACACACAAACACCAATCACTTTGTCTTAATCCAATTCCCTTAAGATATGAAATTGGATTAAGAAATAGGGCTATGGCGGGAATCGAAAAATCGAATGGATACCTGATCCAATTTCTATTTGGTCCCATCATGTGGGTGCATTCAACACATGAAATTCATGCCACATTACTTTCTGAGGTTGAATGAGATTACCAAATCAATTAGCACCAAGCTTCTCAAGTCTCTACCCTCCCAAAAGGAGAAAAAGTAAAAAGAACATGGTATCTCACATTACTGACTAATAAAAATCTAGAGGGAGCTGGTCCACAATATTTAAAAATTATGTCAATTTTTGGACTCCGTTCTTGACTACTCCAAATAATAATTATATTGGAGGTTGAATCCAGTTACCAACAATGAGGTTCTTGGTTACGAAAATAACGATTCCATGATTTCCATTCCTACTCTACAGCCATGCCCTAAATTCTACATAATTTCAAAACTGACATTTGCAGTTCTAAAATTATAATTATTTGGAAATAAAAGAATAGGGAAGATTACATGAAGCACATTCATTAAACTTAGATATTCCGTTCTCCATATTCTGAGGACTGAGAAAGCAGGAACATAGGGGGGGAAAATCCAAGTTAATGATGAGAATCATTGAAAAGTTATTGGCATGATATAGAAGTAAGCAAGACAAGCTAAGAAATGTTTTCTCATCTATGTTTCCAGAAATTTCAGAAGAGACTAACGTCCAAAAAACATACAAAAACGTGCAACAATGCACAGCAGCACGCAGGCATGCGCATGAGGCAGCACACAGCGCGCAGTGCGCATGGGTGCGCGAATGGAGCAGCACGCAGTGAGCAGGGTGGCACATGCACGAGTTTATGGAAAGAGCAAAAAGAAAGAAGAAAACATACTAATGCCATGCTGCATATCAGGATCATATGGGAAATCACATTTCAAAATTCTTGTTCTTTCATCAATATTATGATATCTTCCAACAGTCTAGCATAGAATTGAATCAACCTAAAGCCCATACCTTCACTATCATCATGCCATCAAGGTTCCTTGCACCACCAGGTATAGAATCCCCAACTTTTCTCTCTACTGGTTTGACTTCTCCAGTCAAATGCTCAATGGTAATTGTTGATCTACCTTGGAAAACTTCACAATCCACAGGTACTGACTGAACATAATATGAGCTACCATTACGATACGTCCAATACTAATTTAAGATAGGAACTTCTAACAACGAGAAAGTAATGAAGACTGCTACCAAATAGTCACAAATCGGATGTCAGATTTATGAGGACAAAGTCTCATGGAAATTTAATTAAGATCATAAAAAGAGAATAGCTCTGATACCTATAATACCTGGAAAGGATCCAGCCTCCCATCCCAACATGGAGGTCCCAAGTTCAAAATTTCCCAGTTTGCCCTTTGGGGTCACAACCTAAGTTGAGAAACCCCAGTTGTTTACCTGATGCATTTTGGCAGGTGGCTTGCATGTGACCGCCACCAAAAAGATAAAAGAAAAAGTAGGGAGGCAATGAATAAAAAAGACCAAGGATATGACCCTTGTAACATATTAAACTCAAGGTTTCTAGGACTTTCCACTTGTACCCTTGGGGTTTAAACCAGTTCAATTTATGCCATCCGATCCGCCCATCTCCATTAATTATAACATAAGAGGGATAAGAATTTGACAATGTACTTACTCATTTCTGGGTAATTTTGTAAATTTATCCCCAGTGTAACAACCGAAGATTAATTATCATGGTATGATAATGAACTCACTTTGGTTGTGATTAATTGGTTCTAAGCGTAAATTAATCAACATAAACATGTAATTAGTTAAGAATGATGAGTCACATGATGAAGACAAAAATGCCCGGAGGGGCAGTTAATACAAAATAATTTGTTTGATTAAAATATTGTTCAACGGAAAATTACATAGCAAAAGATAATTATTTTATATTTTATTTTTCTCATTATTTAATTTATTAAATTTATTAAATGTCTAATACGGACGGGAATCAACCCTGTTAAACCCTCCGGAGGATAAAACTCTATGAGGCCTAAATAAATATATTAATTATTTTATGTTTTATTTATCTCATTATTAAATTTATTAAATTTATTAAATGTCTAATAAGGACGGGAATCAACCATGTTAAACTCTCCGGGGGATGAAACTCTACGATACATAAATAAAGATGTTAATTATATTCTTTTTTTTTTCCACAACATTTAATTTAATAAATGTCTATTGAGAACGGCAAATCAACCCTGTTAAACCCTCCGGATGATGAAACTCTGCGAGGCACAAATAAACATGTTAATTATTTACTCTTTTATTTTTTTATTATTAAAATTATTAAATGTTTATTGAGGGTGGTATAAATAAGCATATTAATTATTTTAACATGTTTATATTTAAAATAAACATGTTAATTATTTTATCTTTTTTTCTCCTTTTATCCATTGCGTTCCATGCATTCTTTCTAATATTTTAATTTATATTAATCTTGAACCACTATTTAAAGAGTGGACAGAATCTAATGTAATATTTGACTTTATTAACGAAAACTTTTACCAAACTTTATCAAATGTTAACTGTGAATTGTTAAATGTGCAAATGAAATTTCTGAACATTTCATTTGCTTACAACATTATCCTTCTCATCTGTAATTACTTCTTTACTCTCATCAGTATTTTTAACACTCATTATTACATTTCTTAATATATTGGAAAGCTCTTGAGAGTCCATGATTACAGAACCCCTTTTCTCAACTTCATCTTTCTTGACTCCAACCTCAGAAACGGACGGTACAGGATCCAACTCTGTAATACCAACTCCTCTGCGTATATCAATCTCGAACACGCTGGGACGAGCTCTGTGTTTATCAATGACTGAACAGCATTCTCCAAAACCTTCAATCAACAGATTGGACTTTCTTTTCGGTAAACACAGAGACATGAACCGGGAGAGAATTGAAACAGCACTACTAGGGGCACAGTGCCAAGCATCAACATGTTCACTACTGTATTTTTTTGACATCACATTAATAGATGGCGGTCTCATTACAGCATCTTCCAGCATCTCACTTGTAGAATACTTCAGATATCCCTTCATTTTACAATATGTAACACCCCTTTTGATATTAGATTCTTCAAGGCGGTACTTGACCACCTATGAGACCTATCTATCATTAATAGAACAATATACATTTCCATAATAAATTAACTCACACTGACAATCTACAAGAAATTCAAAATAAGCCTGCAGGCTATCATTGCCATCTAACCTCCGGTCATACACATTTACTCTGACTAACCCACTGGCGTTGGGAGCACATAAAGGTGAATACTTTATTAATATTTTATCCACTTTAATACTCTTGTGACCATATCTCAATCTCAATTGATAAAACAAATTAGGCAATGCAAGTTCTATTAAAGTGAAATCACTGACTAATACACCTTCCACAACACCGGTTTTTATATCGCCCACCTCCATTAACCTGAACATTAAATAAAAAGAGGGATTAACCCTTGACATAAATAAACTAAACAGTTTTAAAATACACCTGGCATCTTAACGTGTATTTACACTCTTTAGAATTAACAATAGCAGCCACTAAGTCTAGAGCCCTCTTCTGAATACTTTCCACGTTTCCTAACAACGTGTCTTTGTAATCTATTCACACATCAATAGGACAAAAGCGATCCACAACCTCTATTCCATGCCACACATATTCACCGTCTTTCCCACCGATAAGCTTATACCTTAATTTCTTCAGCATCCAGAACTTATCGGACTTATCTGGGTCAACTATCCAAGTCTCTAGATTACCTTCACCAACACCAACAAATATCTTGTCCGGTGTCGGCACAGCATCTGATGGGAAATTGTCACTTACAATGAACAATAAGACGTGCTGTACAGCATCAAGCTTCTTTCCATCAATCCCTAGAGATACATTCCCAATAAATTTTATCCCCTTCACAATAATATCTCCTTCATCTGTTCATCATATACTTGCAGCTTCTTGGCACTCCTCTTAGTCTTTTTAATATATCTGAGAATATTCTGCACATAACGTCTGTGGACAGAATAAGAGCAAAAGGGAGCACGCCCATGGTAATTACGCTTAAATCCACTTAGGGGCAGTTATTCCACTGAGGGCCATTGAACAAATTATTTTGTATTAACTTCCCCTCAAGGCATTTTTGTGCGTGACACAACGTGCTTGTGGAAAATCACCTCCTACTTTCTGTATTATTTTACCTTAGACGTGTCAAGTGTAGTGTCATCTCATGCTTTGATTATTTACACCTCATGCTTTCAATCTAAGACGTGTCAATATTAGTGCCAACTTATGTTTTTTTTTTAAAAATTTATACCTCATTCTTCTTATATTTACACTTCGTGCTTACGAATTTGGACACCTTGTGCTAGGGTGAATCATCTTTTGCTTGCATATTAAGTCAGCACCTCCTACTTACTTGAGGTGACTCACATCTTATTTGAACCTAGTGTTGACACATCCTACTTAATATTGACCTCATACTTGTTTATGCATCTATAAATAGAAAAGAAATCTAAGAAAGGTTACTATTTCATTGAGGTCTATCCAAAACATAAGAGAAACAGAGTGGTGAAATAATGCCCGATTGAGATTAAATTTAACAGAGTGGTTCTTGATATTCAAATTGCCGCATCTGACAATATAATTATATGAGGTGAGCGAGTAGTATACAATATATGGTTTGTCTTAAATCTCTTAGAATATAGTAATTTTCTCTATTCTTCATTCGTATTCCTTTTTGCTTATTGTTGCCAATACAAAATTCTAGAAATTTGTATTGGATGAAATTGTATGTCTATGCTAAGCACCATGGAACTGGTGGGTACATAGACAAGGGGTACTAGCCAACAGACAACCTGTATAAGCCCAAGTTTGGCTTGGCTTGGCTTGGTGAGATGAGACCATTGGCGCATGTTATGTTACTGAGAGGGACCGGGTATGAGACTCTTTTGGGTTTGTTAATATTCATAACTTCTATTTGGTTCATTTGATTTGATTGGCATATTGATTGGTTTAATGTTGAGCACTTGTATTCTTGTTGTATTGTGTACTTCTCAACTTAAAGCATTTTCCATGTCGATATGAGAAAACAGCTAGAATGAGATCATATTATTGGAGGATTTAAAGATTTAGTATTTTATTATAATTTGTAGACATCGCACCCATTCATTGCATTATATATTTTTTTATGACAATTGTAAATTTTAACTTGAGAGATTAATCTGGATTTGTAGATATTGGTGCTCTGATTTTTAAATTAGTAACATTTGTCATTTGATGATGTTTAAAAATTCAGATTGTTACAACCAACCTGAGAAGGAGTGGGGATTGTCCAC
>JAOTRH010000001.1:21084201-21124145 GCA_034768845.1 Heliamphora exappendiculata | reverse complement strand
GGGAGGGACTGCGTTGCCAAATTGACTGGAATTGGATTTCATGGACTTCTACACCCGAAACATTTTTATTCATAAGTTAATATCTTCAGCATTTGATGTGTGCTACAATATGGTCATGTTGTTTCTTCCCACTTAGGATTCTTGTTAGCAACCATTATCAGGATTACAACCATACGAACAATAATTCACATGACATAGTTATACTAATTCAGCTCCACTAACATTAGTCCCAATTACTTTGGGTTAAATACATGGATCTATTTTCTCCAGAATCATAAGTTCAGTTCAGGGCAACCATACCCTCTCATATTGTCTCAACTTATGTTATCATTGGCATTCCTCCATTTGTTTTACCACCCTTTCAAATGACTCCTTATAGGCATCTGGTTGGTCTACGTCTCACAAGGCCATATCATCTCAAATGTTTTTATCCCATTTAATCTTCAGTTGTTGCCACTTTTATTTCCTCCCACCACTTGTTCATGTCAATATTCTCTTCTCATTTTGGTTTCAATTTATTTTTTTTTTCACTTTTTCTTCACATGTTACTTCTCAATGGGAAACATCCTTCTTAATTTCTCCTTTTACAGGTTATTGACCCAAGATATTGAAAATGATTATATCTCTTAAACATCAACTTCTACACAACTTGATTCTAATTTTTAGTTTTGCTAAAGTTGATTTCATACTTTCTATCTAATTCAAAATTTCCGTAGTATTCTTAAGTATCTCTCCAGTGTCTCCACAATTCTAACTTAGATTCATTCCTCTTGTTCAGATCATCTAAAACTAATGCGCGGCAACAGTTATTGTCAGTTGAAATTCATTTGTTTAACCCTCATTGTTCCCACTATTCAAGGCTTTAATTACACGACGATACAAGAACTGTTCAAAATTATATCAGTTTGTTATTCAGACTCAAAATCAAGAAATTTTGGTAGAGAACTCTCCTACCCCAACGAGAGGGAAACCAACGATAATGAAAAGATGCTGCAGAGGCTTCGCAACCGGCTTCGGAAGCAAGTACGGACAAGCTGCGGCAGCGAGAAACAGAGCCGCGGAACAGCAGCACAACTCCAAGTGTTCCCGCAGGAAGTTCGCCAAATCAGTCCACCTGACGGCTTCGGCAAATCGAAGAAACGCTTCCTGAGACCTAGTCAGCTTGGCGTCGCCGCCTTGATTATGCAACTGCTGCTGTTGATGATGATCATGATGGTGGTGGTGACTGTCGCCGTGATCATGGTGGTGGTGATCGTGGCGATGATTATGGTGGTGGTGATGAGAATCGGTTTCCTTAGAAACGCAATGGAAGTGACGGAGACGAGTGAGAGAACGAGAAGAGAAGGAAGAGCGGAGAATTGAAGGGAAGAGGGATTGTTTGCGAAATGGTTTGAGTTTGAGTGAATCGAATTCTCTGATTCTTCTACTTCTGCGGTTGAGAGATCGGGGATCAGAAATTCCGAGCTGGAGACGGAGAGTTTCCATCGATTCTTGGGAAGGACTTACCAGTTGGTTCGGTTCATCGATGCAAAGGGATTGTGCTAACGACGATATGTGGGGACGTTCATATTCGTCTCATAGGTGATACCATCCACGCCACACGATGTGCTCATTGTGCTTCTCGGCAAATAAGGAAAGAGGTGGGAGCGTGGGGCAATTTGATATTGAGGCATCGTTTGGTAGGGTTATTATGTATTATTTTTATTTTTATTTTTATTTTTAAAAAATATAAGTAATTTTAAAATTTTACTAAATTCTTATAGACCAAAAAAACACATTTGCACATGTTTTGTAATTTCGTAAACAATTTCTTATTTTATCATTATCTATCGGTCGTATTCGACCAATGTAACAAATACATCCGAATATTACATTTGACCATTGTCATCGATCATTACTTTCGAACATAATCTCTGCCATAACTTTCGGCCACTACTTTTACCTATCACCTCCACTCATCATCTTCTGCCACCATCGTTGCCACTACGTTTGGCTATCATTTTTATAACTTCTCTCACCATTGTTGCTGGATCATTTTCGGACATCTACCATTATCATGGCTTTGTTGTATCATAGAGATGATTTGCTACGAACCTTATAGCAAACTCGGTTTGAGTTGGAGCAAATTTCATCTTAAAAAAAGCAATTATTAGTGCCTCAAAATTTTATTTAATTACTATTTTTCTTCTTTTGTCATACTTATTTTCTCAACATCTACCACTACCTTCATCAACCGTGGACATGCCTACCTCCGAACTCTCCTTCCACTAGCAATTCTTTTGGGGTATTACTTGTTTAAAAATAAAATTGTACATAAATATTTATGTGCCAAATATATTTTTTAAATTTTTTTATATTTTATTGCAAACAAAAAATAAAAAAATATGAACACTACCAAATTGGCTTAGTATTTCATGGTAAGATGGAATTCTTACTCAATAACGATGAGTAAAACACTTCGAATGCTGCACTATAAAGTCTGTTCGTATGCCTAAAGAGTTTAGTTTTTTTTTTTTAGATTTAACTTTTTTAGAAAAAAAGTTAAAATTGTTTGAAATGTTTAAAAAATTTATTTTTTAAAAATAATTTGGGATCTTTTTTCTGTTTTGTTTTTTTATTTATTTATTTTTTTTTTGTTAAAATATCTTATGCCCTCACTTTTTACTTTTATTTTTTATTCTTCGGAAATAGGTTCATTTTTTTATTGAGGGTATAATATAATTTTATTCAATAAAAAGCAAAATTAAGAATGTGAATATGCCTTTTTTTTCTTGAAACGAGAAAAAAAGTTAGTAAATTTTTTTATGATATCAAATAGTGCACTTTCAAAAGTGATATTTAAATAAAAATAATAATTAATTTTTGAATAGAACAAACAAGATACTCTAAAAATATATCACATGGTGCGCTAAAAATATATCACGTGATACTTTAAAAATATTTAATAATTTTTTTTACCTTTTAATGATGGAATATCAAGAAAAAAAGATTAGTCACTTGCGTTATTTTTTATTACAGATTATAATTATACAAGTAGATGTGATATAGGCATTTCTGTTAATTAAAAAGGTTATTGTTACAAACCTACAAGTAAGAGAAACAAGGGATTTTATAATTTGAGAAAGTATAAAAGAAGAATAGGTAAAGATAAGCTCAAGTCCATGGAAGTTTTTAAATTTTGGAGAATTTCATCACATTGAATACGGATAAAAAATGAAAGCTGTCAAATGCACACGACACATTTTTTTTATTACACTCATGAAACCTATAACCAATGGTGCTAGAAACACCTTTTTTTTATTCTATACATAATGTATAAACACTTCAAGTGGTATTTATACTCACTAAAAAAAATGCGAAACTCTCCTTGTTTAAAATGTCAAAAAAAAAATCCATCATTAAGACAAACGAATCGATTCATTTTGTGATTGATCAATCAGTCTGCAGAATACTACGAGCTATTCCAGTTGAATTGACAAATAGATTGATCAGAATTAACATGCGAATTAATTTGTCTACAGTAATACTGCAAGAAGTCAAAGACAGATCGATTAGGATCGATGACCGACCGATCGAGCGGTCTATTTCGGGAGCGCGTTTTTAAAACTGCAAAGGTTGCGGTTGTTCAAAGTTTTGTCTATTTCTCTTATTGCTTTGCCTCAAAATATCATTCTTGTTTTCTTTCAAAGATTTTAATAAAAAGTGTGAGCTTGTGCGCATAGGCACAACTTGTCGAACCACATAAATCTATGTGTCTTGTTCTTGTGGTTATTTTTTTGTTCGTTTTCTATTCTTTTATGACTTGTCACGCCCCAACATCAGGGTCACGTGAAAACCCACCCAAAATACAGTTTGAGAAAATAAGATTTACAATTAGAAAGCCCTCAACTGAAAAATATTCATCGTTTGGATAAAAAATTCCCACAGTTCAACTCTCATAAACTGAAAGCATGCATATCATACATGAATAAGCATATTGCCTAAAGGCGTACAAAACCAGCCATCACATGCGTTACATGTAAAAGTACATGTACAAAAAAATAGAAAAAATTACAGTAAGTCTTCTATCACCTCTGCAATTATGTCAGCTCCTCATGCTCACATAAAAAGGTTTTACAGCAAAATTTTACACCGTGAGTTGAAACCCAATAGAACATAGATAACAAAACTGTAAAGTAAGCTATGCAATTACACACACACGGGCTCAACCGCAAGAGCCAAAAAGATTTTTCTTCCAAAATCACAAGTTTACATCAGACTACCACGAGTCTCAAAAGGTTATATCTCATAAAAATTAATATTTTTCATCCTTCAAACTATACATATCATTCTAACAGAAATCATGCCATAGTTAAGAGAAAGCTGTAAATAAACAGTAAGCTCCACTCGGGCCACACAACCGAGAAGAAAAGATGTAAATAAAATCTAATGTACCGACAAAGGTAACAACTATAGACTCCTGCCCATTACCCTAGTCCTGAACCACTGAAGGCGTGCTAGGTAATGACAAGTTCTATACGGAGTTACAACAACAACGCCATTCACGGAGGCAACCGACTTCTTTACGAATTTCCACGACCGATGGAAAAGCACCCAAACCACGCATCTGCGTCTATACGGATTGCCACGACCGGTGGACGAAGTATAACCAAATCACGTTTACGGGAATTAACCCGAGGGACCGTAGCAAACCCACTCTGCGCACGTTTTTGGGCTTCCACTAAGGAGTAATAGAAACCCAACTCATAACCATACACTGTTACGGTACATCTATGGAAACATTTAAAAATCCACCGTAGCTCAACTACGAAAATAAAAAAAACAGTTTATACAACACACGTATAAAATAGATCCAATCCATCAAAATGGAGATCTGAAATCATTTTCCACAAAATGTTTAAAAGGTGAGACTCAACCCCGCATGTTATCTCCAAACCTCCAAAAAGACATTTTTCACCATTTTTACAAACATCTCGTTTTCAAAATCTCCTTTTAAAAATTACGAATACCACGTACCCGAAACATGTAGACAACCAAGAAAAGGTGTAAAATTCACTTTTACCCAAAACCAAGGTTTACACATGAAAATCACATTGGATATATTTTTTACCCGGTAAAAACACGTATAATCACATACATCACCCTTATACAGTAGTAGGGTCTAGAATCCTACCTCAGAGAGTTAAGAACTCGACGTCTCAATACTGAACGGCGTCAGAACGAGAATCTAACCAGATGGATGCGAAGCCCTCGGCCCCGATAGCAAGGATCCACAAAGGATCGAACACAAAATCAAGCTTCAAGCCCTGAAAGCTAGAGATAAGGTAGAGAAAATGGGGTTTCTTAACTGTTAAGAAAGGTTTTTGTCTCAAATTCTCCGCCACTGGTTTATTTATAGAAAACTAAAAATTGCACTGTTCAGTCGACCAAACCTCAAGGTTCAGTCGATCGAACCCCCTCTTCAGTCGACCGAACGCCTATAATCAGTCGACCGAACCTTAGATCTCGCAGTCCAATCGACCGAACTCACCCCTCCAGTCGACCGAACTCAAGACCAGAAGCATATTGGAATTTGCTAAGGTTTTTCAGCCCAAAAACCAACCCAACCAACCTAAACAAGGTTCAGGACATTTTTACATGATGGTCTATCACTTAAAGCATAAACCATGCATCGATACTATTCATCTACTGAAAGAAATATATCAAATATATAAATAACCTAAAAGATAAGGGTCAGGGCCTTAAGGAATTTTGCCCCCGAAATTCACGACAAGATCACGAGGTGAACAGGTCTGGGTAACTAGCACGCATTCCAGACTCGAGCTCTCATGTCGCTTCCTCAACCCTGTGATGAAGCCATAAGACTTTGACATAAGCAATTGTTCTACCCGCAACACCTGCTCCTTTGTATCAAGAATCCTCACTGGACGCTCCTCATAGGTGGCATCCTCATCAACCCGCAGCTCAGCCCATTCTAACACGTGTGAAGGATCAGGCTCGTACCTCCGAAGCATAGAAATGTGGAACACGTTATGCACATATACTAACTGAGGTGGGAAAGTTAAACAATATGCGACCTCACCAATCTTGTCGAGGATCTCAAATGGTCCAATGAAGCGCAGTGATAGCTTCCCACTACGACCAAATCTCATCAAATCACTACGTGGTGAGACCTTCAGGAACACGTGATCTCCCACTGCGAACTCTAAAGGTCGCGCTCCTCTGATCTGCAAAACTCTTCTAACGGCTCTACGCTGTCGCAAGACGCTGGCGAATCACTGTAACCTTCTCTGTCGTCTCCCGCACCATGTCGGGTCCCAAGACTGTGGTCTCTTCCACATCTGTCCAACACACGGGTGGCCTACACAGTCTACCATACAAAGCCTCATACGGTGCCATCCCAATACTGGACTGATAGTTGTTATATGCAAACTCTGCCAACGGTAAATGATCCTTTTACGAACCTCTAAAGTCAAGGACACAAGCCCTTAGCATATTCTCCAGAATCTGTATAGTCCTCTCTAACTAGCCATCCGTTTGGGATGAAAAGTAGTACTGAACATCAAGTTCGTCCCCAAGGCCTCCTGCAGACTCTTTCAAAAGCGCGAAGTAAAGCGCGGGTCCCTGTTAGAAACAATAGACACTGGCACTCCATGCAACCGGACTATCTCTCTAACATACAAGCGACTCAGTCTATCCACTGAATCTCTCACTCGGATGGGGAGAACGTGTGCAGACTTTGTCAACCCATCAACCACAACCCATACGACGTCGTATCCCCTAGGTGACCGAGGAAGTCTGACATAAAGTCCATCATGGCGTGCTCCCACTTCCACTATGATATAGGCAACGACTACAGCAATCCTACCGGTCTCTGATGTTCTGCCTTCACCTTCTGATAGGTAAGGCACCAAAAAACAAACTGGATCACATCTCTTTTTATTCCCGTCCAACAGAACTAACTACGTAGGTCATGATACATCTTCGTGCCTCCAGGATGCATTGCAAGGCGAGAATGATGACACTCACATAAAAGATTAGCTCGGCATGACTCTGGCACAAACAACCTCCCAGCCAACCTTAGACTCTGATCAGAACCTACAATCCATCCCGCGGTATCCTCTCCGCTAGCAACACGATCCCGTATCATCTGAGCCTTCTGGTCCGTCTGTTGGACCTCTAGCACACGTGCTATCAAAGCAGGTCGTGAAACTACAGAGGACAAAATAGCACCTGTCGCGGTCTCCATGAGGCAAAGATCAAACTCCCCAATCTCTCCAAGCATGTCCCACTCGCGTATAGCCACAGAAGCTAACGACCCGTGAGATCTTCTACTGAGCGCGTCTGCCACAACATTGGCCTTCCCAGGATGATACTGCAAATCAAATTCGTAGTCCTCTAACATCTCCATCCATCGTCGCTGGTGCAAGTTCAGGTCTTTCTGCGAAAATAAGTATTTTAAGCTCTTATGATCAGAGAAAACCTCGAAATTCTCACCATACAAATAATAACGCAAAGTCTTCAAGGAAAAGACCACAACTGCCAACTCTAAGTCATGTGTAGGATAGTTCTTCTCATGCATCTTTAACTACCGAGAACCATAGGCTACGACCTTACCTCCTTGCATCAAAACACATTCAAGACCGTCATGTGAAGCATTACAGTACACAGTATACCCCAAGCCTCGCTCTGGGATAATCAACATTGGCGCGCTAGTCAACCTCGTCTTCAGCTCCTAGAATGCTGACTCGCAAGACTCACTCCAAACAAACACAACTCCCTTCCGTGTTAGGCGCGTCATCGGTGCGGCAAGTCTCGCAAAGTCCTTCACAACCCGCCAATAGTAACCTGCTAAACCTAGGAAACTACGTATCTCAAAGACACTCTTCGGTCGCTCCCAACCAGTTACTACATCTGTATTTGACGAATCCATAGCTACTGCGTCTGTTGACACTACGTGTCCCAAAAATTTCACCTCTGACATCCAGAACTCGCACTTCTCGAACTTCGCATACAAGCGATGTTCTCTCAGAAGCTGCAGAACGATACGCAAGTGATCCTCGTGTGCCTCTCTAGTGGGTGAATATATCAGAATATCATCCACAAATACCACTACAAAACTGTCCAAATAAGGATGGAAGATCCGGTTCATTAAACCTATGAACGTAGCAGGTGCGTTCGTTAGAGCGAATGGCATAACCAGAAACTCGTAGTGACCATAGCGAGTCCTAAAGGCGGTCTTTGTTATGTCCTCATCCCTAATCCTCAACTAATGATATCTTGATCTCAAGTCAATCTTCGAGAAGCAATTCGAACCCCTCAGCTTATCAAACAAGTCATCTATCCTAGGCATCGGATACTTGTTCTTCACTGTCATCTGATTTAGCTTCTGATAATCGATACACAAACGCAGAGATCCGTCTTTCTTCTTCGCAAAAAGAGCAGGAGCTCCCCATGGCGAAGTACTCGGGCGTATAAACCCCCTGTCAAGCAACTCTTGTAGCTGTACCTTGAGTTCACGCAACTCAGCAGGTGCAAAACGATAGGACGACATAGATATGGGAGCAGCTCCAGGGACTAGATCAATAGAGAACTCTACCTCACGACTCGGTGGCAACTCAAACAGATCATCAGGAAAGACATCAGGATAGTCGTACACCACCGGAGGTAACTCTCGTCAAACTCCAACCTCCTCATCCAACATGAGAGCTGAGAAAAGGAAACCAAGGTTGCCCTGGTTCCGCACATCACTGGGAAAAGACATCAAACCCTCATCCCGGTCTCCCACAAAATAGAAACAATCTCCCGCCGGTGTACAAATCGTTACCCTCCGTCGATCACAATCGATAAAGGCACGATAGGTGGTCAGCCAATCCATCCCTAGGATGATATCAAACGTCATCATGTCTAGAATGATAAGGTCAAACTCTAAACAATGACCGACAACCTCCAATACACAGGATCTACAAACAAGACTCAACGTCACACTCCCACTGACTGGGGTCTCTACACACAAGATACTACCCAACCAATCTATTTGCAACCCCAATGCAGATGCAAAAGCAGAAGATATGAACGAGTGTGATGCTCCAGTGTTGATAAGAACACTGGCCCATGATCTAAAGACTAGAAGAGTACCTCTGATCATGGAGGTGGTAGCAGTAGCGTCGGGTATGACCGGTGATCTAGAAGAACTGGGCTCTGCAAGAACATAAGCTCTGGCCGGTCCACCGTGGCCCTGGACTGTAGACTGTCGACCCGACTATACTGAAGTTCCTCCCTCTGCAAAACGGGACGTCTGAGCTCTAGACTGTGAATACATCTATCTCCCCTGGCCAGATGGAACAACGGGTGCTCCCGCTGTGCTCTAAATGCTCCCTCCTCGAAGACAGTTTCTCCGGATGTGCCCAGACTGCCCACACTCAAAAAAGACTGGTGGCCCTCTCCCGGGTGCCTGCACTGTGATTGAGTCTAAACAGGTGCTGCACTCCGACACTCTGCCGCATGATGCCCCGGCCGCTGGCATCTATGACAAGCAAGCTCCCTCTGATCTGACCTTTCTTTTGAGACTACGGGATGTGTAGATGTAGAAGACTGTGGCTGATAAGACCCCACCGGATAAAAACTCAGACCAGATGTCCACTGACGCTTGTCCCTACATCCCCGGGACTGTGCACGTCCCCCGTCCTGCTGTCTCCGACTGTCTCTGTCTCGGCGTGTCTCATTCAGAGTATCCTCTACCTTCATGGCAGTCTCCACTAACTCTGTGAAAACCTACAATCTTAGTGCTGCCACTCTGTCTCGGATAGCGGGCCTCAAACCCCTCTCGAATTGCTTCACACGAAACTCATCAGTATGCACGATTTCCTATGCAAATCTGGATAAGCTAGTAAACTCAGCCTCATACTCCACAACAGTCGTCGTCCCCTGTGTCAGAAAGAGGAAATCCTCTCTGTAGCGATCCCTCAAAGTCGTAGGAAAGTATTTCTCCAGAAATACTTTCGTGAATGCCTCCCAGGTGCCCTCAACTGTAGTCCTGGCGAACTTCCACCATATATGAGCACTCTTTCGCAGCTGGAAGGCAGCAAATGAAACCCGCAAATCATTCACCTTTATCTATAGAGTATCAAGGATCCTGGTAACCAACTCCAGCCACTCAGTGGCCACCATGGGGTTGGGATCTTCAGAAAAGGTAGGAGGGTCCAGAAGGCGAAACTCACGCATCGCGACCGTCGCCCTAGGCTCAGGAATGGTTTCCCTGCCCTTATAGGCCTCAACTAGTTGCCGGATGGAGCCGATTATCTCACGCAACAGATCTCCGTCAGCAGGTCCTTGGGGTGCATTAGCATCCCCAATATCTGGGACTAGAACGTCCCTTCGACAAAAACCATGGCCACGGCCTCAACCTCGGCCTCGTTCTCCCCGCGTGGACATAACTCTATACGAAAGCAACATAACAGGATAAGCATCCAGACAACATGTTATTGGTAACGTAAAAGACATATACGCATGCTAACACATAGCCACTTAATATCATGTCATCACATCTCACATACCGAGGAGAACTAACAAGAAAGACTCGTCACTCTAAACAACCTACTTAGATTCCTTGCTAGAAATCACGTCCGCGAAACGCGTCTCTAAAATGACTCCCAAGTATGTGAATCTAGATGCCCGTAAGCAAGACTAATCAATCCTAAAGCCCAACCTCCATACCACGTATACACCACAAGCTATCATGCTATGTTAGGATAGCGTTGTAACACATGCAATCAAGTACACATGCATCCTCACAAGGTGATGCACCCTCTTTTTCATGGCTCATAGGTATTCGAACCCAGAGCTCTGATACCAAGTTGTCACGCCCCAACATTAAGGTCACGCAAAAGCCCACCCAAAATATAATTTGTAAAAATAAGATTTACAATTGGAAAGCCCTCAACTGAAAAATATTCATCATTTGGATAAAAATTCCCACAGTTCAACTCTCATAAACTGAAAACATGCATCTCATATATGAATAAGCATATCGCCTAAAGGCGTAAAAAATCAGCCATCACAGGCGTTACATGTAAAAGTACATGTACAAAAAAAATAGAAAAAATTACAGCAAGTTTTCCATTACCTCTGCAACTATGTCAACTCTTCATACTCACCTTAAAAGGTTTTACAGCAAAATCCCACACCGTGAGTCGAAACTCAATAGAATATAGACAACAAAACTGTAAAGCAGGTTATGCAATTACACACAGACGGGCTCAACTGCAAGAGCCAAAAAAAAATTTCTTCCAAAATCACAAGTTTACATCAGACCACCACGAGTGTCAAAAGGTTTTATCTCATAAAAATTCACGTTTTTCATCCTTCAAACTATGCATATCATCCTAACATATATCATGCCACAGTTAATGAAAAGTTGTAAATAAACAGTAAGCTCCACTCGAGCCACACAGCCGAGGAGAAAAGATATAAATGAAATCCTATGTACCGACTCTGCCGTACCGACAAAGATAACAACTATAGGCTCCTACCCATTACCCTAGTCCTGAACCACTGAAGGCCTGCTAGGTAATGACAAGTTCTATATGGAGTTACAGCAACAATGCCATTCACTGAGGCAACCGACTTCTTTACGAATTTTCACGATTGATGGGAAAACACCCAAACCACGCGTCTGCTTCTTTACGGATTGCCACGACCGATGGACGAAACATAACCAAACCACGTTTACGGAGATTAACTCGAGGGACCGTAGCAAACCCACTCTGCGCACGTTTTTGGACTTCCACCAAGGAGCAATAGAAGCACAACTCATAACCATACACTGTCACGGTACATCTATGAAAATATTTAAAAACCCACCGTAACTCAACTACAAAAATCTAAAAAAAATTAGTTTATACAACACATATATAAAAGTGGTCCAATCCATCAAAATGGAGATCTAAAATCATTTTCCACAAAACGTTTAAAATGTGAGACTCAACCTCGCAAGTTAGCTCCAAACCTCAAAAAAGACGTTTTCACCATTTTCACAAACAACTCGTTTGCAAACCTCCTTTTGAAAACTACAGACACCACGTACCCGAAACATGTAGACAACCAAGAAAGGGCATAAAAATTTATTTTTATCCAAAATCAAGATTTACACATGAAAATTACATTTAATGTATTTTTTACCCGGTGAAAACATGTATAATCACATATATCACCTTTATACAGTAGTAGGGTCTAGAATCCTACCTCGAAGAGTCAAGAACTCGGCGTCTCAAAACTGAACGGCGTCAGAACGAGAATCTGACTGGATGGATGCGAAGCCCTCGATCGCGATAGTAATGATCCACAAAGGATCGAACACAAAATCAAGCCTCGAGCCCTCAAAGCTAGAGAGAAAGCAGAGAAAATAAGGTTTCTTAACTGTTAAGAAAGGTTTTTGTCTCAAAATCTCCGCCACTGGTCTATTTATAGAAAACTGAAAATTGCACTATTCATTCGACCGAACCTCAAGGTTCAGTTGACCGAACCCCCTATTCAGTCGACCGAACGCCTATGATCAGTCGACCGTAGAGGTGCCCGCGGATCGGTGCGGTGTGGATTGAGTAAAAATTCATTAACCAAACCATTTGTGGCGGTATAAAAAATTTCAATCAACCGCCAAACCATCCACTTTATAAAATCGACGGATTAGTTATTTTTTTAGGCGATTTTGCAATGCCGGGTTGGGCGAATTGGCGGTTTAAAAATTAAATAAACTATTGAAGTTATAAAATTTATTATTTAAGTGGGTTATCAAAGAAATCCACAATCCCGCTATCACAATTTAAAAATTAAATGAACATTATAGCAATATTTAATAACAACCCAAAGTAGTGAAGTTAAATAAATAAACATAACTAAAGTTTTAAGTCTCAAAGCACGACAAATTCAACAAAAGACTACTGAAATACAACTATAAGTGTGGTGCGGGTCGGTTGGCGGGTTGGACGATTTGAAACCGACTTACCAACCGACCCGCCAAATTTTATCCACAACCCGCCCAACCCACCATTTTTTTATTTTAAATTTGCTTGGGTCGGCGCAGTGCGGGCTGGTACGGGGCGGTTAGGCGGATTATTGAACAGCCCTAGTCGGCCGAACCTTAGATCTCACAATCCAGTCGAACAAACTCACCCCTCCAGTCGACCGAACTCAAGACCAAAAGCGTACTGGAATTTGCTAAGGTTTTTCAGCCCAAAAACCAACCCAACCAACCTAAACAAGGTCCGGGAAAGCGTAAAACACATTTTTGCATGTTGTTCTATCACTTAAAGCATAAACCATGTATTGATACTATTCATATACTGAAAGAAACACATCAAATATATAAATAGCCTAAAAGATAAGGGTCAGGGTCTCACATGACTTATGTGTACTTCGTGTGGCTTGTGGATGGAATTGTTTATCGTGATCAATCCCCAACAACTAGTATCAGAGCCAGGTTTTGGAGATTGAAGAACACAACATGGCAGAAGAAGGAAAGATCAAGATTAAGAAGCTCAATGGTTCGAACTTCGTCCTTTGGAGGACGCAAACCGAATATGTTTTGTGCCAGAAGAATTTGTTTCTCCTTTAATCGGGGAGAAGTCAAAAAAAATGCCACAGGATGAATGGAAAATACTAAATCGTAAAGCCTTAGGGACTATACGATTAAGCTTTGCGCTGTCGGTGATAGCCAACATCACAAAGGAGAACATAACAGGAGATTTGTTAAAGGCATTAGAAAAGATGTACGGAAAGCCCTCAGCATCAAATAAGATATATCCAATGAAGAAGTTATTAAACTTGAAGATGGCGAATGATGCTATCATTGTCGAACATCTCAATAACTTCAATACCATCACCAATTAGTTAGAATCGATTGGTAATGGTATTGATTTTGATGATGAAGTTAGAGCCTTAGCCCTCTTATCTAGTTTGCCAAAAAGCTGGAATGGCTTAGTTGTGGTAATCAGTAACTCATTGGGATTAGCAAAGTTGAAGCTAGAGGATGTTGCTAGGTTTATTTTGGGAGATGAATCATACAGAAGAACAGCGGGTGGGGGGTTGACATCTAAAGTCAGTTTTGAATACCGATGGTAGAGGGAGAGATCATGAAAGAAGAAATTAGAAGGATTGAGAAAATCACATATCTAAGTCACGGAGAAGATCACAATCGGGAGGTGGCGAGTAGAAAATCATATCTTGGATTATTGACTCAAGAACGTCATTTCATGCTACTCATTGCATGGACATACTTCACAGTTACGTGAAAGGGAATTTCGAGAAGGTATACTTAAGAGACGACAAAGCTTAGAATATAGTTGGAAAGAGTGAGCTGCAGATCACACGGGCCAACGATACAGTATTGAAGCTGAAAAACGTTAGACACGTGCCTAATCTAACAAGGAATCTAATCTAAGTGGGTCAACTGGAAAAATCTGAGATTATAACGTCGTTTGGAGGAGATTCTTGAAAGATGAGCAAAGAGTCATTGATTTTGACCTAGGGTAAAAAAGAAGGTATTTTGTATGTATGTTTGGGTTCTTATGGTTGAATATTCATGGCAACTTCTGTGATTGATGCCGGTATGTGGCACAAACAGCTTGGTCACATAAGCGAGAAGGAGATGAAGGTAATGGTTCAGAAAGGGAAGCTATTAGGAATTTTGTCGGTTTATCTGAAATTCTATGAAGATTGTGTCTTTTAGAAACAGTGGTTTTACAAAGAAAGCAAGGACTCCAAAATCAAAATGGCTAGAGCTGATTCATATTGATGTATGGAGACCATCTCAGGTACTTTCACTTGGTGGCTCACGATACTTTTTTACTTTCATTGATGATGCTATTAGAAAATTGTGAGTTTATTTTTGCAAGAACAAGTCAAATGTGTTTGGCATATTCAAGAATTAGAAAGCCCTAGTTGAGAATGGAACGGGTAAAAAACTGAAGTGTTTGAGGTCTAATAACAGTGGTAAGTACAGCAACAGGGAGTTTGAAAACTATTGTATGGTTAATGTGATCAGAAGATTGAAAACTATTCCAATGAAGCCGAGGAGAACGAAGTGGCAAAACATATAAACAAGACAACTACGGAATGTGCTAGTAGTATGAGGTTGCAAGCCGAATCGCCAAAACAATTATGGGCAGACGTGGTAAATACAACAGCATATCTGATCAACACGGAACCTTCAGTTGCAGTAAACTGTGGATTGCCAAAGGAAGTGTGAACTGGGAATGAGGTAAAACTTTCTCATTTATGTATTTTCGAATGTATAGCCTATGTTCATATTGAGCCTAAGAACAAGGGTAAGCTCAACCTAAGTCTCGGAAGTAAGTTTTTGTTGGCTATAGCACTAATAGCTATGGATACAAGCTATAGGACCTTGAAAGTAAGAAGAATGTTAGGAGCATGGATGTAGTGTTCAATGAGTTCGTTTTATTCAAAAATAGACATGATCAGAAGGTGAGAGACCATAGATGAGTCAGATTATGTTAAGTTTGAGAAGACATCTAAGAGAGTCTTTGAACCTCAAGATGAGAACACAATCTACTCTATTGGTAGAACCATAGACTCTCATTTCCAGAAGATCTACCAGAATCAATAGGCCTACAGTTCTTTATTCACTTTTACTGCATTACCTGTTATTGATAGATAATGATGAGCAAAAATGCTTTGAATAAGCTTTGCATGATGGGACAAATGAGGAGTAGGAGTAGGCAATGGATGATGAGATAGAGTATCTATCATCAGACTAAACTTGTGACTGGATATAATTGCCCAAGGATAAGTCAACACTGCAAAACAAGTGAGTTTATAAGCTGAATGAAGAATCTGATGAAAGCAAGCAGTACAAGGCACGACTGGTAGTCAAAGGGATTTAGCAGAAGTTAGGAATACACTACACTGAAATATTTTCACTAGTTGCGAAGATCTCCACCATCAGGGAAGTATTGAGTATTGTGGCTATAGAAGACTTGCACCTAGAGTAGCTAGATGTCAAGATATCATTCTTTCATGGAGATTTGAAAAAGAAAATCTATATGCACTAGCCACAAGGTTACTCAGTTAAAGGGAAAGAGAAAATGGTCTGCAAACTGAAGAGAAGGTTGTATTGGTTAAATCAGACACCCAAGTAGTGGTAGAAAAAGTTTGATAGCTTCATGACAGACATATGGTTTAATAGATATCATAGAGGTCATTGTTGTTACATTAAACAGTTCGCCACATCATATTTGATACTCCTCTTGTATGTAGATGACATGCTGGTTACAAGGCCAAGCATGGATGAGTCTCAAGGCACAGTTATCTAGGGAGTTTGTTATGAAGGGTTTAGGAGCAGCCAAATGAATTCTTGCATGAGAATCAATAGGAATAGAAAAGGCAAGAAGCTGAAACTTTCATAGTTATAGTATGTTGAAAGGTCCTACAATGGTTCAACATGGAAAGTGCTAAGCCTGTTAACACACATTTGGAAAGTCACTTCAGACTTTCAAAGGAACAGGGAGTTGTCACAGAGGAAAAAAAGAGTTACGTGGCTAAAATACCGTATGTGTCAATCGTAGGTAGCATGATGTACGCTATGACTTACACGAGACCAGACATTTCATATGTAGTAGAAGTTGTGAGCAGGTTTATTTTCAATCCGGGTAAGGAGCATTGAGAAGCAATAAAGTGGATTCTGAGATAGCTCAAGGGTATCATGCATTGTGCTATGATGGCTCGAAAATTCAGTTGTAAGGTTTTGATTCAGACCTAGCAGGGGACATTAATAAGAGAAAAAGTATTACCAGGTATGTATTTACTTTGAGTAGTGTAATAGTTAGTTGGGTATATAGACTCCAAAAGATTGTGATTATCTTTACTACAGAGGCAGAATATATAGTAATCACAGAGGCGTGAAAGAGTTGATATGGTTTAAAGGTTTCTTGAAGAAACTGGATAAAGAACAAGATAAATTTCAACTGTTCACTGACAGTCAAAGTGCTATACATCTAGTAAAATACTTGGCATTTCATTCAAGGACTAAACACATCAACATCAAATATCATTTTATTTGGTTTCAGTTGGAAGAGAAAATTTAATCTTGAAAAGATTCACATGAATAAGAATCTTGCAGATATGTTCACAAAAGTTGTGACAATAGAGAAGCTAAAGAATCGTTCAAATTTGGTCAATCTTCAAGCTTAGAAGACAAAAGCATGGCTCCCTCTAGTTTTCTTAGTTGGTTTATTGAGGTAACAATAGTTTTTGGGTATTGAAAGGCTTATGGTGAATTTATTTCAAGTAAGAGATGGTTGAAAGTGTAAAAAAAAATTCATCATTAAGACAAACGGATCGATCGCTCAACCGATTGAGCGGTCTATAAAAATACTACAATTGCCCCAGACAAACTGACAAACTAATTAAGATTGACAATCGAATCAATCAGTCGGGAATCAATATTGCCAGCAATCAAAGACATTTGTTTCAGGACTGCATTTTTACAATTGCTAGGGTTACAGTTGTTCTAAATTTCAACCCAAATTTTTTTATTGCTTTGTCTCAAAACATTATTTTTGTACTATCCCAAAAATTTTAGTAAAATGTATAAACCCGTGACACAACTTGCCAAATCACTTAAATTTGTGTTTTGTTCTTGTGGTTACTTTCTTATTTGTTTTATATTTTTTTGTAACTTGTGCATACTTCGTGTGACTTGTAAATAAAATTGCCTACCGTGATAAAAACCCAACACATGTATCAAAAGCATAGAATATTACTGTTTACCACCATTTTGCTGCTCTCTCTCTCTCTCTCGTTTTTGGTTGCTATATGCCTTTATTTTTCATGTTCCCTCCCGCTCTATCCATAAAGAATCTAGTTTTTCTACAAAGAATTTGGCTTTTATACGGTCCATGAGCTACACGCACCATGCAATTCGGGTGAGTGGAACCAATCTTGGTCTCACTTTGATGATCAACGCTATTGATTTTATTATTCTTAATTGATAATTGATATAACATCGTTAAGTATCTTAACAAATTACATTTTAACTTTAAAAAAAAATAATAACATGTAATTTATTTAGACACTTAACATTAATTTTTAAATTAATGATCTAAATACTGTAAACAATAAAATTAACAGTTTGAACCAAGATCAACCCCACTCGCCCGAATTGGTGGTCTACACAAAGCATTAGTCATGCTTGCATATATATATATATATATATATATACACACACACACACACACACACACACACATATTCTTACTGTGTTCACTGTGCCAATCAAACCTGTCATGCATTCCAGTGTGCACATTAATAATAGAATCTAACATTAGCTAAGATTTTGACTAAAGTATTCAATTTTCTCCCTGATGCATTAGACAGACAACAATCACTCACCAAATGTTACAGACACGCATTCCCCACTTGGCTACTACACTGAGTAGCTCTCTTCATTCTACAGAGCTTCTGAATTAATGTCACTAAAAATTACAAAGAGAAAAGAATGAACAAATGTTACAATAACAACAACAACAACAAAAATTAGACATTTATCTTGCTGGATTATAAAAAAAAAGAGTAGAATTATTAGTGCCAGCAACAGGGTTAATGCAATTTTGCGATCGCTTCGCTTTTGCCCTCCAACAGTGGCAAGTATGAACGCGTCATTGGTACAACAGAATTATGTTGCTGTTCAATTATCTTTTCCCTTGCCACTCGCTTCAGAAACTTTAGAGCCATCATCATAAGCAGAAAGGAAGAAAGTGCCCTGATTCTTCTGCAGAAATCTAAATGACAGCAAAAGACTTCTAAATTAAACAATCCAATTTCCATTTCTATATTCTGCTTAGGAGTTTGTCTTCAAAAGCACTTGCACCAAACTTCAGAAATTTGCAGACTAAAGAAATTAGAAATGGCATTTCTTCTTCTTCACTAAAGAAATTAGAAATGGCATTTCTTCTTCTTCTAAACAACTTTAGGCAATGGGGCAGTGGGGGGCAGGATGGCAGGGACTCTGCAGCCCATCCAAGAAGAAGAAGAAGAAGAAGAAGAAGAAGAGATGAATTGATATAGACTACAGAGACCAAGTGCAAGAGAAGAGGAGAAGAGGGGAAAATAGAAATTAATTTCATTAACAATTTAATACTATTTGAGAGTAAAATTGTCAATTTGTCAAGCCAGTATACGACGTTAAGGTGGAGGGGATGATGGGGTAACTATGCTAATATTGTGGAGCCATTTGCATTTTCTCTGAACTTTGGGGGTAGGTAATTTGCCCTAAAAAATATCAATAAAATTAATATAATTATTAAATGCTAGAACTTAGAACAATTAATTTTCCAAAGGGCATTCAGTATATTGTGAAGGATAAGAGTATGTACTTGAGAAAGTCAAGTAATTTCTGCTGCATGCGGACCAACGTCTCGTCTTCGATGTTTACATATGCCAATAACTCAGGCAACTTAACTGCAAACACCAGTAAAATACTAAGCATGGAGACATAGTTTAAGCAAATATCTGAGACAGGAACAAGGGCATTCTGACTTCTAAACAAACTAAGCAATCCATGTCACCTCAGGCTTTAACGTGAAAAGAATATTTATAAGATTTCCCAACAAAAACAATTTGAACTTGGCATGAACATGAAACTCCTGCAGATTGAAAGGCACTAGCATTTAAGAATAATGAGCATTACCAAAGAGACGTAGAAGATGTTCAGCACCATATATACTTGATGGAGAGACATTATCAACAACTGCTTCATGATACTGTTCGCGCTCCTTTTTGTATAGAAGAATGACTGGTAATGCTTTGTCGAAGTAGCACCGTAATCCATTCAATATTTCTCCTACCGAATCATTCATCCTATATCCAAGAAAAAATAAAATAAAAAGGTCAAAACAAATGTTAACAGATTATGACCCAGTATTGTAGAGGCAATCATCATTATCATGAGCTAAGATACTTTAGTATATCAAGATCCTACAAAGACATACAGATTGGCTATTTCTAGTATTTTACCACCTCTGTAAAGCTTTCCACAAAATCAACTCGAAACAACACTAACATAAAACCCGCATCTAAAGAGAACCCACAGGCTGTTCCTTAATGCAGTCTACATTCAAGAATAGAGAGAAAGATAAAACTAATTTTGAATATGTTTCTGCATTTTTTTCAATAAATGATTCCATAATTGGGTAGTTTATGACATCTAGTCAAACCATTATGGTAATTTGAACAATAACTGTCACCACTCATCTACTCAAAATGGTTAAATTTTAAATGCAAAAAAACTCAAGTCAAAATATTTTCATATAGAGTAAAGCTAGAAAATGATGTCTCATTGGAAATACCAAGAACAGGAATTGAAATTCTCAAGCACAAGCAATAAACTACTCATATCAATTAGGTTAATGATTTTATGCATTCAAATGTGGCAAAAAATACACTTACATGCCATCTTTCTTTGACCTGTATTCAAGGTACTTTGTCAATATATTATCAACACTAGGAGAGCGCGGAAGTTTAACAAGCTGCAAAAAAAATCCCCAATAAATTAGTCATTAGCGGTTATGTAATCAACTAGATGCAGTGCTACATGGACAACTCCTTTTTCCCAATGTACTCGAGATGACCAGATTCTTTTTTTTTTTTTTGGTGCATGACTGGATAGGACAAGGGATTGGGAAATGTTTCAGACACTCATACTTAGATCAGATAGTTACCGTGAATATTTTACAATGTTTGAGGAATAAGAAGCTCAGATTTGATATTAAGAAAGTTTTACAGTCTCTCACCTGGATGAGAGATGGAAATATCCTTTTTATCCCTAGATCCATTTAAGTTGAGATACAATCCTAAAGAACTATGGCATCTCATCTCAAAATGTTACACAATGTATAGTATAATTTCATATTCACAACGTTTTCCTAATTTCTGTATAGGTACCTCAATATCCCATGACTAAGGGAGATTGAAGCTTGGAAACACCTCGTATCCGATATTCATACCCGGTTCCATTTAACATAGATTAGATATGTCAATATCATGTGGCGATGAACTAATTCTGCAAATGAGCACGAAACTGGGAATCAATCTATTCAATATGGAAGATCATACACCAGTGTAAATTAAAAACAGCCTCTATGCACATGGAATGCAGGGCATATTTTTGTTCACAAAGGCATAAATGTCTAGAAACCTGAAACCATAATAAAGACACTACATAGATGAACCACTCAACAACCTCAGGCCAACAAGAACTCTTTACCCTGTTTCACACATGCATGAACAAATGAATTGAAGGGAGATACAAACGCATAGTACACTGTCTTCCCATCTAAAACCCATCAGGACCATCAAGCCTTACATATTGTGTTCTGACATATTTAGATGAAGTAAATATTTTAAAAGAAATATGAGTTTTCGAGTTTCAACTGACTAATCATAATACAACAATACAACTGCTGGGTAGAAGCTACGTATAAGCTTTCTGATTGTTATAAAATTGCACGCAATAGAGTTAGATCTCATCAATATTGATTGGGATGCAGCATTTGTAAAAAAGCACATCTAGACATCGAATACATGGTTCCATGGTAAAAATAATGGTCTTGTTCAAAAAGAAATATAGAACGTGGAAAAATGAAACAGTAACAAGCCAACAGGAAAGGGAGGAAAACATTCCCATAATATTACAAATAAAATTGGAGTGGCCTAGACTGCGAAAATAGCATTGCCGGGAACGTGAAGCAAATTTTGGGAAGCTCAGCAATGTTTTGACTTCAACAAAAAAATTGTGATTCTCTTCTGAAGCTACTTATTCAGGTACCTATTATGTTACACGACAAAAAAATTGTTGATAAGAAAATACACATGCTTATCAGCCAATGGCCGATTATGCCCATTACCGGACTACATCGCATCCCCTCTAAGTGGCTTTTATCAATAAAATTTACTCATCAAAAGAAGGGAATGAGATAAACACAGCACAAATATCAATAAGATTTGACTCATTGGAAGGGAGCACTTCCTTTCCAACCAAGAAAGTCTTTGTTTTTGTATTTTGTATTTTGTATTTTTTGATAAGTAACCAAGAAAATCTTCAGGAGTGTTATCAGTTAGGGGGCCATAGACATTGGTTTAGGTTTCCAAGGTGGATATGCCTGGCTACCGGAGTGATGGCCATCACTAGGCCTTCAAGTTTTACCTATAAACAACTTAATGGAAACAACAAAACACCTAACAGCTCTGCAAATAAAACAATGGTAATTTTTCTGTAATATAACTTCCAAAGTAACCCCAAGCTGTCAAGCAAGCCAGAATACTGATTTTGAATGACCTGAATGTAACTCAAGGTAAAAAATAAAGCATCACAAATTTGAATAGCTTAACGAAGATAGTGACAAAGCTCAAAAGTACGTACCTTATCCTGCTGTGTAATGAATTCCCAATCATCAACTAGTTGCTTCTTCAGAGTTGATGGAATCTGGATCTTGATGAGCTTTTTCACAGATACACTATCCTTCTAGCAATAATGAAAGCCACACTTTGCCCATCAATATCAAAAGAAAGCTTGGTCAACAAAAAATGAGAAGAAGAAAATCACCAACAATAGATAGCTGTGTGTGTGTGTGTGTGTGTGAGAGAGAGAGAGAGAGAGCGTATATATTTCTGTGTGCGCATGTGGAATTTCTAGTCCCACAATAGAACAAAAATTCAGGAAAAAAAATACAGAAGCAAGACACACTCAATGTTCCAACAGGTAACAGCACTGCAAGCACAACTCCTCTGCGCCTAAAAACTATTGAAGATTTCTTTCTTTTCATTCCATTGAGATAGAAAATCAGGTGATAATAATTAGCAGGTATGATGTTTGAATGCAAATGTACACATATCTACATATCATGTGCAAGTATGTGTGCATGTATGTATTTTAAACAACGTTTCCCTTCATTAAAGCACGACTGATCCAAACATGCAACGGATGATAGAAGATCATGGAGTATAGTCGAATCAAGTTTAGTTCAAAGAGGGAAAACCATACAGAGGGAATATGTATTATGAGTCAATATGGATATGCCAAAAGGGAGATGGTACTAGGGTGGCAGTGTCACGAGCCACCATTTGGTGCACCCAAATATGTGCCTTAGTGCCCTCAATCTAAGGCCAAAAGGTGCTCACAAGAAGGCCCAAGCAACGGCCAAAGAAGACCGAAGGGTGCCCAAGCAATGCCCAAGACATTGGCTATAGGGGCCAAGACAAGCCAACATGCCAACAAGCCACCCTAGGGCCAACCAACATGCCAATGGGCCAAACAGGTGCCAACAAGCAGCCCAGCACACATGCCAGCCAGCCAGCATGCTCTACCGTGCGCACCAGTGCCCACCAGCACACCCATGCACAGCCCCGCGCGCCCAGCCCCCGCACGCGTGCGCCAACTGCTCCGCCGTGTGCTTCCATGCGTGCCAGCGCCCCAGCGCGCACAGCACTTGGCCCGGGCGCGCACCTGGTGTGTTTTTCAGTTATTTTTTTATCTTTTTTATTTTCTTAGTCTTAGGGCCATATTTTGCCTCACAACATATCGGCATTTTAGTTCTAGGATTCATGAACTATTTTTCAATGCAAAGCACATAACTTAGTTATTTTTCGTTTGTCCGTACGGAGCCATTATGACTCCTCAAAAATGATGATATTTCCTAGTGCCACATCCTTAAATGTTTAGAATGCTATTATAGGGAGGGATCATTACGTGAACTTGCCTTCCTACCCGATTTTGAGATTTTTTCCACATCTAGGCTGTCCCGTTGATCTTTTTGTGCAACTTCTTACCATTGTAATTCTCACTCGTTGATTAATATAAGTCTAGTTTTACACTTCCGAACGTCGTCGTGATTGTTGCTCATAATTTTGATTCCCGTTGCATTTGTATTACTTTTCGTTGCTTTCAACCTTCGTTTTAAGGTTGTTTGTTCTTGGCAGGCTTGCCCAACGTGACGTGGCAAGTGCCACACGTGGTGTGGGTCGAGTGCGGCCGTGCCTCGAACCTCACCTTGTTACAGCTGGTACTAGAGCCACGTCGATAGTCGTGGACTCGGGGGAATTCAAACTAACGGCGTAGCGTCTTGAAGCAAGCTAAGAAATGGTTAACTAAGCAATGCGAATTGATGTCATTGGAAGACCAGGTCAAATGATTTGTTGGGATTTCCCTTCGACTAGAAGAATGCCTATAGGCACTCGAATAGGAAGGTGCTACCTCCGGCACTACTACTCAAACTGAGGATGTCGATGGCCTTAGAGCAAAGCTGACTACTCTTCGGCGTGATATGGAAGACACAGGTCAAGAGATTTTCCGGGATTTCCCTTTGACTCTCGAACAGAAAAGTGCTGCTTCGGGCACTACTACTCAAACTGAGGATGTCAATGGTCTTAGAGTAGAGCTAGCTACTCTTCGGCGTGATATGAAAGACATTAACAACCGTTAGCATACCTTGTCGCAATCGGTGGAACTGGTGACATGGGTGAAGTTTTTGATCTAGCACCAGCGATGGTGACCATGTCAGAGGCGCCTCGCGTGTGCATCCCCAAACCATGTACTTATGGTGGTGCTTGGAATGCCAAGATGCTGAAAAATTTTCTTTTTGACATGGAACAATATTTTCGGACACTGAAGTCTGAAGATAACCAGGTGTCAATGGCCACAATGTATATTTGATGGGGGACGGCAAGCTATAGTGATGAACCAAATACGATGAAATACAATGATGTCTTTGTACTATCGATAGTTGGAAGCAACTCAAGCAAGAGCTCAAGAAGCAGTTCTTCCCCGAAAGTGTGGAATATAACGCGTGATGAGCCTTACGTGATCTGAAGCACACAAATATTGTCAGGGAGTATGTCAAACAGTTTTCTACTCTTATGTTGGATATCAAGGACATGTAAGAGAAGGACAAGTCGTTCTTTTTCATCGAAGGCTTGAAGCTCTAGGCACGACTTGAACTCAACAGGTTACGGATCCAAGATTTGGCTAGTGCTCAAACAGCTGCAGAACGTCTAGCAGACTATCAGTGAGTCCCTAAAGCACGGAGACAAGGGACCTTCTAATAAAAGTGGGAGAGCAGGCAAACCGTAAGGACATGGCAAACCCAAGAGTGGTGGAGCCGATCATCAGGCCTCAAGTAGTGGTACTAAGAACAACACCTGGTACAAGGGGAAAAACTATAACAAAGACTTTAAACTAAAGGGAACCCTTTCTTGTTTTTTATGCAGCAGACCACGTAGGGTAGCTAAGTTCCCACACAAGGTGTTGTTCCCTTCAGATTACGACACAAGAAGGAGCCTTTCACATGATGAATGCTATGAAGAAACAGGCGTCAAACTTGAAGGCCAAGAAAGGCAAGTGTGCTAATGCTAAATCGAGGCAAGTTGAAGATTGTCCCGACATGCCTACTGAGAGGAAGGGTGGTAAGATCTTCAACAAAGGCCTTATGTTTGTCGATCTGCGGATCAATGGCAAACCAATTCATGCTCTTATCAACATGGGAGCGACCCACAACTTTGTGCAAGGCACAGAGGTGGAACGATTGGACTTATCCTTGGAGAAGGATTCAAGAGTAATCGAGGCAGTGAATTCGGTGGCTCAACCGATACATGGTGTTGCTAAGTCAGTCCATGTCAGAGTGTGTTCATGGGAAGGACGACTCAACTTTACGACGGTGCCGATGGACGACTTTCAAGCTATTCTCGAATTGGAGTTTTTGAGGAAGACAACGACGACTGTGATGCAGTACAGCAACACTATGCGCATGATGGGGCAAAAACCTTGTCTTATCCCTATTATGTCCACCAACAGTGCTGAAAAGTTTGTTTCAGCCCAACAAGTAAATAAGGGAGTCAAGAGGCATAAGCTTACCTGGTTAGCTGCTTTATCTGTAAAGGAGTTCCTAGAAAAAGGGCAAATTCCAATGCTTATTCAAAAAGTCTTAAAAGAGTTTAAAGCCGTGATGCCTACTGAGCTTTCAAAGCATCTCCCGTCCATGAGGGGCGTTGATCGTACAATTGAGTTGGTGCTGGGTGCCAAACTACTAGCTTGTGCTCCTTATAGAATAGCCATCCCAGAGTTGCAAGAATTGAGGAAGCAACTCACGAAGTTGATCGATACGGAATTCATCTGATCATCTAAAGCGCCATTTGGAGCACCAGTGCTCTTTCAAAAGAAGCACGGCGGGAGCCTGAGACTGTGCATAGACTACAAGGCTCTAAACAAGATCACCATAAAAAACAAATATTCCATTCCACTTATTGTCGACTCTTTTGATTAGTTGAGCCAAGCAAGGTATTTCCCAAAACTCAACTTGAGGTCAAGCTACTATCAAGTGAGAATAAAGGAAGGTGGTGAGCCGAATACAACCTGTGTCACTCGATACGGGTCTTTTGAGTTTCTTGTCATGCCGTCTGATCTAACAAACGCACCAGCTACTTTTTGTACGCTCATGAATGAGATATTTTATGAGTATATTGATAAGTTCGTTGTGGTGTATCTTGATGACATTATTATATATAACTCCACGTTGGAGGAACACATGAAGCATCTGAAGCTGATTTTTCAAAAACTACGACAGAACCAACTTTATGCGAAGTTGGAGAAGTGCTTATTTGCTCAAGAGCGTATCCAGTTCTTGGGTCATATCATCGAGCACGAGAGTACTCGGATGGATCACGACAAAGTCAAGGCAATCTAAGACTGGCAGCCACCCACGAATGTGTCTGGTGTGAGATCATTCCTGGGGTTGGCCAACTAATATTGGCGGTTTGTGGAGGAACGCTCCAAGATTGCCACTCCTTTGACAAAGCTGTTGAAGAAGAACCAGAAATGGACTTGGTCGAAGAAATGCCAAGAAGCCTTTGACAAACTGAAGCGTTTTATGTCTGGTGATCCAATTTTGGCTTTGCCAGATATCTTTTGTACTCCTAACCTTTTGAAGTACAAACTGATGCCTCGGGCTTCACTCTTGGAGGTGTTTTGCTACAAAAGGAGCATCCAGTAGCTATGCAATTTGCAAGGTAAATGATGCGGAATGGAGGTATACGACACGAAAAGGAGCTTCTCGACGTGATACATTGCCTTCGGGTGTGGAGGCACTATTTTTTGGGCCAACAATGATGGGGATCACACGAGGCTGAAAATTCAGCACACATGTCAAACGTGGTCGAAAGAATAATTGATTTATTTGACTTTCTTTAATTAGAAATTTAATTAGAAAAAATGTCAAACTTTATTTATGGAGTTTTCTCTTTTTGGGATTTGATTTTCTCTCCCCTTCCTTTTTGGTGGGATTTGATGTGCTTTCAATATTTACTGATTTTATTCAGCCTATAAATATGAGGCCTAATAATGTATTGGGTACATTTTGAAAGAATAAGAATTGAGTTAACTTTTGAATTTAGATTGTTAATTTTATGTACTTGTTTTTAGTTCTCTTATTCACAGACCATCCGGCATCAATTGGTATCAGAGCAAGACCTCGATCCAACCACAGTTCACTGCCGCCTTTTTGAACACCAACAGTCGACACCTCCACGATCCTCTATCGCCTCATGCCTCCGGCTGCCTCCATCATCTCTCGTCTCCGTCACCGCTAGCGTGCCGTCGTCACCATTGCGCCGTCATCTGCTTGCATCGCCACCGTCATCATGCCTCCACCTTCGTTGCTATCGATCGTCAACACCTCTATCACCAGTTGCAACCATCAGTCACGCCTTTGTCACCAGATTTGCCGCCGCCAGAGTCAACATTGTGACTCTCTATCGTCACAACCTCGTGTTGTCGCCGACTGAGACATCGCAGCCCTCTATCGCCACCGTCATTGTCAGTTTCAGTAGTCAGCGCCAGCTCCAGATTCGCCGTCGTGTCATCCCACCTTCACTGTCGCCGCCTAAGACACCACCGCCGTCGCACCCACCAACAAGACTGAACCCTAACTTCTCCTCCATAGTAATCGCATATTCAAAGAGCTAAACCCAAAATCCATACTCTTAACCCGACCGACCCTTTTCATTTTGACCCAGCTTACTACCAACTTGCTCCATTACCCTTAAGATCAGGCTTTTAAACAGTCCAACAAAAAAAACAAAAAAACTTAGCCTTTAATTTATTTTATTTTTCTTAAGCCTTTGAGCCAATTTCTCGAAGCCCGACTCAACCCTAACCTTTTTTTAATTAGACTTTTTTCCCAACCTTTTAGTCTTTGCTTTAGCACCTACTAAAAAAAAAACTTGCACTTTGGGAGCACTTTTTGCTTTGAGAAGAACCTATGACTATCCGTGATTTAGCCATCCAACAAATTTCCTTGGAACATAAGGTTGAAACTCTAGAAGAAAACATGACCACCACTCAAGACAATATGTGTGCCATGCAAACCCTCATGACCAACTTCAAGGCCGAATTTGATGCCTTTGAGACAGCAATACGTCAAATTAATATCGAGGCTCAAGTTCGTAAACAACAAACTGAATTTCACAAAGAACTCCGCCTTGAGGTTACTAATTTGGTCGTCCAACAAGTCACTCAGCTAGTCGAACAAGGATTTTCCCATAGGGATAAACGTTTAGACAAGAGACCACTTGACAGGATTTCGACTAATTACCATGCCACCATCCCACCACCTGCCGTCGGTCGCCTACTTGTCCCTCTCGTTCCATCGACCTATTCCTCTAGCCCCTCAACCATCCCTCATTCACCTCAAGTCTACTTAAAACCAGAGGTTCTCACTGTCCAAAATCGGCCCCACTTGCTTCACCCATCCTATCCCGAGTCAGATGATATCATTAGGAGAGTTAAAGTGGATGTCCCTTCATTCGACGGATCCCTCGACCGTAGTGTTTTCATAGATTGGTTGCATCCGTTAGAAAATTACTTTGATTGGTACGAAATAACCAATGAAAAAAGGTTTTTCTTTGCTAAGATGAAACTTATTGGATCTGCCAAAATTTACTGGCAAGGAGTACAAAGGGACCTCACCCTCTTGGGGGAAGTGCCACTCACTTGTTGGGACGACACGCGGCAAAAATTAAAAGAAAAATATCTCCCTACAAGTCATCGCAAGCAACTAATAAACCAGTGGCTTAACTTGAAACAAGGTTCCTTAAGTGTAACTAATTATATTGTCAATTTTGAGGTATTAATGTGGCATTGCGAGGTACAAGAGGACCAGTGAATTCGAGTCACCAGATTTATTAATGGGTTACGACCTGAATATCATAAAGACCTCAACATGCACTTTCCAAAAACTTCAGAGGATGCTTATCGTTTAGCTAGGGATCTCGAAGGTTATCTTGGATCTACTAGTCAACGCAAATTTGCCTCACAACCTGGAGTGGCATTCCCCACTAGACCATTTGATCGAGTCAAGGGAGGAGTACCATTTCAAATTCGAGGACCTGCTCCTTCCCAATCTTGTGATAATCAACCACCGCCCATAATCTCTAGAGGCCATTACAATCCCAATTAGGGAAATCTGTCTCAACCCCATGTGCCTAAGAACTAGGAATCATCCTCTAACCTTCGTTAGGGTAATCCACCCATCGAGTGCTATCATTGTCATGGCATAGGACATATTTCCGCACGTTGCCCACATCGTACCTTGACTATACGTGAAGGAGAGCCACAACACGAGGAAGACAAGCCTCAAGTAGTTGAACCCTTGGAACCCTGTGACCCTGGCGAGGAGATAGATGGAGCGTGGCAACCCCTTAATTCTAGCTTTCATGTGATGCGATGCATTGTGGCCACCCCGTCGATACTAACACATGGAAGCGCACCACCATTTTTCACACTTACGTAAAGTGTGGCGATAAGATTTGTAAGCTTGTCATCGATAGAAGAAGCTCCATGCATGTGGTGTCCAAATCGACTGTTGCTAGATTGCAACTCAACCCTGAGCCTCACCCTCGACCATATCGAGTTGCGTGGGTAGATAAAACTTCTTTACCTATTTCCGAGTGTTGTCAAGTACTTGTTCAGATGGACCCTTATTCTGCTACCATTTTATGTGATGTCCTGTCTATGGACGTTACGCATGTGCTTCTAGGTCACCCTTGGCTTTACGACGTAGACGCCTAAAGCTTCGGTCGGGTGAAACTTTTGTTTTCCTCTATACTGGGCAGAAAATCTCATTGAAACGTGCCAAACCCAGTGAAATGGACAAAGGTCATGACCAATAAAACTTTACGTCAGGCCCTAAGTACACACAGACCTCACCTGCTAACTTGTAGAGCGTTCGCCCCAGAAAGTAGGAATTCAGGCGTGCTTCTCGCCTTAGTATGCAAATGTGAGATTCAGTTTCCTCATGACTTCCAAAATTCGTCACCTCCTGAGAATGGACAATTGTTACTTGACTTTCAAGATGTGACACTAGATGAATTACCAAACGAGTTACCCCCATGCGAGATATCCAGCATGCTATTGACTTGGTACTTGGTTCGCAGTTACCTAATCTCCCACACTATCGGTTGAATCCTAAGGAGCGTATTGAGATGAGTCGACAGATTAGCGATCTCTTAGAGAAGGGTTACATCCAGCCTAGCCTTAGCCCTTGTGCCGTGCTAGCCCTTTTAACTCCGAAGAAAGATGGGTCGTGGCCAAGGTTGTCAAAATTGAGATCCTACATAGGATCGTTTTGGGTTCTACTGGATCGGATAGTAAGATTGAGTCATAAAATCGTAAGATCCTACTCAAAATGTTAAAAAATCTAATAATTTTAGAAAATTCATGAAGAATAAGATTTAATTATACAAAAATAAATTAAAACTATTATGAAAAACAAGATGCATCCTATAAGCATTCACAAATTCATCCATATTGATGTAACATATAAGAAAATAGAATTAAAGTGTTGACCAAAACATTTACGATTCTATTCCCAATCCTACTCTCGATCCTACTTCCGATCCTACGATCACAAACGATCTTAGTACGATCCTGCTCAGAATGCGATTTATTATACGACCTGGATCGAAATCGCAAAATTGAATCGTATGATCGTACAATCCTACGATCCGGATAGCAATTTTGATAACTATGGTCGTGGCGAATATGTATAGATAGTAGGGCGATCAATAGGATCACCATAAAATATCGATTCCCCATTCCCAGACTTGACGACCTATTAGACCAAATGGCTGGCTCCCAATGGTATTCCAAAATTGACTTGCGTAGCGGGTACCATCAAATCCGGATTCGACCTGGTGATAAATGGAAAACTACATTCAAAACCCAAGATGGGTTATATGAGTGGTTAGTTATGCCCTTCAGGCTATCTAATGCTCCTAACACCTTTATGAGGGTCATTACCAAGACTCTTCGCCCTTTCATAGCCAAGTTTTTGGTGGTATACTTCGACAACATTTTCATCTATAGTGGTACTCGAGCAGAGCACCTTAATCATCGTCGTCAAGTATTCAACATTCTCAGGTATGCTAAATTATATGCCAATCTCAAGAAGTGCTCTTTCATGTAGACCCATGTTCTCTTCTTAGGATTTACTGTTTCCGCACTAGGTGTCGGGGTTGATACCGACAAAGTCAAGGCCATCTGAGAATGGCCAAAACCCACTTCAATTCACGTGGCCCGTAGTTTTCATGGGTTAGCCCCACCTTCTATAGGCGCTTCATTAAGGGTTTTAGTACCATAATGGCTCCAATTACTGACTGTCTAAAGAAAGAAGAGTTTAAGTGGACAGTTGCTGCCGCTAAAGCTTTCGCTGAGATTAAGTAGAAAATGACTGAGGCGCCCATTTTAAGGCACCCCGACTTTTCCAAGGTTTTTGAGGTTATGTGTAACGCTTTTGGAGTTAGCATCGAGGGTGTCTTGAGTCAAGAAGGCTATCCAATCGCCTACTTTAGCGAGAATCTCAATGATGCTAAACTACGGTATTTTACCTATGATAAAGAATTTTATGCTGTGGTACGAGCCCTACACCATTGGCGATATTATCTCTTACCGTAGGAATTCGTCATGTATTCAGATTATCAAGCACTTAGATATCTGCATTCACAGAAGAAGCTTGATGCTCGCCACGCTGGTTGGGTCAAATTCCTCTTAAGAGTATACTTTTGTTCTTAAGCATCGCGCCGGTGTTGAGAACAAACCCGCGGATGCTCTTAGTCAGATTACCGTCGTTTTGCAGTCTATGGATGTCCACGTTGTAGGTTTTGATCGAATGAAGGATGACTATCCCAGTTGTCTTGATTTTGGCATTATTTTTCAAGCAGTTCTTGATGGAAACCGTCGTAAACATGTTGACTACATTATTAAAGATGGTTACTTATTTCGGGGAACTAGATTGTGCATCCCGCATACATTGCTCCGGGACTTTTTAATATGGGAATTACATGCTGGTGGTTTAGCAGGACATTTTAGTCGGGATAAGACAATAGCCTTGGAGGATAGGTTCTATTGGCCGACTTTAAAACGGGACGTCGCTCGGGTTGTATCCTAATGTCGTATGTGCCAACTCGCCAAGGCTAGGAAAAACAACACTGGTCTATACACTTCTCTTCCCGTTCCACACGAACCTTGGAAAGATCTTTGTATGAATTTTGTCCTTGGGTTGCCTCGAACAGCTCGGGGCCACGATTCCATCTTTGTTGTTGTTGATCGATTTTCGAAGATGTCCCATTTCATCCCCTACAATAAGTCCACAGATGCCTCCCATATCGCTAGATTGTTCTTCAAGGAGGTAATGCGCCTTCATGGGTTACCTACCGGCTTCAATCGTATTTGACTGAAATGTCAAAGTTGTCAGTTATTTTTGGAAAACCCCTTGGAATATTTTTTTGGCACCAGTTTAAAGTTTTCCTCAGCCTTTCACCCTCAAACTGATGGACAAACTAAGGTCGTTAATCTTAGTTTGGGTGCGCTCCTTCGGTGTCTAGTAGGCGAAAAGTTGGGTAATTGGAACTTATTACTGCCTCTCGCGGAGTTTTCTTATAACAGTTCAGTCAATAGGTCGACGGGTAAGAGCACTTTTGAAGTTGTTCATGGTTTGACGCCTCGCCAGCCTCTTGACCTGATTCCTTTGCCACCCAATTCCTGTCCTTCTAAATTGGCTGAGTTTTTTGCCCAACACATTCGTAAACTACATACTGATATTCGATGCAAGATTGCTCAAAGTAATGATATTTATAAACTTGTTGCTAATGCTCACCGTAGGCATCAAGAGTTTAATGCTGGTGACTATGTTATGGGGCGAGTGCGTCCTGACCGTTACCCTAAGAACTCTTTCAAGAAATTGCATGCCCAAGCCATCGGACCTCATCGTATTATTCGTCGTTTGGGACCTAATGCATATTTACTTGACTTACCATCTACTATGAGCATTAGTCCAATTTTCGATGTAGAGGACTTGTTTTCTTAACGAGGCACATTTGAGAGCTTCCTATAGTTCCTACAGGTATCTCAATACAGGGAGTCCCTACACCTCCAGCACCAGTACCTCCTCGCCTAAGTCCACAGCCAGATCAGGTTGGCGAAGTCCTGGATGACGAGATTATTGAGTCTTTTCACGGTGGTTACCAGAGTTACCTTGTCACATGGAGAGATCGCCCACTCTCTAATGCTACTTGGATTACAGATGTGGAGTTGCGACACGTTGCCCCAGAGCTTTTAGAGCAGTATCACAATCAGCACTCTCCGGAGTGTAGTTCTTTTCCGTCGAAGAGAAATGATGGGGATCACACGAGGCCGAAAATTCAGCACGCATATATCAAGCAGGATCGAAGGAAGAATTGATTTATTTGACTTGCTTTAATTAGAGATTTAATTAGAAAGAATGTCAAACTTTATTTATGGAGTTTTCTCTTTTTGGGATTTTGATTTTCTCTCCTCCTTCCTTTTTGGTGGAATTTGATTTGCTTTCTATATTTACTGATTTTGTTCAGCCTATAAATATGAGACCTAATAATGTATTAGGTACATTTTGAATGAATAGGAATTGAGTTTATTTTTGAATTTAAATTGTTAATTTTCTGTTCTTGTTTTTAGTTCTCTTATTCGCAGCCCGTCTAACATCAAACGGTTTGTGGTGAAGACGAACAACTTAGCTGTGAGCCATTTCTTATCACATCAACGCAAGGCAAGCACAGTGGCTGGAAAAACTTGTAGAGTTCGACATAGCCTTAGAGTATAAAGCCGGCGCCACCAACAATGTTGCTGATGCAATAAGCTGGAGGGCTGAGCTTACCACGTGTTATGTTTTAACTATTTCTACACCATCTACTGGGATGCGAGAGCGCATCTATGCTCACCTCGACAAGGATTCTGTTGTGACAAATATCATCAATCTTGTTAAGGTGGGAAAGACACGTCAGTTTTGAATACAAGATGGCTTATTTATGATAAGGAGTGGGAGAATCTTCGTACCCAAGGCCGGCAGCTTGAGGAAGACACTCTTAGCTTATTGTCACGACACTAGATGAGCAGGACATCCAGGGGGTAAATGCACCTTGGCTCTGCTAGAGCAAGGATATTATTGGCCCCACATGCGTGGTGACGTTAAAAATTATGTTTGCACTTGCCTCATATGCCAATAGGATAAGCTAGAGCATTTAAAGCAAGGCGGGCTACTTGAACCTTTGCATATTCTAGCTAGGTCACGGGAAAGTGTTTCTTTGGACTTCATCACTAGCTTGCCTAAGGTGGGGGAGATCGAAACAAAACTTTCAATTATTGATTGATTTTCCAAGTGTACTATCTTTGTGCATGTACCCAAGTATGTATCAGTAGAGGAGACTGCCCAACTCTTCTTCAAGCATATAGTTAAATACTGGGGAACACCAAAGAGCATAGTCAGTGATCGAGACACGCGTTTCACATGAGCTTTCTAGACGGAGCTTTTCAAAATCCTCAGTTCACGACTTGACATGTCTTCGAGTTATCACCTGGAGACAGATGGCCAGAATGAGTGGTTCAACAGTATGTTGGATGAGTACCTACGTCACTTTGTCACTGCCAATCAACACAATTGGGTTTAACTCTTAGATGTCGCTCAACTATGTTTCAACGCTCAACGGAATAGTTCTACGGGCAAGAGTGCTTTTGAAATAGTTACTAAAGGGACCTTACACAGGAAAGTCAAAAAGCCTTTCAGTTTGCTTAAGATTGGAAGAAAGATGTCGACTTAATTCGTGCCTATTTGAACAAAGCCATAAACAAGATGAAGAAATGAGCAGATGAACACAGATGGCCATTAGAATTCAAAGCAGTGGACCAAGTTCTTGTTAAACTTCAACCTGAACAACGCAAATTCTTGTGTGGAAGAGACGAGACCTACTTGCAAGTACGGGTGACCGATTACTATTATTAAGAAGATTAAGAAAAGTGCTTACAAGATCGACTCTCCATCTTGAATGAAGATTCACCTAGTCTTTCGTGACAACTACCTCAAGTCTTATCATGCATATGTCGAAGATCCAACCCGTAATGAGCTAACAAACGAAACCATTACGGCTAAGCCAAAAAAAAGCCTGGAGACCATCGTGACAAATTGGATATGAACCGCTTCAAAGAAGACATTCAAAGAGTTCCTAGTTAAGTGGAGGGGTGGATGAAATCAGTTGGGAGAGAGAATCGGACTTAACAACTTTTGCAGAGGAGATCAAAGACTATCTAGAACGGAAGTCACCAAGGATGGCAACCGTTCAAGTGGGGGAGTGTCATGGGCCGCCATTTTGTGCCCCATGATGCCCCAAATATGTGCCTTAGTGCCCTTAATCTAAGGCCAAAAGGTGCTCACAAGAAGGTCCAAGCAACGGCCAAAGAAGACTCCAAGGGTGCCCAAGCAATTCCCAAGACATTGGCCATAGGAGCCAAGACAAGCCAACATGCCAACATGCCAACAAGCCACCCTTGGCCAACCAACATGACCACAGGCCAAACAGGTGCCAACAAACAGCCCAGCACGCATGCCTGCCGGCTAGCCAACATGCGCAACAGTGTGCACCAGTGCCCACCAGCGCGCACATGCACAGCCCCGCGCACACGCCCAGCGCACCCAGCGCCCAGCCCGCGGACGGCCCTGTGCCGCCGTGCACGCCCAGCGCCCCAACGCATGCGCGCCTGTGTTCCTGCGTGCCAGCACCCCAGCGCGCCCCACAGCCAGCCAGCGCGCACAGCACTTGGCCCAGCACACGCACCTGTATGTGTTTTTTGTTTTTTTTTTTTCATTTTCTTAGTCTTAAGGACATATTTTGCCGCACAATATATGGGCATTTTTGTTATAGGATTTATGAGCTATTTTTTAATGTAGAGCTCATAACTTAGTTATTTTTCGTTTGTCCATACGGAGCAATTATGACTCTTAAAAAATGATGATGTTTCCTAGTGCCACATCCTTGAATGCTTAGAATGCTGCTATAGGGAGGGGTCAACTATAAGAACTTGCCTTCCTACCCGATTTTGAGATTTTGCCCATGTCTAAGCTTTGCCCACATCTTTTGTGCAACGTCCTAGCATTGTGATTCTCGCTCGTTGATTGATATAAAGCTTGTTTTACGCTTCCAAACATCGTCGTGATTGTTGCTCGTAATTTTGATTCCCGTTGCATTTGTATTCCTTTTTGTTGCTTTCAACCTTTGTTTTATGGTTGTTTATGCTTGGTGGGCTTGCCCAACGTTGCCCAACGTGACCCGGCAAGCGCCACACGTGGTGTGGGTTGAGTGCGACCACGACTCGAATCTCGCCCCGTGACACGTCTCCTTAGCACCCTTCTTTATAGAAATTTACAAGGCAACCTAATTTGCTTAGGATTAAAAAAAAACTGATTATCATTTCAAATAATGATTGAGTGTCCTTAAGAATGAACCGAATTTCCATGGAAAAGGTTTACCATAAACTTCAAGGATGATATTTAAGTCCAACCAAAAAAGAAACAAATATATCACCCTTTGAGGATATAGATTTATAATCCAGTAAGAATGAAATTTTAAGTCCAAGTAATAAAACCAGCATCCCAGCCAACACTGTTAATTTGTAGGGAACAACAGTTAAATGTCCTCCAATGAATACAAACATGTAAACTATTTGTTGGTCTGGGTCCTCTGGGATATTAAGGCAGCATAATTTGGAGAACATTTCGATGCAAAATTAGAAATTATGTCTCGTTTTCTGCAATTCAATTTTCCTCCCTCTTTTAAACTTTATCCAAGTGAAATTATGGTGCGTAAAGAACAAAAGTGTCTTTCGAATACCCTAAACTATAAATTAGCTATTCAAAGAAGGAAGAAAACTTAGGCATTTGCAATTTAAAATAGACCTTCTAATCACACACTTGTAAATTCTGAAAGTGGGCCAGAACGTACATTGCTGAAAATCTTCTCTTATCTATTTCCTTTCAATCTACTTCGATAACCCACAAACAGATCAAAACTAATTTCTCCGCATCTGATCTAGAGTTGCTTCCTTTTGGAATCTAGACGTCACTATAGTCGTTCCCATGAGAATCATGTAGAGAATCCAAAACTCTCTGTCAAATCTCTTCAGGTATGTTTTGTGATAACATAGAACAGAAATTGGAGATCTAACACTATAAAGACATAGCAGGTCAATATATATATATATATATATATATATATCTGCCATGAATTCTCAATCTCCACACATGAACTTTCTACTTCAAAACCATTTCCAAAAAGACTAGAAGAGAACTTGGATTTATTCATCATCTTTCCATTCAATGAACAAATAACAGTTCAAAACTATGTAGCAGCCAAGCATCCATATTACCTGAGACAAATAACAGTTCAAAACTGGGGGCATGGGCTGGAATAGTATCAGCAACCAAGGGCATATTCCACTAGTATGCATTTGCCAAAAGAATTGAATACAAATTTTCTTTAAACAAGTTGAAGACAACAGCAAAGCAGCCAATATACACCTAACTGAAGTATCGAGGTACAATATAAATAACATATTGAAGCAGACCTCAATGCCAGAGTCAGTCTTTCTCTTCTTCCCTTTAGCTACTGCAATAATGTGCAAATAAAAACAATTAGTTAAAGCATATCTTTCTAGAATAACCACTTTGAAATGAATCAAATGATAGAGATATAAAAGCTATGGCCGCCACATCATGTAAACTTGCGTTTATGGAATGAGATTTCTTGAAATTAAGGTGCAATATGTAATGCGTGCATGAAATAAAATTTAAGTGTCCTGCGGAATAGGACATAGGATGAAAATGAATTAATCCCAGGAATAACCCAAGTAACCAAGGATTTTTTTTGTGTGTGTTTCCGCGCGCATGTGTGGTGAATCCAAGGGGATTTCCATACGAAAAAGAACAAAATAAATGGAGTTGTAGCCATATTACAGAAGACACTTAAGTTAAACAACATAGCAGTGCTTCACCAAAACAAGTACTTTAACCAAAAAGTACTAATGTTTTTTAGAGAAGCAAGAACCATTAATTATCATGGAAAATTTACAAGCAGCAATTCCATAATCATATCTCCAAGTCTTGCAGGAAGTACAAAAATAGAACAATTGTAAGACATCATAGTTTTCAAATGGAGACATGAAATGTGTACTGATTTTTATTTCTAAATCACGTATCATATCAAATATCATAAAATATTTAACATATTTTAAAATGCATAGAAAAATAAGTTGATTTATAAATATCTTGCGAGAAAAAAAACAACAATGCTAATCAATAACATTCCAAAAAGCAAGGTTCTTAAAAATAAAAATATGCACGCACCAATATTTAATACATAAAATATACAACAAAATATATGACACACTAATCCATTATTGTATCCCAAACCAAGGTTATTCTCAAAACATTTATAACTCTTATTAATTGCATAATGTGTTTTTTGCGTTGTCTTAACACGCCATTTAGGTTTTACCAACATAGAAGTATTGAAAAGTGTTAAATATATATGTATCTTAGTAGTATCTTTACTATTATTCTGTGTGTGTGAGTGTAGGGATGTAATAGTGTGGCTTAACTTTTTATTATAAATAAGAGTACTCGCCTATCCTTTTGGGTACGGCTTTCCATTACGGTTAACATGGTATCAGAGCCACCCTAACCCTAGCCTCCCTCCTCCAGCCACCAGCCACCAGCCACCAGCCACCAACCAGTCACCGGCCACAGTCATCACCACCCACGCCACTGCCAACAACAGACCCAGAAACCTGCCACCTTCCTTGGGAAACCCTAACAACAACAGGCCACTGAAACCCTAGCCACGAACCCCGCCGACCACCAAAACCCTAGCCACGAACCTCTACGACCCTTCTACAGCCACGCCGACCACCAAAACCCTAGCCACGAACCCCGCCGACCACTGAAACCCTAGCCACAAACCCCGTCGACTACCGAAACCCTAGCCACGAAGCTCTACGACCCTTCTACAGCCACACCGACCACCGAAACCCTACCCACAAACCCCACCGACCACCGAAACCCAAGCCACGAACCCCGACGACCTTTCACAGCCCTCCGACAGCCTCCTCCAGCACCGGCAACCCTTCACAGCCCTCCGACTGCCTCCCCCAGCACCGGCGACCCTGTTTTTCCCTTTTTTCAGCGTCGGCGACCTCTGCTCTCACTCTTTCCGGCGTCGACAGCCCCTGTTCACTCACTTTCCACCGTCGTTTGTTCTTGCTTAGCACCGATATCACCCTCTTCCGCTTTTCCGGCAACCTTTTTCTTTTCCGGAGACCTTTCCGGCGGCCGGCAACTTTTCCAGTGACTGTGTAATTCGCGGTTTGAGGGCCTTTCACCGATTGCTGGTTTGAGGGTCTAAGGACTACTGCAGTATTTCTTATTTTATGAAGATGAGTTGATGGTGTGGTTTTTGGTCCGTATATGAATGATTAAAGGTGTGGGTGCGTCATTTGGCTGGGTCTGATATTCTCTCCTTATCTGAGG